>CM062617.1:34720636-34772692 GCA_025617555.3 Puccinia polysora | reverse complement strand
TAAAAGGTTAACTTTGGGTCCCTGTACCCTTAAAAGCAGCTTATTCCAGTGATTTCTGGTTTTTCCACTGTAAGGGGCTGAACCAGCACCTTAGCTGTTCAAACCCCTGGTTGCTTGTCTGTCACAAACGGCCCTGTTACCTCAAATGCTGGCTGGTTGCCTCATGAAACCAGCCCCTGGCCATACAAATGCCCAGGTGGGATCCAGGACACACCTGGGTCCCGTTTCAGACTCAGCTGGGGGGAGTGTGACCGGCGGACATGCTGTCCCCCCCTCTTTCTCACAGATCCCTTGAGGGGGCGTTCAAATACCCCTACCAGGGCTCTGGGGGTTAATACCCCCAGAGTGTTGTCATAGGTAAGTGGGCTGGGGGGTGGTCAAATCCCCTCAGCCCCATTGCTCCTCCCCCTCGGTAAAGGGGGGGGGGAGCGCCCCTATTTTTCAATGGTGGGAGGGTGATCAAGTCCCCCCAACCGCTGGTTGCCTTTTTGCGGCCAGCCTAGCCACAGAAATTTGGTGGGAGGGTGATGAGGTCCCCCCCACCCTGACCGGTTGCCTCTTGCAACTGGTCACTGGCTGGTTCAACCCAGCCAGCCCTCCTCCTCCCCCTTGCAATGTTGAGGGAGGGGAGGGGGAGGAGCCGGGGCCATTGGCCCCAGCTCTGCGGCTCTGACAGCCGGCAGCCGCAACCAGGATGGGGGGACTCCATTTTGAGTCCCTCCGCCCCCTACAACGGCCCCTTGCGGGCCATCGGGCCCCATAAATGGGCCAAAAGCAAAAACAGCAGCCCCAAGCGGGCTGCTACACAGGTGGCAGCCCATATGGGCTGCAACACGGGCGGTGGTCCCAAGCCCAAAAAGTGAGTTTAACATACTTTGAAGGACCAGCCTGTCTGGCCAAGTATTTCCAAAATAAACCTTTGGCCCAATTATTCCTATACAATCCCATCTGGCTGTATTTTCCCCTATACCCCACTGGGCCTGTTAGGGCCTGTGTACCAATAGGCCTGTTTCACGCGTTTTGAGGCCAGTTTCCCCAAATAAGTGACATCCACACAGGCACATATGGTCCGTGTGTGTGTCCAATGGGCCTCAGAGGCCCACATGTGAATCCCATTTGGATTACACTTATATGTAGCACACGCGTAAGTGCATACGTATTTTAACAAACCCCCTTAATCCAAAAGGGATGACATTTGCATATTAGTCACAAAGCCTGGATGCTTGTTCCTATCCAAAGCCTTAGTCAATATATCTGCAATCATTGCTCCAGTAGGCATGTACCTCAACACACTCTCCTTGCAGTTAACTGCATTGCCAATATGGTTATAGTGAAAATCAATATGTTTTGTTCTTGAATGGAACACTTGGTTTTGCGCCAATGCAATGGCACTTGGGTTATCAGAATAGAACAATGCAAACCCTTGTGGATTATGTGTATCCTTTAAGACTTTCCTCAACCATTTTGGTTCCTTTGAAGATGCTAAGAAAGCTCTATACTCAACTCTGTTGATGAAAGACTTACTTCTGATACCTTTTTTGGACTTCCATGACACCAGATTCTTACCTTAGAAGAACACAAAACCACTTGTTGATTCCTAGTGTTACCAACTGTCCAACTTGCATTGGAATAACCAACAAAATCAAAGTTTGCTGAATTTGTAAACAACATTCCCAGACTGTGCTTTCCTTCAAGATACCTCATAACTCTCTTAAACACTGACCAATTCCTCATTCTTGGCTTCTCTAAGTGTTGCAACAAGACACCAATTGCAAAAGCAATATTGGGCCTTGTAAACTGCCCCAAATATTAAATAAATCCAACAGCTGACCTGTAGTCATTCCCAGATTGAACAAACTCCAGATACTCCTCATCTGTAGACTTCTCTAAACAAATTTTTGAATTCATGGGAGTACCAAAATTCTTTTATTCCTCTAAGCAATATTGCTTAAGAAGAGCTGCCACGTAGTGGCTCTGGTCTAACTTCATACCATTCTTTCTCTGACTGACTTTCATTCCTAGCAGCTGTTGTGCCAGACCAAGATGTTTTATCTTGAATTCCTTTTTGAGTGTCTCCATGACTCTCTCTTTAAAATTCCCAATAATTATAATGTCAGAAACCCATACAAACAAAATTGCATCCTTTCTCACGAAGAGACAAGGGTCAGCCTCAGACGTCTTGAAACCAATATGTATCAGTTTCTAACTCATGGTATTATACCACAACCTAGCTGATTGCTTCAATCCATAAAGGGAGCTACACAGCTTGAGGACATGTTCCCCTTTATCTGCTGAAAGAAAACTTCTAACACAGATTTTCTTCATGGTTCCTGGTTTGGTCTCTACTAACCATTCACAAAAACCATCAGGAATTGACATATAAACAGTCTCCTCCTCTCCAAATTTTTCATTCAAGTATGCTGTTACAGAATCAGCTTGTCTGATTTCTTCACCCAACTCCACTGCCAGAGTAATGATGTCCCTGAAGGTGGACAGAATTCCAGTTGGTGAGAAAGTTTCTTTGCAGTCAATACCCTCTCTCTGCTTGAAGCTGTGTGCAAAGCATCTAGCTTTGAATCTTTTCAAAACACCATTTGTGTCAAACTTCTTATTTAACACCAATCTAGACCCCACAATGGTCTTTGCTTTTGGAACAGAATCCTGCTCAACCACTTCAAAGACACTATTATTTTCTAGAGAATCAAATTCCTCAAAAATAGCACTCTTCCCCTTGGCTCTCTAATCTGAATTCATAGCTTGGCCAAAGCTATTTGGGTTAACCCTGTTACCCATTTCTGAGCTCAACTCCAGGACTTCATTGATCATACACTGTTCCTGAAATGTATTTTCCTCATATCCTGCGGCAGCATGATGGGACTTCCATTCCCCATACCAATAAACTGGCACTCTAACCCTTCCACTCCTTCCAACTGGAGGTGGAGGCTCATCAGGTTCCAAATTAACAGACTCCCCTGAAGTGGGCACTAAACCCTCTGGTGGCACGTCTGCCAACTCTTCATGTTCTGGAACCACATGTTCCTCAGCCTTTGCTGGTAAAATAGGTGCTAATTCTATTTCTTGCTGTGACTTATTCACAACAAAATCTTCACTCCTTTTTAGTGGAAAGGTACTTTCATCAAATTTTACATCCCTACTACGGATAAACTTTCTTGTCCCTGGATAATATATCCTATACAATTTACTTATTAAGTCATAGCCTACAAGTGCCCCTGTTCTGGCTCTAGGGTCTAATTTTCCAACCATCTCATTATGTTGGACACTATAATGCACCAAGCGACCAATTGTTCTTAGGTGTGATGTTTTGGGGTAAAACTTCCAAAACTGATAATTAGGACTCTTCCCATTAACAATTAAAATGTTGTGCAACAGACAGACTGTACACATCAACTCAGCCCATAAGAAATTTGGTAGACCAGATTGAGACATAATAGTTCTGAACTTTTCCAGTAAAGCCCTATTCATTCTCTCAACTATTCCATCATTCTGTGGACTACTTGCAGTAGTGACTATATGAATGATGCCATAATATTTCAATAACCTCTCAAACTCTTTACTCACAAATTCATCATCTCCATCAATAATAACCCTCTTGATCTCCTTCATTAGACCATTCTGTTTCCAGACTTTGAAGATTACAGAAACCTCCTCTGTGGTCTGATCATTAGATCAAATTGGTTTAACCCAAACATAATTAGTTGCAGTATCAATTAAATTGATGAAGTATCTTGCCCCACCAAGGGACTCTGGTGTGAATGGCCCTGCCAAATCAATGGAAAATTCCTCTCTAGGAACATCAGTGCAATCTCTACTTTTATAGAAAACATTTCTAGTCTTAGCCCCCAAGGTACAACTCCCACAGTTGCTTTCCTTTACCGTATGGAAACTTCTATGGTGAGCAACAGTGCTCAGAGCTGAGAATTTGAACAAGCTTGAACACAGAAGCTTATTCCGAACTTTTCCACTAGAAACAGTTCTCCCATCCATATCATCAACAAACCTATCTTCTTTAAGATAAAAAATCTGGAAACCTT
Organism: Puccinia polysora; assembly: GCA_025617555.3. Lineage (NCBI taxonomy): Eukaryota > Fungi > Basidiomycota > Pucciniomycetes > Pucciniales > Pucciniaceae > Puccinia > Puccinia polysora. The sequence goes on along the minus strand of CM062617.1, from coordinate 34,768,640 downwards.
TTTCCACAACACTCCAAGAGACACAAGGTTATAAGGCAACTCTGGTACATAGAACACTTTCTCAAAAGAAATTTTGAAACCCAAGTGATTTGCAAGAATAACTTTTCCAATTCCCTTAATCTGAATTGTTCTGCGTTTCTGACCAATATTTACAACTCCATCATCATCACTAAGATTTGAAAATAAATTTGGTTCAAAGAACATGTGATCTGTACAACCAGAATCAATCAAAACAAGAACATCCTCCTGCAATACTCCTAATAGGAAAGAAGCTTTATCAGTCACTGATAAGTTCTCATATTTCAGCTTAAGATTACTCACTTGATAATCAACCAAGTCCATTTCTTGATCCTCATCAATTTTGGACTTCTTGTTGGGACCTTATTCCCCAACAACCTCTTCCATTGGACCATCCAACGCCACCATTTCAATGTTTTCTGTAGTGAGATTGACCTCCTTGTGATTGTCTTTGGACTTCTTCCTCTTCTTGGCCTCATTGCAAGATTTTCCAGTCTTTCCAAAAGGGCTGTTCCAGAGCCCCCCTTCATATTGAACTGAAGATCATCCTTTTCAATCCTCTTCAGCACATCCTCCTCCCCAGGAAGAGGATCCAATCAAGAAATAATTCTGACTAAAGAATCAAACTCGTTTGGTAGCTTCTGAACTATTAAGAATGACAAACACTCAGGATCCATTTTAAGTCCTGATTACTTAAAATTGGCTATGCTAGACCTAGCTTCTGAAAAAAATTGCTTACAATTCTAATATTGTAACTTGAATAGTTTATTGAAAGCTATACCCTTCTGGTGAACAGAATCACCAGCATATTTGTACTTAAGCAACTTCCAAAGGATGCTGCCCCTCCTTCTCTCATCTTCCCTAAGAGTATCAGCAACCCATTTCAAATGATTCTCATCAAGATGCCTAAGGATGAGATTATAAGAATTTTTCTCCACTTCTGAACTGATCAAACTGCCATCTGCAACCATTATCTCCCCACAAACAATTTTGTCCAGCTCACTATCCATAAGGACAGCCCAAGCAATATAATTCTGAATGTTCAGAACTATCTTGGTGGAGCTAATATCAGGGATATAGGATGTCTTCTTGGAAAAATTGAGGTCTTTGAGGTTCTCCAGAGTAAGGTAAAAGGATCTAGATGAATTGGAATTAATGATGATGTTGGTACTGACAATGTGTTATAATTATGGCCAGCAATTAGCTTAGGAAAATTAGCAGTATTTAAAGCAAAAGAAATGCTGGACACCTGGTGTCAATAATTGCTAGTGGGCTCTCACAATGGGGCAATATGTTGGATGATATTGGTGATTAATTCAATTGGATGATGAATGGATGATGGAAAACAGCAGGGAAAAGAGCTCCTTAAGTACAAAAGACTGGCCTCCTGTGAACCCATGATACAAAAAGCCAAAAGGCAAATTTTTTGCCCCAAAAGTGCTCTACAGGCTCTACAGGCCTTGTTACTTGGTTTGGGCTGCATCAGCCCACATGGCGTCAGTCCCTGTACCCTTAAAACCAGCTTATTCTGTTCATTCCTTGTTTTTCCACCATAATGGGGCTGAACCAGCTCCTTAGCTGTTCAAACCTCTAGCTAGTTTTCTGTTACAAACAGCCCTGTTACCTCACATGCTGGCTGGTTGCCTCATGCAACCAGCCCATGGAGATAAAAATGGCCAGGTGGGACCCAGGGCCCACCTGGGTCTGGTTTCAGACTCACCTGGGGGGTGGGTGACCGGCAGACATGCCGTCCCCCCCTCTTTCTCACAGATCCCTGGAGGGGGCAGTCAAATCCCCCTACCAGGGCCCTGGGGGTTGATACCCCCAGGGTGTTGTCGTAGGTAAGAGGGCTGGGGGGTGGTCAAATCCCCTCAGCCCCATGGCTCCTCCCCCTTGGTAAAGGGGGGGGAGAGCGCCCCTATTGTTCAATGGTGGGAGGGTGATCAAGTCCCCCCACCACTGGTTGCCTTGTTGCGGCCAGCCTAGCCACAGACATTCAGTGGGAGGGTGATGAGGTCCCTTCCACCCTGACCGGTTGCTGGCTGGTTCAACCCAGCCAGCCCTCCTCCTCCCCCTTGCAATGGCAAGCAAGGAGAGGGGGAGGAGCCGGGGCCATTGGCCCCAGCTCTGCGGCTCCAACAGCCCGCCGCCATTCAGCGCAGCAGCCACAATTGGATTGACAGCTGCAACAGGGGTGGGGGGACTCCATTTTGAGTCCCTCTGCCCCCTACAATGGCCCCGTGCGGGCCATTGGGCCCCATAAATGGGCCAAAAGCAAAAGCAGTGGCCCCAAGAGGGCTGCAAAATGGGCAGAAGCCCCAAATGGGCTGCAACACGGGGGCCAGCCCCAATGGGCCGCCCCAAGCCCAAAAAGTGATTTCAACATACTTTGGCAGGCAAGCCCTTCTGGCCAAGTATGTCCAAAATAAACCCTTGGCCCAATTATTCCCATACAATCCCATCTGGCTGTATTTTCCCCTATACCCCACTGGGCCCATTAGGGCCCGTGTACCAATAGGCCTATTTCACGCATTTTGAGGCCAGTTTCCCTAAATATGTGACATCCACACAGGCACGCATGGTCCATGTGTGTTTCCAATGGGCCTCAGAGGCCCACATGTGCATCCCATTTGGATTACACTTATATGTAGCACACGCGTAAGTGCATACATATTGTAATAGGATCAACACAGGAATTTATGAGCAATCAACCTCCAGTTATTCCAGCCCTGTATCCCCTGTTTCTGAGGCCAATGGAAAGCTCAGGATAGTCCATGATGTCCAACCACTCAACAAAGTCACCATCAAGGATGCAGGGCCACCCCCAAAAATTGAAGAGTTTGTGGGATCCTCATATGGAAGGGCCTGCTATTGATTGGGAGACATCATGGGAGGATATGATGAGAGATAATTAGATAAGACCTCAAGACCACTGACCACCTTTGAAACCACCCTTGGGAGGCTCCAGCTTACAAGGTTAACTCAAGGGGGCACTAACTCAGCAGCAGTCTACCAAGCTAAGATGACCTGGACACTACAGGAAGGAAATACCAGAACATGTAGGGATATTCATTGATGATGAAGCAATCAAAGGAACCAGGAGCAGTTACAATGAAGATAAAATTGAAAAAAATGCCCAAATAAAAATATTTTTCTAGGAGTATGCCATAATCCTAGAAAAATCCTATTTATGATAGAGGAGGCTGGCTGAACTATCTCAGGGGAAAAATTTGCTAGCTGTGTCCCTGAACTTAACATAGTACACCAGCTCCAAATTGGGGTCTCTGGCTGGCCAGTGACTTCATGTCACCATCCAGTCCCATTTCCTGGTCCATTTAGTCCCTTGAGAGGGAACTTCTATTTCCCAATGAATATTCTTGAGTTCACCTCATTTTACATCAAAAAGAAAATATGATTGAAATTGTATTCACCATGGTGGAAAATGAATTTCAATTTTAATTCTCCAATGAAAAAAACTGAACTCACCTGTATGTTCATGTTTATGCAACTGGAACTCCTTTGAAATTCCCCATCAAATCAAATTTGGCAATAAAAGATTGTGTATTTTGATATCCCCGCTCAAATTTTTGGGATTCATGTTTTATTCAATGGCCAGTTGCATTATGATTAATTCCAGAATTTATAAAACAACTTATATTTTCTGGTTCATTTCAAATTTATTTTTTGTGGAATTACCAAGTCTGTATCACAATTTTCACCATGGTTTTTCCAGCCTTTCAACTGGTCATGACATCTGGTTCCATTGCTAAAAATTTTTTATCCTTCATGACACTTTTGTTGATGGAAACTGGCACTTGGTATCTAAATTTTCATTTGGTTTTGTGGGTAACATGCAACTTTTCATTGTGCTCAGAAACTTTATCAGAAATTGTTGGAATAAGTTCAAATCTAAAATTGTAAAATAAATGGGCTATCATGTTTTCATATTGTATGTTATCTGTAATGATGTGGAAAAGGCTAAGGCAGTCAGTGGGAATCCCACCCATATTGAGGCATTGCATGTGGCTTGCTCTAACCATGGAGGTACAACTGCTTGGAGCAAAATGTGCATCACAACACTATGGAATTGAATTTGAAAGCTACAAACTTTAAATGAATCTTTAGAGTATGTACCACTGTCTTGATAAGTCCGCTTGAGACATGGACTTATTGAGGATTTCTCCCATCAAGCCACCATTTTCTGCTCAATAGGGCTTGACATAAATTCTTCCAGATTTGTTTGATTTTTTTTCTTCTTTTTTTGAATTTAGAATGATCCCATTACTTTTTTTTCATTTTTGGGGAAGTCCCAACTTTTATTGAGCAGATATTCATGGAAGAAACAACTGTGGGTCCAGCTTCCTAACAGCTCAATAACTATTTTTTTGGCCTGATTTATTGCAAAAAGGAAGATGAAATCAAGTTTTGACATTTATCCAACCTTCAATGCCTCAAAAACTTGTCAAATTTGTCAAGAAAGTGGTAGATACTCTTAGGCATTGACAAGAACCTGCCAAAAATTCTGTGATGTATACCTTGCACTAAGCAGTCTAGATCAACAGTTATAGAAACCCACATGCAATGGGTCAATTCTGGTTCAACTCCCAGCAAGTTTGTTATGCTTTTCCCCCATTCATTATAAAAAATTTAGTGCAGGTTTTGCTGCAAGATTTTTCACAATATAAATCACATGGATTGGCTTTGAAGTAATAAGTGATATGTAGAACAAGCATGATACACAAATTTTTGAATTTTGCATGTTGATGTTGAGGAGTGCCCTTGGATTTGTCCTGATTGTTTCATAATGGTATTACATGGCACAAATTTCCAAAAAAAAGCCAAAATTAATAGTTTACCTTCTCAGGCATCAGGAAAAATAGGCACAGATGCACTTTTGTTCTTTTCCATTGAGAAAAATCAGCATTGGGACTTGAAAATTTTTTATTTGACTATTTTTTATTAATTTGTGACAAATCATGCATTTCAGATTGGCTTCAATCACCAAGGATGCCATTGCTTCATACTTGATCTTCAATCAAAGAAATGTAGCTTTCAGGCTTTCCAAAAATATTAAAAGATTCATCCTTGGTTGTTTGGCATCCTCTGTATCCTCCCCTCTTCACATTCAAACAATTTACAACAAAATTTTTACTATTGGAGATCTATTCTCATCTCATGTCCTAAATTCCAGTTGATTCTGAGTTGCTTTGTGTTATTAAAAATCACTTTTGTAAAACTTATGCGCTTTGAATCGTTCAAAGTTAACTCAAGCTTTGGAAAGTTAATCTGAGTGTCAATTGCAGCACATGGGGTCCAGATCTAAAAGATTAATGCTTGATTGAAGTTATAGATAACCCAGTTACAAATCAATATACAGAGTCTTTTCCAATGAGTTCATTGGAAAATAGTATTGATAAAGCCAATAGGCCAAGTGGGTTGTTCAAATTTTCACGGGTTGAAAATGGCATGAATGAATCACAGAAAAATTTTGACAATTTTTTTGGTACAGGTTCTGTCCCAATTTCAGCCTCACAGGAAAAAAAAATAGTCAACTGGGTTGCGTTCTTCAAAAAAGAGCCTACCCAAGGCAGTAAATAGTTATCCAACAATTTGTATGTTCTCCTATTTATGTGAGAGATGTTTGTGGGATTATGTAATAATGTAATCTTGATCTAGTCGGCACTGCAAGGTCCCCAGTGGCTTCATCTGGAAGTCAAGGTAGGTATTCATAAATGTTTGCCGAAATAATTCCTTTTAAATTTATCACATTCCACTTTTTAGGAAAAGGGACTACTTCTGAACAGGAAAGGAAAAATGCACAAAGACAAGGTGAAGCAGCAGCAAGGAGAGAAAAATCAATATTCCAACGCAGAAAGAACAAAGAGGTTATTAGCAAGTCTGTATCCTCAAAAAAGCAAATGGAATCGCATGGTGAAGATTCAAATAAGTTGGAAGCCTCAGGAGTGATGGCTGTGGGCATTGCCTTGGAACAAAATTTGGATATGGAAGATGAATGTTGGTGTATCAAAATTTGCTTGAATCAAACAAAATGACTGATAATTGGTTCAAATTCCTTTGAAAAGAGAGACTAGCAAACCTGCTTGAATCAAGAAGAGATACTACCAATACTTGTCAGTGAAGCAGGATAATGTTCTTAGAATCCTTCACATTTACAAAATGTTTTTTTGTAGTGGCTTCATCCAAATTTTCCACGTTTGAGGCATTGGAAAAAACCATACCAACAATAATTTCAACAGGTATGTGGAAATTATTTGTGACTTCAAACATTTTGACTTATTAAAATTTTCAAATTAGGCATGGAAGAAAACCCACCACAATTTTCCAAAACACTATCAGGGGCCAAAAAGAGAAAAAAAAAAACACTTGATGCTGCTGGTTCAATTGGAGAATAAAGCTTGGGGAGAAAATCTGTGGATGTTCTCATGACACAGATTCTAGGTGGGAATATTGATTTCACAGGTTTTTTGGATCTTAAACATTTGGTTAAAATTATAAAACTGAAAATTTTGTTGCACAGCTCAAAACGCATGCTTGCCATCTGGTTGTGACACAGATTGTAAGTTATTTCAGAAATTTAACGCACTTGATAAATTTAATCAGAAATTATTTTTAACCTTAAATATAAGGTCAGGCCCTGGGGGTCAAATTTCTGGGGGACAAAAGGATAAGCCTGATCAGAGATCAACCAGCTCAATTGGGGAGAGATCATTAAGTCCCCCGGTTTCTGAATTGCATGATAGCAGCCCTAGTGAATCCATTTCCAGCAATGGACATGATATGCTCATCCCAACAGGTTTGGGAAATGTCCCTGGTGTTTGGGAGAGTTATGTTTTTGGTTTGAGAGATTCATCCAGGGGAAGTGAGTTGTCAGAATCAATCCGGCTGCATCTGTTCCAACCATTGTAGGAAAATTGGGATTTTTGGCATGGCAGATTGAATTCCCAGGGTGAGTAAACCTGGTATTTTCAAAATTATGTGTATGGTCACAATGGCTAATTTATGAACAATTTAGAACACTCCATTTATTTACAACCATCACAAAATATCTGGGATAATCAAAAATCTTACAGTTGGAAAGGATTTAGGACAAGTACCCTGTACTTTGTGATGGAGAAGGTTGGGAGCCAATTGATGAAAACATGGAAAATGTTGAAAGTATGTGATGAATTGATATGATTCCTGACAACATTAATATTGATTCATTTTTAAATCCATACCCAAGTGATAAGCCCAAAATCAGACAAAATGAGAAAAAGTTCAAATGTGCATGATGGTGCTTTTAAATCACAGGAAGATGCAAGGCATATGGCTGGAGAAATGGGAAATATGGAAGTTTATGAGAGTGGGGATCAATTTGAATTTGATGGTAGAAATTTTAGCTTTGCATTAATGATGTTGCCAGAAAGCTTGGTGGTGATAAAAATTTTATTTTAGGATATGAGAACCAGAATAGCCAGAGAAATTACTCACTGGGAAAAAAAGCCCAGCAACCAGAGAATTGGAAGATGGAAGGTAAATTACCTGTTTAGTCAATGAATTACTGGCTGCTGACAAAATAATCTCAAGCTTCTGTTGGGGAGATATCAAAGAAAATTTCTATGAGGCTTCAAGATCTTGATAGAGAAATTCAAATGGGACTTTGGAAAAAATTTAAAAGTTTGATTTGAAATCTAGAAAGAGGATAACAACCTAATTGGTAGCATGTTTCATTTTTTTAGGGGTAAGCAGCAATCAGCCTTCAAGGAGTAAGAAAAATAATGTTGTCCACCATTTGAGGATCTCAGCACCTCCTAGAATAAATCCTCCTGTACAATCAGGATCTCAAATGAGATCCAAGAGACTTGCAGAAGATGCATTTCCAACTTGACAAAAGAATGTTTTCTCCTAGGGAAATGATGGTAAATATTCATAAAATGAGGTTCTTCAAAGAATCAAAAATTAAAATCTTTAGGATATTTTTAATTAGATGATTTCCTCAGGATTCCCAAGAAAGGCCGTTTTGAATATCTGGAAGAGAATGGAGAAGGTATTTTTTCCCCTGCAATTTCATATGGCATAAGCTAGAACACAATTAATCTAATCCATACCTGTGTTTTGGAAGAAGAATTATCATCTCCTATTGCAAGGATGGACAAATTAAATAAAAGGGCAATGAACCCAGGTAAGGATTTTCAATGTTTGGGCATTTTTTCAAGAGCTAAGCATTAGGATCAAACAAAGATATATCTGTGGAAGTTGTGCAATTACACCCCATATTCAGAGTGGGTGCATTAGCACAGGGTTCAAGCCAGAGGAGAGTAATACAGGCTCCAGGTCCCAGAGGTAAGAAAATAATCACAAGAAGAAATATTATCCAATTATTTAATTGATTGTGGATTGGTAAATAGATGTGGCCTCACTTGAAGAAAACATTTCTAGGGCTAAAGAAGCTGCAGTCCATATAAAAATCCCAGGAAGCATTCAATCACCAATTCCAGGAAGAACAAACCAAGAAGTGCCATTTACTACCAGTGCAAGTGAACAATGCCCCACAGGTACTCCTCAGTGTATATTCACTGGAAGACCCCCTGAATGGAGAACCACACCTTTCCCCACCCCATGTGCTACTGGAGCTGTGATGTTGAAAGATTCTCTTCATGCAAATGAGACCCATAACTCAAACTTTGAAACACAAGCACCAGGAGAAGTAATACCTTCTGAACCAAATTCATGTGAGCTATTGGTTTCAAAAGAATCTTGAGCATTATTTCACTTGCTAATTATTATTTTGGCTTGTAGCACACTAAATGAAAAACATTCAAATTCATGATAGACATTTATCTGATGATCAGGGCAAGTTTTTTTTAGTGTATGCCTGGTTGTTGGAAAAAACAATTGACTTTTATGTAACAAATTGTAGTGGACCCAGTAGAAGTTGAGGATTATGATGCAGACTCTAGAGCAATTCAAAATCAAGGAATTCGCAGGAAAGAAGCCCAATCAGCCAAAATTCCAACCCAAAAAGAGAGGATGAAGGAACTTAGAGGAGAGCTTCCAGATGGAAGTGAAATCATGAAGACAATTTTCCATCAATATGCCAGGCTCCTTGTGGATGTCAAAGGAACTGACCTTCAAAACCTCCCTGAACCACCACTACAAGACGAGAGGGACCTTGCATTTCAAGTTTCAAAGAGTCTCAGTTTCATTCATCCTACACCATCAGCCCCTGCAACAATCAATAACAACACAAAAGCATACAAAAGTTGGGTCCAAACCCAAATCCCGGAGCTTGGGCTAAAACCTTTCACATTTGATTAGCAAAGCTCATGGAATCCTCCATTCAAGCAGCTCATGGACCTGCTTTTTTTCAGGACACTTGATATGGCCCTGCATTCAGGGGAATATCATAGGTACCTGTGGTCCCTCAATCATGCTACTCATGCAGTTGTGTCAGTTATCCTTTAAAGTTACTTTTCACACCTGTAGTCTCAATGGAAGCTGGTTCATGTAAGAGATTCAAGAGCACTCACTGCAAATACTCTATTATAAAATAGAGTATCACAAGAACCACTCCTTCTAATCTAGAGTCTTCATATATGGAGAGTTTGTACCTAGCTCGGCTTTCTAGTTGGCGCTTGAATGTCTTCCTTCATCTCTCTTCTCCATTCTATTTTTCATTTCTACCACTCCTGACTATTTGCTAGTCCACCATTGTCTGTCATCCCTACGCAACCAAAGACCTCAACACTTAAACAATACAAAGATGGTCAGATGACCTTTAACGCCATTGGTAGGAAGAACTGGTTTGATCTCAAGTAATTCCCTACTAACCTTCTTCACTGAACAGACATCATCTTGAATCCCAATTTGTTCCATCACATCAACTTGGTTATCAGCTGACCGTCATCTCCATACACTTCAGTATGCCTATTCCACTCCTGTTTCTTCTCCATTGAATCTAAGAGAATCTCTTGCCATATTGCTACTTCTGTCACCTAGTCTTCTCAAATGTCCTACCTCTTGATTCAACAAGGTTCTTAGGACTCAAGTCTTCAACGCCCACGTTGGTTGTTTTTCATGTTCATTCTGTTCTCTCCTTTCTTCACATCCTCATGCTCACTCTTGCTCCCACTTGTTCTTGAACAAATTGAATGAAATGAAAAACTCCAGTGGTCCTGGTTTTCAACTCAAATTGTTTCACGGTTAAAAGCCAAAGCTCCATTGACCATACCGCAAAATGGCATCATCAACACCAGGACCGGCGGGAGATTTGTCCAAGGCACCGGCTCTTAAAGGAATCTATGAATCTATTCCTCTACTAAACAAGGATAACTATTCAATCTTGAGATTGAAGTTTCAAAATCTATTTTGACTGCGCAAAATACTTTTCATCATGAATAAAGAGGACGAGGCAGAAGAACTGGATGAGGACCTCAACCAGGAGATCGCCGCATACTTGCTGTCAAAACTCAAGGCTGCCACTCACTCCAACATAATCACATCAGAGAACAAAAACAGCGCTCGTGGAATCTGGATTGCGGCCAAGACGCATTTTGCCTCATCTCAGTCTGCAAATCAAGCTCGAGTCTTCAACAATTTCTTGTACCTATCTTTCAACAAACAGAAAATCAAAAAAATTTGTGACCACTGTTTGAATCCATCTGAACAAGCTCTCTGAAGTTGGAATCAAGCTGCCATCAGACATCTTAGCCTCTCTGGTGCTGTTCAAGTTTCCTTCTTCTCTGAAGTCTATGCAATCCCAAATTTTGCACGGGAGCCAAGTCATCACCGTCAATTATGTCCTCAATCACCTGATCCAACATAAAAACAAAGTTTGAGAAACTAAGGAAGAATCAAAAACTGATCTTAGCCTATTCCACATATCTTATCCTTGATGCACGAATGGGATTCACAACGAAAGAGTGAAGAACCACAAACGCGAACAATGCTGGGCGGAATTCCCTCATCTCAGACCAGTTAACCAAAAAGGGAAGAAAGCAGAGAAGAAAGAGGACGAGCTTGCGCAATTCTTCACCTTCTTCTGCGCAGCCAACACTGTCAACTCCTTGAAAAAATCATCCTTTGTCCTCAATTTGGGGTGCTTCGTGCATCTCCTCAACTCTAGACAATATTTTAGTCAATTAACTGCTCTTGATGGTTCTGAACACATAAAAACTGGCAAGCCAGGTGCCGGACTTAGGATACTAGGAAGAGGAACGGCACTCCTAAAATTCGGAGAGATCAATCTCAAGCTCACAGACGCATACTACATTCCTGAAGCTACGCTGAATCTGTTATCCTTTGGAAATTTCCTGCAGGATGACTGTCAGATCTCGGTAGACAACTCCACCCGCTCTCCTTGATTCACCATTAGATGGAAGGAAAAACCACTGATGCACGGCTCAATCCTAAACAACCTACTGGTTCTGGATACCCCAGCAAAAGAATCAATGTATCTCATGAACATTGACGAGGTAGATCACTTGCATTGGAAATTGGGACACACTAGCTTAGGACGAATCAAGAAATATCTTGGAGAATCCATCAAAGTCAAAGTCAAAGAGTGATTCTCTTGTTCCGGATGCGACCTCAGTAAGATCACAAAATCCTCCTTCACTCAACAATCCACCACCGCCTCTAAGATATTCAAACAAATTCACGTTGATCTCATGGGACCAATCACTCCCATGTCAAAATGTCACCATTTGTTCTTGCTTACCTTGGTTGATAACTTCTCCTTGTATATAGCCGTGTTCCCCCTTCGCGCTAAGAGCTATGCCGCTGAAGTAATCAAGTTCATCATCAATAACAAACATCATAAGAGAGTTTATTACCCAAACAAATTCTGTTGCGATGGAGGAGGAGAGTTTGTAAATCAATCTCTCACCAATTTCTTCGAGGAAAAAGGGATAAGAAGGATTTGCTCCAAACCCTATCACCCTGAACACAACGGGCAGGCTGAAAGAGCAAATCGTAAAATAGCTGAATCAGTACGTGCAACTCATTCAACATCCAAATTGCCACTGAATCTGTGGCACAAGACTATCAAAGGATGCGCCTTAGCACTCAACCAGATCCCTAGGAATAATGGTGAGCAATCTGCTTGGGAGATGATGCATGGGTCTAAACTACCTAATGACTATCTCCAACCGCTGGGAACTCCTGTAGTCTACCTGAATCTGAAGGAAAAATCCGCCCTCCAAAAGTTCCAAGAAAAAGGGATCCCTGGAAAAATCATTGGATACATACCTTGACTGTTGTCCTACTTGATCCTCAACAACTCGGGAGCAATTGTTCAATCAAAGCATGTTAAAATCTGTAAAAACGACGGCAGTGCGGCCAGGCTCAGCTCTGATGAAATCAATGCTGCCAAAGAACCAATCCATGCAAATTCCACGCCTGAGAATCAAACACACAAATACAACACCAAAGAACCCGAACCTGAACTCACCCAAGTAGATCCCAACGTAAAAATTGAAGAGACTCTAACATCCCCTGAGAAATGGGATGAAGAAAACCACAAAGAGCAGATAAATGAGATTCTGACAAGATCCAACACTGGTAGCTCTCTCAGAAATAGAGACACTCTTAAAAAACCAGATAGATTTGGCTTCATCGCTACATTTGTGCCCAAGAACATCAACAAAGCTTTGAGCTCACTGCCATGGGCAACCTCCATAGGGAAAGAATTAGGCACATGTGAAAACCTCAAAGTTTGGGAAGATTACTTTGGTCCGACACCCACCAACGTATTGAACACAACTTATGTCTTCAAAATCAAGGAGAACGCCCATGGCGAACCCCCTGTTCACAAGACTTGACTCTGCCTACAAGGGTTTGATCAGAAGTTTGGCATAGACTACTTTGAGACCTACACTCCCACCGGCAAGACCACTTCTCTCCAAGCTCTCCTTTTGTATGCACTGGACAAGAATCTCCCGATTCTCCAACTAGACGTAAAGGGGGCTTTTCTGCACGCCGAGATAGAAGAAGAGGTGTATATCCGAAGACCTAAAGGAAGCAACCAAAAAACTCCCATCCTAAAACTGAAAAGGTCACTCTATGGGCTCAAACAGGCACCCAGAAACTGGTACAGAACACTCAGCCAGTGGATTGAAACCCTTGGATACCAACCCTCAGACTCCGATCCTTGTCTCTACAACCACATCAGCTCTTACTCCTCTTTGTTTTTCCACGTTGACGGCCTGATAGTGGTCGGCAACACAGGCGAATTTGAGGAACAATTCCTGAAGAAATTCCCTAATTCCACCAGTCCCGAACCAAATACCATTCTGGGAATGAAAGTGGATCGCGACGAAAACTTGATCTCCCTATCTCTACCCCTACACATTGCTTGGGGTCTTGAAGAACTCAACATGACCAATAGCAAGCCCATCTCAACTCCTCGCACTCCAGGAATCCATCTGCTTCCGGCATCAGAAGAGGAACACTTTTAATTCCTGGCTCTGAACATCAACTACCAATCACACATTGGAAAACTGAACTTCATTGCTGGATTAGCCCAACCAGACCTCTCCTTTGCCGTCTCAAGCCTTGCTCGCTACTCCGAAAGACCCGGAATCAAACACTGGAACAAAGTAGTACGTACATGGAGATACCTGAATGCTACAAAAGACATCAAATTGAGATTTTCAAAAAAGAATGACTGCCCCAATCTCATCTGCTACAGCAACACCACCTGGGGCAATGACCCCAGCTCTTGAAAGTCCCAATCTGGCATCCTGTGCTCACTCTATGGGACACTGCTGTTCTGGACCAGTCAAAAGCAACGGAACATCACTTACTCATCCACCGAAGCGGAATGCAACGCCTTGAACAATGGCCAGCCCGAATGTTGCTGGATCAAACATTTGATTGGTGAGATCTGGAGAACCGACGCACGCCAAATGACTCCAAGTATTCACCTCATCAATAATAAGGGTCTAGAAGATAAAATTATTAAATTCGGGACAAACTCAAAAACCAAATTCATCTATCTGAAAACAAAAGGGGTCAGAGAAGACCTGACATTAGGACTGATCAAACTTCAACTTATCACATCTGATCAGATGGCCTCAGACGCACTCACCAAGGTGCGGCCAAGTCCTCATTAGACCGCCTGGTCAAGGATTTCACAACTTGACTTGACATCCAACCAAGGGGGGGTGTAAGAGATTCGAGAGCGCTCACTGCAAATACTCTATTATAAAATAGAGTATCACAAGAACCACTCCTTCTAATCTAGAGTCTTCATATATGGAGAGTTTGTACCTAGCTTGGCTTTCTAGTTGGCGCTCAAATGTCTTCCTTCATCTCTCTTCTCCATTCTATTTTTAATTTCTACCACTCCTGACTATTTGCTAGTCCACCATTTTCTGTCATCCCTACGCAACCAAAGACATCAACACTTAAACAATACAAAGATGGTCAGATGACCTTTAACGCCATTGGTATGAAGAACTGGTTTGATCTCAAGTCATTCCCTACTAACCTTCTTCACTGAACAGACATTGTCTCGAATCCCGATTTGTTCCATCACATCAACTTGATCATCAGCTCACCTTCATCTCCATACACTTCAGTATGCCTATTCCACTCCTGTTTCTTCTCCATTGAATCTAAGAGAATCTCTTGCCATATTGCTACTTCTGTCACCTAGTCTTCTCAAATGTCCTACCTCTTGATTCAACAAGGTTCTTAGGACTCAAGTCTTCAACGCCCACGTTGGTTGTTTTTCATGTTCATTATGTTCTCTCCTTTCTTCACATCCTCATGCTCACTCTTGCTCCCACTCGTGTTTGAACACATTGAATGAAATGAAAAACTCCAGAAAAACTCCAGCGGTCCTGGTTTTCAACTCAAATTTTTTCAGTTCAAAGATCTGTTGAACAGGCTTTGGAGCATCAGAAATCCCATGAACGTGCCCTCAAAACAAGGAAAAGAGTGAGTGAAATTTTCTGATAGCATCCTGAATTGATGAAGGGCCAATGAATTTATTCAAAATAAATCATAGATTGCTAAAAGAAGGCAGAATTGGTGTGATGAAAATGGTTATTTTGAGCTTGCAGCGCAGTTCAATGACCCAGCCATATGCTCTGAAACCAGCTGGCCGTGGGGCACAGCATCACCAAACAAAACTTGAATGGAGGCCAGATTCCTTTTCCAATTTGTTCAAAGTTATAGACCATCAAATATGAGTGGGTGCAAGAATAGGAAAAAGCAGAAAACAAAAAAACTTCATTATTGGATAAGATTGAACTTAACAAGAAGAGAATCCACGTATACCAGAGAATAAAGCACTCCAAGTGTACAACCCTTCTTGGTTGGACACATTGAGAGCTGCAACAAGGGAGAGCCTTAAAATAACAAACACCAAGATCATGACAGAGGATGGTCAACCCTCAACTTCCACAAGGTCTTAGTCTATAATAAATATTCTCCTCAATATAAATTTGTATTTTTACCAATTATTTCAGTTCAGGAAAGCTTGTAATAACTCCCTCCAATCAGTTGTGGTTCAAATGGTTGACCTCATATATCAGAAAGCATCATGAGATACATGCAAGTATCAACAAGTTCATGATCAAAAAACTTACTTTTCCAGCTGCTCCTTACGCCTTTGCACATATTTAATTCATGTGTTTCCAAAATTAGTCAATAAATCAAGTTTAAAACTTGTGTTGAAAGGAAAAAGCTTGCCATTTGAATTTTGGTCTCTATTGTGTCTGTGGTAATAAGATGTAATACTTGAAAATTTTTGTTTTTACTAATTCTGTGCAGACAGTCAACAGCTTGGGCCTCAAAAGTTGGATTCCAATGGGGCTCCTGGTGGCAACATTGATGCTGATTGATACTCTCATTTCAATTTTCCAAAATGCTTGTGGGAAGCATACTTACCAATAGAATACACACAGAAGCACATGAAATATTCTGCCCCACTCCATCTGCTTGGATTTAAGCAAGGACAATTGAGATGTTACGTTTTGTTTCAAATTGGCACAAGCAGCTATCTTGCCCATTAGCATCCACTTTTCCATTGAGCCATAGAAATGGAATTTCTCTGTCTTCAAATACAACAGCAAGACTAGGACAATTGGAATTTATTGATTTTTGGGAAGGATGGAATACTTAATCACAACTCACATGTCAAGCATACATGTCCAAATAGAAAAAATGAACACTTTGAGTTTTTTTGCATATAATCAGACATGTTTGAGACAATTTGGAGAATTGAAGGTATCTTAGATCTCAAGAGGAATAGCCTTGGATTGATTTCATGTATGATGAGTTCCTTTGTCACTTTTTGTGATTGCTGTGAGTCAAATTTGGTGATTTTCCCTGAAGAAGTGAGGCCAAGAGCAGGATTGTGAAGCAGGGGATGATCAAAAATCTCACATAGGCCTTGGATCATGTGTAGGAAGTTTGACTGTGTTCTTTGGCCAGTATGAGGGAGGTTTTTGCCAAAAAATGGAAAAAACATTTGATAATGCTTGTTGTAATATTCCTTGACAGGGGAAAACAGGGGTGTCAGGATTTTCTTGTGAGTTATTTGCAGCAAAAAAGGCAGTTTCCTTGATTTGGTCCTTTGAAGCAAACAATGTTGTAGAATCAACTGAATTGGCTTGACATTGGAGTTTTGAAGATGTGGAAACAGCATTTTTTTCCATTCATTCAAAGAATTCTAATGATTTATGCACAGAAATGTGAGCAATGATAGTAAATCATGAATACTTTTTTTAAGGGAGTTCCAGATAGACAGGCACGTTTTGAAGCCTTGAGGCAATATATTGCAATCTGTTTATTGGATTCATTGGTCCTGATTTCACTTCAAAATTACCTGGATCAATTTGATGTTTTGTAGATGAACTGAATATTAGTTGAACTGCTTACTGTGCTTCATCAAGTATGAGCCTGTTCCAAGTGTAAGAAAAAAGCCTTGATTTTGTGGACATTGGACTTTCTTGGTGAAGAAAAAATTCTCTTGTGATGATGGAGTTTGTTTTCATAACTAAATGGGATCTTCTGACTGCATGCAATGCTATATTGTGCCAAGAGGGCCCATGATACACAACATAGTTGATTTTTTTGGCCATGTATGCTTGATTATTTCTTTCTCCCAATTATAGAGCACCCTTGAAGGACATATGAGCAATGTTGAATGAAGGAAATTTCCAGGATCTCCTTGCAGTTGCAAAGAACCGGTGTGGTCCCCATCCTGGACACCCTGGCCAGTGCGGAGATTTTAATTTTTTTTATGATTTTTCCTTATCATCATTCATAGGCATCATGATCCAAAAAAAAAAAAAAAATCTTTGATCTGGAATAGGGTTCCATTCAGTTCCCAGCTTTCCAACTCCTCATTTGTTCAGTGGGCAAGGATTATCTCTGGGTGGTCGTATCCCCGCTCTTGTGTTCAAATCCCTGCAGCTCCGCTATTCAGCTTTACAATTGTTTTTGCCGAGCGCGCGGCCAAAAGACAGCCGGGCTTGCTTCCACCCTGCCATCCATCACCGGCAATGCCCAATGCTCATCATCACCCTACCTCCAATCCATCATCTCCTGCCTTGGCTCTTCATCAACCAATCCTCCAATCCATCATCTCCATCCTCAATCCCATCTATCACTGCTTCTTGCCCAACAACCTCAACTCCTTCAAGTCTCAATCAATTGCTTGTTCCATCTTCCTCCAATCCATCCTACCCTTGATTGTTGCCCAGCAACCCAAGATCCCCTACCATCCAATTTGCACTTGATCAACTCCAACTGCTCATCTTCTCGATCCATCCCACACAGTCCAATCAATCCATCACCCTGATCATCAGCCTCCTGCACTTTGTTCAATCCATCACCCATCAGACTCACCCCAAGAAACGTCCTGGAAACCAATCATCATCCCCTCCCTCTACCCGTACCTAGCCGACGTATGCGCGCTCCCTCACTCTCCTACCGACCGGTTGGATTGGATCCTCCAACTCACAACCTCCAGCTTGCTGGTCTCCCACGCGACTTTTCCGTTGCCCGCGCGAGTCTCAACTGTCTCCTGGGCCCATCAGCATGTCCGCGGGCCCCTAAATAGCTACTCTCCTGCCCGTGCCCATCATTTGGCACGGGCCAGGGTCTTGATTCAGCTCTTCTGTTTTTTTTTTCTTAGTGTTTGTTTGTTTCTTTTTTTTCTTTTTTTTTCTCATGACAATGATCCATTAAAAAAAATAATCTTTTCCGCTCTATTTTTAGTATCTCTTGTAAATAGTTTACAGGTACCCATGGCCCATAAAAGGAGGGGCTCTCCCAAGCCTTTTCCAATCATCCATGGGAGTGTGTGCTTGTGTCCCCCCCATTATTGTGAAATTTGATCCTGATCCTTATCCTGGGTATATCTCTGATTTCCCCTTGATCCATTTTTTTGACCCTTAAGTCTTTGCCCCTCTGTGGCCTGATCCTTATCACCAACCAATAGCCTTTCTGGTTGAAGAAAATTCTTTCTGTGGGAATTTTTGCGTGTTTTACACCACTCCTTGATCCCTTTCTCCGACCATACTGGTCCTGATCCCTGATCATCATTCTGGAGCCAATCACAATTGATTGAAGAGGTCTTATTAAGCTTAAGACCTGGGGTTTTATACCTCCCTTTATTTTCTTTGGAGTTTCATTCTGCCAGCCTACTCTTGAGTCCCTTGAGAAGTGTTGAGGTTATCCTTGCTTCAAATCAGTTACTGTTTGCTTTTAGAGCTTCTTAAACATTTTGCTTTGTCTGGTACAGCCACCCTCAGTTATCAGGTACCCTTCAAGCGCTTGATTGCAGAGAATTGGGCAGGTTCATTGAGAACATGGAGGTTGGTTGGGTTTGAGTTGATCATCCCCAATCTTCTGCTGACAACCAGAGTTATTAGCTTGTGGGCATTGTTTACATACAAAAGCTTTTGTTCCTTGAACTCTAAGCAGACTTTAACTTCTTTTTTTCAAGTTTTTCCCTGCATAATCTTGTCTCAGATAGTGCTGTTCCATTGCTACCAACCTATTATCATCTTTATCCTCTACTCCTTGATTCCTCATTTACCAGGTTCTGGACCTTGATCTTGGTTACATCTAAATATTTTTTTAACACTCAGGAGGGCAGCCTAAACAGCACCTTTCCCCTCCACAGAAATGCAACGTCCTAGCACTGTTTGGAGTCTTACATTTGGTCCCCCGGGCCGGGGTCAAACCAGCAACCTTGGGATTTACAGTCCCAACTTGAAGAATCAACTCCAAAATCCAATCTGATTTTTTTTTTCTTTTTTTGTTTGTTCTTTTTTCAGATCTGATCCGTGGAGGCAACTTGGTCCAGCAGTAAGTCCTCCCAATTGTGCACCATCTGGGCAAGATCCTTGTTGTTTTTGTGAAACTCTACTCTTGCCACACTTGTGAGCCACCTTGGAACTTTGCTCGTTTGGATCTCTTAGAAAAACTTCAACATGGAATCTTCTGGATCCTCCTCATCTGTTTGGGCCAAGATGGTCAAAATCAAACCTCAGAACAAAAACTTAGGCTTCAATGGGACCAATGTCAAACGATTCCTGGACTCCTATGAGATGGCTGCTGAAGTGGATGGTGCCAGTGAACATGATATGGCTTATCAGTTATGATTTTTTATCTCTTCTGACAAAGTTATGGAGGTTATCAAATCATTTGATGGATTTGAAACTCAGAACTGGATGCTCCTGAAGGAGGCTATGTTGGCCTATTGGGGAAAAATAGATGTAGCCAGATTTACTTTGCATGACTTGGATGCCCTGGTCTCTCAATGGATCTCAAATGGTGGTATCTCCACAGCCTCTGACTATCAAGCTTTCAGAAAATCTTGGGACCCTATCCATTCCTATCTTATTTGTAACAATCACATTGATACGTTGGACAAAATTTGAGTGCAAATTTTTCAGTCTTTCTCTCCAGGAGGGAAGGAAACAATTAAGGATGAATTGGTGAAATCTGGATCCATGATCACGACAAGAGATAATATGTTCAAGCTCCCTGCTTTCATGGTTCTGTGGATAAAGTGATTAAAGGTCAAACAGCTCTCACCTTTGAAAAACCTAAAATTCATGAACCAGTCCATGCTCCCTCCTTCAAATAATCCAACGAAATCATGAACAGGATGGAAGCAAATTGTAGACCCAAATTGAATCCCCAGGCCAATAAGGAATCTGCTACTATAGGTGAGATCACTAAATTACTTCAGGAATTTGAGAATAAAATAGATCAGAAAATATCCTCTTTAGCCACTCCTAAACCTGCTAATTCTGTTCCTAAATCTACTCTAGTCTGTTATTATTGCCATAGGGAAGGCCATGGCACTGGTAGATGTTCTGAACTCCAGAAGGACAAGGAGGAGAAGTTAGTAGAGCAGAAGGGAAATAATTTCTTCCTTCCTAATGGTGCTTTGATCCCTTTTGATTCATCTTGTCCAATCCGTCATGTGGTGGCCTCATACCAACCACCAACTCCCAAGAAGGCATCCTTGGTCTCTGTGGATTTTTGATCATCCTGTGGAACTCTGCAACCTTGGTATCCTCCAGCTATCACTTCTTCCAGCTTCCCTGGCACCTATCAATCTTATTCAGCTAGGAAATGCCATGAGGAACCAAAACCTCATAAGTCTCCTCCTGTTCCATCCTCAATCCTGCGAAAACCTGTTAAACGTTGATATTCACCTGAGCCTCCTTCCTCTGATATGGAAGACATAGAAGTAGAAAGGGAACCACTTATGGAAAGGTTCCAGGACAACTCTGATCTTCCCCCTCCTCAACCTGTCCAACCCTCAGATCCTCTTCCAGCACCTATTTCACCTGATCTTCCTCCCTCCACCCAGCCCAAAGTTTGATTTGAGAGGGGCATCTCCAAGGACTACCCTAATGCTGTGGAAGGATTATTAAAGAAAATTTATGATCTTAAAATCCCTGATCTATCTGTGGCTGAACTCCTGTCAATCTCTCCATCTGTGGCTGAAGGGATGAAGAAATGGGTTTCTTGTTGACGTGTGGAGATTGGTCCAGACAAATTAAAGGTCTCCTCTGGTACTCTGATGGAGGATTCTGGTGGAACAGATCCCTCTTCAGAT
The DNA here is from genome assembly GCA_025617555.3 of Puccinia polysora. NCBI lineage: Eukaryota > Fungi > Basidiomycota > Pucciniomycetes > Pucciniales > Pucciniaceae > Puccinia > Puccinia polysora. The sequence continues at coordinate 34,747,525 of CM062617.1, read as the reverse complement.
ACCAACATGTATTCCTGTCCTCTTGGCCTTCTCCCATGTTATCTTGGTGATTCAACTAAAACGGTTTCTCTCCTTGTGGATTTGGGTTCTCAGCTCAACTAGATTTTGGACTCCAGTGCCTGCAAGCTTAAACTTAGCCCAAGGGTCAGTTTCAATTCTTCTGTGTATGGAATAGGGAACCATTCCTGTGAGCTGGTTTGTATTGCTGAGGATATCCCTGTTTGAATTGGTCAAAATATTGTTGGGACCTGTCACTTCTGGATCACTGGTCTGGATGGTCCCATCATCTTGGGAAGGCCTTTCTTAATGGACTTTGGTGCTATCCCAATGTTTTCTGATCAAGTTGGGAAGAGAATTCTCCCCCCTGATGCTGATGGCAGAAAGATTGAAGTTCCTCTTTGTTATCTGAATTCCGGTTGTTGGGAAAGAGACTTCCCTGGTCATCCTCCCAAATCTGTCCTGAAAGGAAAGCAGAAAGACAACTCTCATTACTCTCATCCTCATTTTTTAGCAGAATAGTTGGCCCTACTGATAGTTGTAGTTCTTCTCAGCCTCAGACTTCAACTCATGGACCAACTCCGACCTCAGAGGCATATCTTTCTTTTTCCTCATCATTTCCTTCTCATCCAAATAAGATGAAAAATCAAACACATGAAAAATCCAAAAAATCCAAAAATATTTCTTCTCTGTCTGGATCTGTTGTATCTTCTTTTCCTTTTTCTTTTCAGCCTGATCAATCATATTCTATTCTGGTTTGGAATCTCCGCAATGAGTCTAAACTAGATCTCAATCTCAATTTTTTTCTTGGTGGCTTTGGTATGAAGGAGTATGGTCTTAGGTGGAGGCAATTTGGGGTAGAAGTAAGTCCTCCCAATTGTGCACAATCAGGGGCTTCTACTACTGTAATTTTTTAAACTCTACCCTGTGCCACACATGTGAGAAATGTGTTATCTTTTGGATCCTCTTTTATGGAGAAGGCACCTTTCAAGGACGCATCAGAACATCAAACTTGGAAGATGCTGGAACATGGTCTCAGTTTTTGTAGTCAGGTCTCACTGGTCAATGCTTGGAGGAAGCAAGGATTCCTCTCCTTTGCCACCATGTACAAACCAGTTGCAAAGAAGGTCCAGCCAGTCAACCAACCAATGCCTCTCAACCTCAATCCTCCCCTTATGCATCCTCCTCTATCCCGCAATCCCTACTGTGGTCTATCCCAATCCCTCACTGGTCCATTCATTCCCTCTTGTTGGGTCACTGAAGAGCGTCTGAAAGTGGTCAACTTTGGTGCAGACGGATGGCTTCTTCCTGATGAGTTAAATTTGATCAAAAATGTCCTAGCTCTTAGGGAAAAATCCATTGCTTTCTGTGAAGAAGAGAGAGGTCTCTTGAAAGAATCATATGGTCTCCCTTACATCATCCCTGTAGTTGAACATGATCCTTGGCAAAAGAAGAAGATCCCAATCCCTGCTGCTAAAGTCAACAAATTCATCAAGTTGGTCCGCAAACAAGTCCATACTGGTTTATACAAACAATTGACTTCTAGCTATTCCATTCCTGTTTTCTGTGTTCTAAAGAGTAATGGTAAACTTAGAGTAGTTCATGATCTCCAACCTCTTAATAAAGTTACTATTAAAGACTCTGGCATGCCTCCTGCTACTGAAGAATTTGTTGAATCCTTCTCTGGGAGAGCTTGCTATGGTCTAGGTGACATTATGGGTGGCTATGATGAACAATCCTTGCATCCTATTTCTTGTCCCCTCACTACTTTTGATACTCCCCTTGGTTGATTTCAACTGAATCAATTGCCTCAAGGTGCCACCAACTCAGTTGCAGCCTATCAGGCTCAGATGATGTGGATCCTCCAGGACGAAATCCCGGATCACGCGGGTATCTTTATTGATGATGGTGGGATTTAAGGTCCAGTTTCTGACTATGATAATGAGCTCTTACCTTGGCACTCAGGAATCCAACGATTTATCTGGGAGTATGCTACTATCTTGGAAAGAATTTTGTTTCAAATCAAGGAATCTGGCCTCACTGTCTCTGGATCAAAACTTGCTGCCTGTGTCCCTGCCTTGGAAATTGTTGGTCATATAGTCTGCAGGGAAGGAAGAAGGATGGCACCCTCTAAAGTCAACAAAATCATCTCCTGGCCTACTCCAATAAATCCAACGGAAGTTAGAGGTTTCCTAGGTGTTGTAACTGATGTCAGGATCTTCATTCCCTCACTATCAAAAATCTGTATTCCCTTGCGTCGCTTAACCAGGAAGGATGCTGAATGGCTTTGGACCCAAGCTTGCAATCAATCATTCCAGTTACTCAAAACAATTGTTGGGAAAGACATTGTTTTGAAAAAGATCACTAATGGGCCTGGAGCTGGCAAGATCAAGATAACAGTGGACTCTAGTTATCAATCTGTTGGGGCTTTCCTTACTCAGGAAGATGGAAATGGTTTGGATTGTCCTGCTCTGTATGAATCTCTTCTTTTCTCAGATGTGGAATCCAGGTACTCCCAGCCAAAACTGGAACTTTGAGGTGTGGCCCAAATGTTGAAGAAGCTTCAGACTGTCCTTTGGGCTCAACACTTCAAGTTACAAGTTGATGAACAATCCATTCTTGAAATGATCAATGCCCCCAGCCTTCCAAATGCTCCAATGACTTTTTGGGTGGCTTTCATCCAGTTTTTCTCTTTTTATATTGTTCACAGGCCTGGAAAATCTTTCACCATGCCTGATGGTTTATCTTGACACCCTCTTGGAGATGATGAATTAGATTTTGGAATGGATTTTGATGAGGAAGAACCCTTGGTCTGCCCTGTTTTTTCTTTCTCCTCCCAAGATTACTCTGTTTTCCAGCAAGGTTTCTGGCTTAAGTTAGAGCAGTACCTTTCAACTCTCCAAAGACCCCCAGATCTCTCTGCCAAAGAATTTTGGTCCCTTAAAAGGAAGTCCTCTAGTTTCTTTGTCCAAGGTTCTAGGCTTATGAAAAGAGGAACTCCTTATGCACTTGTTGTGGTCACTATCCCTTCTAAACAAGATTCAATCCTGGAAAGTCTCCATGAAGGTCTTGGTCATTGTGTGGAAACAGAAACTTATCTACAAATATCCAAACCATTTTGGTGGCAATCTCTGAAGAAATCAGTCTCTCAATGGTGCAAGAGTTGTGAAGTGTGCCAGGAATGTGATCTTAGGCGCCCGGCCCAAATTTGTTGCCCCACTGGAGAGTCCACTGTCTTTGGGAGGATTGCTATGGATGTGGTTCACATTAAGGCTGGTGGAGCTAAGTACCTCATTGTGGCTAGAGATGATTTTTCTGGATGGTTGGAAGCAAAGTTTCTTAAGAACCTCAGCTCTGAATCAGTAGCAGCTTTCCTTTATGAGACTTGGACAATGCGTTACGGCTTGGAACAATCTTATTTGACTGATGGCAGCTCCAAGTTTGGTGGGAAACTGGCTGATATGATCCAATCACTTCCTGGTCAACATAGGGTGACCACTCCTTATTATCCTGAAGGCCAAGGCATGGTGGAAAGAGGCCATGCTCCTTTGAAGGCTGCTCTTGTCAAACTGGCTGGTGAAAGTGGCAAGAATTGTCGCAAATTCCTCCCCTTTGTCCTCTTCTCTGATTTAATTTCAACTAAACGAACCACTGGCAACTCACCTTACAAAATCATTTTTGGTCAAAGGGCTGTCCTTCCCCTGGATCTGGAAATGGAATCCTTCTTAGGTATTTCTTGGGAAAAGGTTTCTGTAACCACTGATCTATTAGTTGCCAGATCCAAGCAGCTGGAAAGGAGTGAAGATGTCTGTAGTGAAGCTTATCAGAAGATGATGGAGTCTAGGGAAAAATCAGTTCATTATTGGGAAGACAAGCATTTGAAGCAAATCAGGGATCCCTTGAAACCTAGGGATCTAGTCTTAGCTTATAATTGTTCCTTGGAAACTCAGTGGGGAAAGCTTTTCTCTAACAGCTGGAATGGTCCTTATTGAGTGGTCCGTCAAGTTAGAGGTGGATCATATGTTTTGGAGGAACTGGATGGTACTCAGATGGCCAGAAGGTTCTCTGCTGATCAGGTCAAGAAATTTCATTCTTGTGGAGTCAACTTGTACCAAAAGTAAGTTCTCCCAATTGTGCACCACCAGGGTCATCTGCTGCGTTTTGTTGGGAAACTCTACTTCATGCCACGCATGTGAGCACCTGGGACACCTTCTTCATTTTATCTCAGCAACTTCGAGGATTTTCCTTTGGATGAATTGACATATTCTTTTTTCAATCACTCTCAAGATCAAAATGGCCATCCCTTGGTTTCAATCATCTTTCTTTCCTTTCTCTTTTTATGGCATCAAACTTGGGTGCAGACTAGGGACAGTCTGTAAGTTGGGGAGAGATGTGGTGCCCCATCCTGGACACCCTGGCCAGTGCGGAGATTTTGATTTTTTTATGATTTTTCCTTATGATCATTCATAGGCATCATGATCCAAAAAAAAAAAAAAAAATCTTTGATTTGGAATAGGGTTCCATTTGGTTCCCAGCTTCCCAACTACTCATTCTTTCAGTTGGCAAGGATGATCTCTGGGTGGTTGTATCCCCGCTCTTGCGTTCAAATCCCTGCTGCTCCGCTATTCAGCTTTACTATTTTTTTTGCCAAGCACGCGGCCAAAAGACCGCCGGGCTTGCTTCCACCCTGCCATCCATCACCGGCACCCCCAAATGCTCATCATCACCCTACCTCCAATCCATCATCTCCTGCCTCGGCTCTTCATCAACCAATCCTCCAATCCATCATCTCCATCTTCAATCCCATCTATCACTCCTTCTTGCCCAAAAACCTCAACTCCTTCAAGTCTCAATCAATTGCTCGTTCCATCTTCCTCCAATCCATCCTACCCTTGATCGTCACCCAGCAACCCAAGATCCCCTACCATCCAATTCGCACTTGATCAACTCCAAAGGCTCATCTCCTTGATCCATCCCACCCAATCTGATTGATCCATTGCCCTGATCATCAGCCTCCTGCACTTTGTTCAATCCATCACCCATCAGACTCACCCCAACAACCGTCCTGGACACCAATCATCATCCCCTCCCTCTACCCGTACCTAGCCGACGTATGCGCGCTCCCTCACTCTCCTACCAACCGGTCGGATTGGATCCTCCGACTCACAACCTCCAGCTCGCTGGTCTCCCCCGCGGCTTGTCCATTGCCCGCGCGAGTCTCAACTGTCTCCCCGGCCCATCAGCATGTCCCCAGGCCCCTCAACAGCTACTCTCCTGCCCGTGCCCATCATTTGGCACGGGCCAGGGTCTTGATTCAGATCTTCTGTTTTTTTTTCTGAGTGTTTGTTTGTTTCTTTTTTTTCTTTTTTTTTCTCATGACAATGATCCATTAAAAAAAAAAAAAATCTTTTCCGCTCTATTTGTAGTATCTCTTGTAAATAGTGTACAGGGACCCATGGCCCATAAAAGGAGGGGCTCTCCCCAGCCTTTTCCAATCATCCATGGGAGTGTGTGCTTGTGTCCCCCCCATTATTGTGAAATTTGATCCTGATCCTTATCCTGGGTATATCTCTGATTGCCCCTTGATCCATTGTTTTGACCCTTAAGTCTTTGCCCTTCTGTGGCCTGATCCTTATCACCAACCAATAGCCTTTCTGGTTGAATAAAATTCTTTCTGTTGGAATTTTTGAGTGTGTTAAACCACTCCTTGATCCCTTTCTCTGACCATACTGGTCCTGATCCCTGATCATCATTCTGGAGCCAATCATGATTGATTGAAGAGGTCTTATTAAGCTTAAGACCTGGAGTTTTATACCTCCCTTTATTTTCTTTGGAGTTTCATTCTGCCAGCCTACTCTTGAGTCCCTTGAGAAGTGTTGAGGTTATCCTTGCTTCAAATCAGTTACTGTTTGCTTTTAGAGCTTCTTAAACATTGTGCTTTGTCTGGTACAGCCACCCTCAGTTATCAGGTACCCTTCAAGCGCTTGATTGCGGAGAGTTCACCAGGTTTATTGAGAACCTGGAGGTTGGTTGGGTTTGAGTTGATCATCCCCAATATTCTTCTGACGACCAGAGTTATTAGCTTGTGGGCATTGTTTACATACAACAGCTTTTGTTCCTTGAACTCTAAGCAGACTTTAACTTCTTTTGTTCAAGTTTTTCCCTGCATAATCTTGTCTCAGATAGTGCTGTTCCATTGCTACCAAACTATTATCATCTTTATCCTCTACTCCTTGATTCCTCATTTACCAGGTTCTGGACCTTGATCTTGGTTACATCTAAATATTTTTGTAAAACTCAGGAGGGCAGCCTAAACAGCACCTTTCCCCTCCACAGAACTGCCACAGCCTAGCACCGTTTGGAGTCTTACACCGGTCTGACCAAGGGTGGCAATGAGGGAAATGGCTTGGAGTGATTTTCCAAGTCCCATGTCATCTGCAAGGATAGAGCCAAGAAGAGTATCTGGAATTGAGAGTGTGTCAGAAACCAATATTTTTTTCCCACTGAAAATATGCTCCAACAAAAAAGATCCATTAGAGGGCATTATCTTCCACAATGATTTTGAGGATTTGGAAGAGGAATTTTCTTGATCAAGGAGGAAGGTCAGTCCCTGTTCTTGATTTGGAAGAAGCCTTTTCCAAATAATAGCCTGTGGGGAAGTTTGGGGTGGAATGTCACAACCACTGGGAATCAAGAGAAGCTTTGAATTGAGATGTGGATTTAATCTCAAACTGGTAGGATTTTCAAGGGGAAAGGTTGAAAGCTGGCAGCCAGAATGTTCTTCAGGCTTGTAGTTTCAAGGCTGTGTTGGAATGATCCTAACATCAAGCATATCATCAAGCAGCTTCTTTGCTTTGTCCATGGCACAGAATATCCACAGAGCCATGTCAAAGTGAATTAAATTGGATACTATGACATTGATTACTAGCTTCAAACAAATGTAATGGTTCATGGAGTGCTCTGATTTCCAACCACCAGCTGTTCCAGGAGCGGTTGTTGAAGGAAGATGTGAAAAGAGAGCCTTTGAAACATGTGTAGGTAGTTGTCCCACCAGAGTATTGCCATTAGCAAGGAATATATCTACTATATCATCTGACTTCTTCAGATAGCCCCAGAAAAATTTTGATTTCTGGGGCAATTTACTGAGAAAATCAGGATTGAGTACTATTGGGGAGCAAGAGATAATTCCAAGGCAAACCAGAGAGGGATGCATTCTTGCTATGGCTGAAAAATGTTGTGTGAAGAAATTCAGAGCAAAAAGAGTGGCCTGGGGTTTATATATTGTGGCAGAAGCCTTGTATAGGTGGATCATGTGATATATTTTTTGACTGCATTTACAAAATACATTGGGGCACAATCCTTGGGGGCATTGGAGAAAATTATCATGGTTAATCATCATTCAGAATGATGTTGATGGATTTTTGTCATCACAACTTGTTTTGGATACTCACAAACCATACTTTAATTAGCTGCATGTTTGGATCCATTCAGTGGTAGGGCACTCATCCTCATAGTATCACAAAGATGTCCAACTCACATGAACCTTTTCCAGGTTCCTATTGGAAATGCATACATGGAGAGGTAAATGCTCTGCATCCCCACATGTACACTTGCACCAAATTCTTTATTTTCAGAGCCATACATCTAAACACCTGGATTCTTTTGCAAAGCCCCCCCTGGGGGCGGTGCCTCTTATCTTTCCATGTCTATCCCATTGGAACACTGAGATTCTGCTTTCATAGCCTTTGTCCTGTTCAACAAATTTCCACCACTTTATGCATGCCCAGAAGCATAAACTGGTGGAAATGAGGCTGTTGAAAATCCTAGTGAGTTTCCATGGCTCAAAGCCTGGACTGAAGCAAAGGAAGTGTTTGCACCAGAATCCTAGTGTTTGGATGTATGCATGCAAACACTAGCATTTTGGTGCAAGTGCCCATTTTAGGATGAGTGGCACTGCTGCATCTGAGCATCAGGAATTTTGTGCAAGTGTCCATGGTAGGGTGAGGGGCAATGCTGCATTCAAGGTGGTTGCACCAGAATCCTAGTGTTTGGATGTATGCATCCAAACACTAGGATTTTTTTTCAAGTGACCATGTTAGGTTGAAGGGCACTGCAATTCAAGGTGGTTGCACCAGAATCTTGGTGTTTGGATTTATGCATGTGAACACCAGGACTTTTGTGCAAGTGTCCATATTAGGTTGAGGGGCACTGCCACATTCAAGGTGGTTGCACCAGAATCTTAGTGTTTGGATGTATGCATCCAAACACCAGGACGTTTGTGCAAGTGTCCATGGTAGAGTGGGGGTACTGCTCATTCAAAGTCATTGCACCAGAATCTTAGTGTTTGGATTTATGCATCCAAACACCAGGACTTTTGTGCAAGTGTCCATGGTAGAGTGGGTGTACTGCTTCATTCAAAGTCATTGCACCAGAATCTTAGTGTTTGGATGTATGCATCAAAAAACCAGGACTTTCTTGCAAGTGTCCATGCTCGGTTGGGGTTACTGCTGCATTCAAAATCATTGCACCAGAATCTTAGTGTTTGGGGATTCTGGTGCAAGTTCCCATGTTTGTTTGAGGGGAACTGCCACATTTAAGGTGGTTGCACCAGAATCTTAGTGTTCCAATGCATGCATCCAAACACTTGGATTTTTGTGCACGTTTCCATGGTAGGATGAGCAGCACTGCTGCATTCAAGGTTCTTATTTCCTCCTCTTGGAAAGGAGAGGACAATGGGACCACAAACACCTGAGACGGAGCACCAGCCCTCCCAGCACTACACCATACTAAACTGTCTTCCTACCCACTTGTGAATGGGTAATCTCTTGATTCCTAAAACTCTTTTTCTCTGCAATGATGGGTGGTTTACTGATGACACTATACATAGATGTGATGGAAGGCCTCTTGTAATTGCTATCAATTGTTCACCTTTTCAGCCCTTTTTGTCATATACGCACAAAGGCTGAGTCTCCACATCTTGAATCTAAGTATTGAGTGGAATCACAAAAATTAACAACACACAAAAAACCCCAATGAAATATTCAATTTGAAAGCACTGAGATAAGAAGCCCCTCAGTCTTTACCCCTAACCGGCTCCATAACATAATAGTTGATTTTTGTAAATCTCCAATTTGATAGAACTGGGATAAGTGTGAAGTTTTTAGGTAAAAACTAAGAGAAACGTTGCATCAGACTAAGATGAAAAAATGGATAAGAGTAAAATTTTGTTGAGTGTCAAAGCTGGTACCTAAGAGCAAGGGAAATGGGGGAGCTTTGACAGAAGATTTAAAGAGAAAAGAAATAGAAAAAAAAAACAAGGAAAAGAAAAGGAACAAGAGCAACACTGAGAAGAAAAGAAACGGTTCTTGGACTGAAGGATGGGCCCAAAGGCTGCAGCCCAACATGCAGAGTTGTCCTTGGCTTGCATAGTGAGGACCGTTTGTGTGAATCTTGTTGCAATATTGCCTGTCCTGGAGTCTAGTGTTTTGAGTAAAAGATAAGGGTAAGGATGCGCTTGAGAAATTAGTTTCATGCAGTTTTTAATTTTTTTTCTGAGATGAAGATGAGATGATCAGAAGGAGTTTTGGGCATACCTCAGCTACTTAATTAGGACACAATCCAAGGCACTTGATTAAGTTTCAGAAGGCAAGAAGCACTGGTAGTTTTTAGTATGGTGAGATATTATCAGATTAGGCCTGTAGTTTTGAGCATGCCAGGAGAGTACAAAGGTGTTCAGAGGCATTTATCATGGCACAGTTTACCCCTTGCCGTGGGTTTTCAGGGTATGTTGAGTTGCTAGTGTGAGGTTCTTACCCAGGGTTGGATCTCTTCCAAGTATACTTGTTGTAGTTCCTGTCATGGTGTTGCCTCTTATTCCAAGCCTTGTTTGTGAGGTTCTTACTCTCTAGGCATCACAGCAACCACAATTCTGATAATAAGAAGCCCCTCAGGCTTGACCGCTAACCGGCTCCATAACATAACAGTTGATTGTTGTAAATCTCCAATTTGAGAGCACTGAGATAAGAAGCCCCTCAGCTTTGACCCCTAACCGGCTCAATAACATATCAGTTGATTGTTGTCTTCCTCTTACGGATTTTGATCCATCTCCTTCTCTCCGTGGCTCAAAGCTCAATTGATGCATCAAATCCATCATTCCTCTAGCCAATAGTCCTTGGTCCAATCAAGCTTCCATGGAGCTATACAATCATGCCAACACAAACTTTTTCATGTATTCTCTTAAGTCCAAGTGTGACCAAAACCAATTGAACCCTTCAACGGGTAGGATCACCGTCAGATACCTCACTCAGAAGACTAGTCAATAGCCTGCTACCTTTGGGGAGATTTTGGCAGGCTTTTGTGTGTGCACACTCCCTCTCTGCATGTTACAGGCCAAATATCACAAATTATTTGATCCCCTGCTTGCACCAGCTTGATTGCTTTCCATCTTGCAAACAGGCTTTGGTTTAATAAACAAGCTCATCCTAAGAAATCCCACCACCTGGTGGCCTGCCCAAGCTTGTGTTGGTTTATCCTTTTACCAGCCAAAGCTGATGAGAGTGAGACAGACTCTGAGAGTAATAGAAGTCCATCTGGTGAGGGTAGTTTGATTGTTTCACTCAAACCATCCAATTTGACAGGCGGTTGGCCTTCTCCAGCTTTCAGTGAGACAGGTTTCCAGGGTGGGCCAAGAGCAAATTCACTGGTGACAGCGGACAGCTTCATGGAGCCATCCTGTCTGCTGTCATCAGCAAATCCACTTGTCGGGGTGATTCAAGAGAAAATTGGTTCACTATTTTCTGGTGAAAGCAGACAGGAAAACTTGATGAAGATGTCCGCTTTCACCAGTGAATCCAGTCATTGCGGTGGCATGAGAGCAAATCCGTTTGCAATCACTAGTGACAGCAGACAGCTTCACCAAGCCATCCTTTCCACCATCATCAGCAAATCAAATTGGGTGCTGCTACAGCGTCTGATCTGTACCCCTTTGCTTTGCTGACCGTGCAACTGCCAGTGTATCCTGGAACACCAAAGTGGTCACAGCTTTGCAGCCAGATTTCAGCATTTCCCCTTGACTCATGCTGAGAGCAGGCTCATAGGGGCCAGCCAATGATGAATGTTCCCACAGGCTGGTGTCCCCCATTGACATTAAGATAAAAGCCTTCATCTATTTGCTTGTCCTCTTAGCAACATTCTCCCCCCCCAACAATTTCAAATTGAAAATGAAAAATACATCCGCTACTCTTTTGACAAAAGTGAATAACCCAGTCCTTCACTTATTCCTTGTTTCCTTAGAAGGTCCTTTGGCTTTTCAACCAAAGCCTGCCGGAGATTGAATGCCTTGCATGAATGCGTCCATTAAGGAAGCCATGCAAAGTGCTTTCTAATCAATGATGGTATTCAATTCATTGGGCTGTGGCCGCGCCATTCCTGAAACATTGAACCTTTCCTTTATTTTCCCCTTGGTTTTCCTAATATCACCCATCTCATTCCAATAAAAAACTTCCAACATGCACTTGACCAACACTTGTTTACATTACTTTCTTGATTGGCAGAAAAAAGAATTTCATTGCTCAGTAGCAGCCCTTGAACACCGTGTCCTGAGACGTCAAGAAAAGGATGACATGCAGAGGATTATGACAGAAATTCAAGCTCAGAATCACGTCCATGTCCACTCCATGAGTGTGCATCCACCACGGAGAAACTCTGCACAACATGTTATGGCCACATCATTCCCTGAGAATAGCTACAATCATGGGAACCAACACAAATTGTATAAACAGGCCTCAATTGAATCCTACAGTATTTACGGGGATTGTTGTTTTCTTGCAACCAACCCAACAACCTCGGGTCCATTCAATGTCCAGATGTGCATTCCATTCAACATACACAGGAGGTACTCCAATATTATACAGGTATCTCAGACCACCAGGGCCTGCTGTTTTGCATGTGAATTGAAAAAAGGAAATTGGCCTAGCAGTGAAATTTAATCAATGGAGGGATATGAGTCTGGTGGAATATGCTGCCCCTGCTTTGTCACCACCACTCTTTTCCAGTTGGGATCATTCTATGGAAACCGGAAAAATGGCTCCTTCTTGTCAGGGATCATGAAAGCGTATGGTTGGCTTCCAGGTTATGGCAATCATGGAGAAAACGCTGGTAAATTTCAAATCATTGTAATTGGATATATCATATTGGCTGACAAACAATTGTCCAAGGCCAGTATGTGCCAGTTCCTGCCTCAGTAAACACAACCCAGAAACATGTGCATTGGATTAACCTTGTGAACTGTCTACCAAGGATTGAACAAATATTGGGAAATTGGTTCAAAGCCATGGCGCCAGGTTTCCACAGGCGATCCATTGATCAAATGCATCACTTTTTAATACCAGGATTTGCATCTAGAGAATATTTGTCTTCCGGTGAAGAAGTTTTTGCTGGAAATTTAACTGCCACTTTGAATGAATTTTATAATTCAGCCCATGTTGATAATGACATCAGTGGTATGGCTTATGGTGGCTTCTGTGGTATTTTTAAGGAGACAGGGGAACCTGCCCATAGACACCAGGGCTTTGATGTTCAATATGGACAATTTTTCTTGCCTGGGATTCAGACTTATATTGAATTTCAATGCAATGATGGTTGGACTGATGTAATCTGGGCATTGAATTATCTGTTCCATCAGACATTCCAATTTCTGGGACCCCCTTGCAGTCCTTTCACACGCTTAGGAATCTCAGTACAAATTAACAAAAACCTGGCTGATTTTTGCAAGAAGGCACAAGTAACAGGTTCAGGAAATTTTTGTGGACATAGTGCAAGGGAGGAAATTATTATCAATTGGCGTGCTTCTTCATCCAGATTTTAGTTTTTCCATCTATCTTGATTGCCACACCTTGTTTCTATTAAAAAATTCTCCACACATGTAACTTTTTGTTTCCACAATGAAAATCTCACAAATAATCAGTCACAATGCATTGCATGCTTGGATGTGACTTTTGTGAATCATAAACATGCATATTCTACATGCTTGCCTGTAAATCTGCTTGCCCACAAACTACAGTTTTTTTCTTCACTTGGTTCCCATGGTTGCCTTAAATACCAGGATCCAGTGGATCTCCCATCCCTTCCTCATCAAAATTTGCCCCCTTTCCTGTGTGCTGTATATTTATTATATAAGGCGCTTGTGAGTCATTCAATGTCCTTTCCCCCCAACAATGGAAATCCCTCTCCTCACCTTTGTGATCTATTTGATCCTGAAAAAAATGATCTCCTAGCTAGTGACCTTTCCCAGCCAGGTTTCTCAACCCAGATCCCAGAAGTTAACCCTTCTCATGCAACATGGACAGACCTTTTTGCTGATAATTTGTAATTCATAGACTCATTAACATTTGAATCATTTGACCTCTTCAGTTCCCCAAACACTGCTCCTTTGAATCCCACATCAAATCCTGTCTTCCCACCTACCATGCCACTTTTGGCAAATGAAAAATCCCAACCACAATCATCAAAAGTCCAACAAAATCCAACCTCTATCAACCTTCCTGCACCCCACTTGCCACAACCAGAAGCACAACAAAGATCCAATCTTTAACCCTTTTCAGCCCCCCCACCTCCACCAATGACAGGGACCTTCCTAGATGAGTTGGAGATCTCTGTAGTTCCCCAGGCATAGTTTCTTGAAAATATCCAACAAATGCAACACCACTTTGAAAAAGCCCACAATGATAAGACCTTGCCCAAGTCAGTTTGTGACCATGCACAAAATGCTATGGATGCAATAGATGAATCCAATAGAGGTCAGCACATTTATTTAAATCCATTTCTCTCCAATTACCCTATGATAACCAATAATTCTTGATTTTCAAAGTTTTTTCAAGTGGTCAAGATCTTCCAGTTGAAGAGCAGGTGAAGATAGTCTCTGGAAATCTGCTATCTAAACACTCTAATCAATCCAAATATACTCTCAGGCCTTCCAAAAGACAGCATTGTTTCACATCAAATTCCAGCGCAACAAATGAAGATATCATTTTTCCTGAAAGCCATCAGATCACAACTGATGACAATCCCAAACCCAGTGTCCAAATGTTTGATTTCAAGGCATCCTTCCAATCCAACTTTCAAAGCTCTACCACAAATGAATGTTGGCCACCCCCACCACCTGGAACCATTTATCCTGATATGCTCCAACTTCCTTGTGAAGTCCCCCATCAACCCCAGCCTCAACCTATTCCCCCTGCAACATCCAATCCTTTTTTGGCAATACCAACAGCAACTTCTGAAAAGCAAGAAAACCAACATTTCCGGTTCCAATCTGCATGCAAGTCTCAGCCCAATCCACCTCCAACAGCCAATTCTCTATCTGCCACAATTCTAGGATTTTTCAAAGGAAAACCTAGCCAACAATACAATGCATTGACCATATTCATGAAACACACCAAGGCAATCCTTCCTATAATTCAACTTTACTCTTCAACACTCCTCTATGATGCTTATTCCATGGCACATGAATCTGTATTCAAGCTTCACACCATGCGAATAAATAAACTCCAGCCAATGAGCATCAACACTGATACCCTGCCATCAATGATTTGATTCCATACACTGACTAACACTGTTATCAAACAGTGGTTGAAAGAAATGCTGCATGATGGTCTGTTGAACCTTTACTTTTGAATCAAATCCTCAATGTTGATTTGAATTTTTTTTTTTTGATTGCAATCAAGATAAATGTTTTCAAGCCATTGTTGAATGAACCACTCTTGAAACCATATGTTTGGAAAATTCCTACAATAGAAAATCACACTGCTCCATCAAATTTACTGGGTCATGAATTAATTACACTTCTCAATATGTTGTTCCATCCCACCAAGCATCAACAGAAAAATAGGGCAAAAATCTTTTTCCAGTCCATTGCACTGGTTGCTAAGGATATCACACCTTTACCAGCATATGAAGCTCCAACCAACCACAATGATGACTTGGAACAAGAGATAGCAATGATACATTATTTCATACAATGTCTTACCAGCCATAGCACCACTCCCAAAATCACTGATTCCACTGCATCATCCAATGAAATAAGTATAAAACTTGATTTGAAGGCTCTAGACAGGCTGGTTGATAATTTCTACCATCTATTGATTTCATTTTCCATATTAAAAGCCAGGTGCAAAATTCATCCTTCAGAACAATCTCTTCAGCGTTATACCTCCCAATTTGATCAACTTCCCAAGGAGTACACTTCAAGGCCATGTTATTCCCTCTTGGCTGCTTATTGTGTTTCAGGAATTGGTGGGATTCTTTTGAGTTGTAGTGATTACATAAATTTCCCAGCCTCCAGTTGTCTCCAACTCATTTCCATTGTTTCCAAGCTGAATGAACTTGAAGCCAACAACATTGATGAACCCATATGGAAAATAACCAAAACATACATCTGCTCCATAATTCAAAAGACTTTATTTTCTGCAGATGGATTTTTTCCTTGCCATGTAAAAAGATTTGACCTTTCTAAGTTCATTGTGCTTGACTTCAGTGAATACTGGCTTGATTCTCATCCCAATAGAGATTGATTTATCAATCTTCCAAGAGGGGCTCATATTACTGATGCAAAAATTCAAACACTATGATTTTTTTTTCTATCCTATTTTTTTTAATTCTGGATAAATATTTTTAATTTAAAATTTTGAAGCTTCTTTTGAAAAATGTTTCAAACCTGCACCAAAACCCCTGCTTGATGAGTTCCAAGACTCATCCACTTGATTTTGGTTACAATTTTGAGATGAAATTGTTCACTGAAATTCCTCAGGACACCTCTATATAAGATGTCTACTTTGTCTACTTTAATCCCCCCATTAAGGTTGTTTTGATTACCATTTGGAAAGGAATACACCCAACACTAGCAAGAAATATTCATTAGCATGTCACCATCACAAAACAAGCACATCATCTGCCAATGTGATGATTTTAATTCCAAGACCCCATGAAAATTCATGGGATGAGACCTGGGTTGGCTTTTTCAACTTCCCAGTATCAGTATCACATAGCAAGAGGAGAAAAAAACAAAATCACTCCAACCAGGAATCAATCAAATCAGAAATATTTCAAAGTTTCCTGCAGTGCACCAAGTTCATCCAAACCAAACAAAATACAGAGCACTTCTGCTTCAGCTTTTCATTTGTTTGACTCTCATTCAGATTCAGTCATCTTTGATACATCAAATTATTCTCCAATCCCTTGGGGACTCAATGAAAGACCATTTTTGCTCTCTCTAGTGATATTGGCTATTTAAAATCTTGAAAATTTTATCAGAAGGGATGCATCCATATTTCTGTTGTTTGCATTGAATTTGCACAAGCAGACCATTCTAAATCACTCTCCAAATATTCAATTAAAAAACCCCCTAAATATGGATACTGTTTTTCAATACCGGAATGTAAACCCCACCTTGAATATATATGCTTGCTGTCCAGAATTTTTCTTTCTCCCTGAATTGGTGAAGTACATAAAGAATGAAAAAATCAAGTGTACTCAACATCTCAATTAGGGCCAATTCATGCCAGCATGTACAGAATTAATTGGAAAAATGAAGAAATCATCAAACAAAAATCCAAAAATCAAAGAAATTATTGAATCACAGTTCTCCCCTAGGAAAACATTTGTGTACCAACCTTTTAACACATGGCTTGCAAGTTTTTTGCAATGGAATGGAATTTTAAAGGATCTTTCTGCTCAACTGGAAAGATCACTCAGGTATATCATGACCATTATTTGGGATGTTTTTGTTTGGAAATAATTCAGGGGAATTGGTGAGTCAGAATGCTTCCTTACAAAAAAGGAACATTTGGCTTTTACACTTTACGTTGATTGGTTCAATGCATTTGGAAAATCAAGCAGGAATGTAAGCTTTGGATCAATAGTCTTGATTTTTCTCAATCTTCCTCCTGAAAAATGTCACCAAACAGAAAATTTATATATTGCTGGAAGCATATCTGGACCCAAGGAGACTACTGGACCCCAGTTGAACTATCTCCTAAAACCCCTTTTTGAAGAACTAAAAGAACTTTTGAATTGTCTTTTATTCTCAAAAACAGCTCTAAATACAAACCAATCCTTCATCAGAGTTGCCATTTTGACTGTAATTGCTGATGTTATAGCCATGAGGAAGCTCACTGGTTTCACAAGTCATGCAGGAACAAAGTTTTGCAATTTCTTCCATATTGGGAAATCCCAGATGGATGTTGTTCAGAAATTCCTGTTCCCAAATTGCAACTTGAAGGACCACAAGGAAATTTTTCAGAAATGGCTTCAGGCACCCTCAATTAATGCACGTGGGGAATTCTTTTGAAAAACAGGTGTGAGATATTCAATCCTTGAAGAGCTGCCTTATTTGGATGCAACAAAGATGATAAATCTTGATGTGATGCACAATATGGTCCTTGGAGCTTTTAAATATCATGCCAAAAATAAACTATGCCTGCCAGAATCAACATGGAAGAAGAAAAAGAGCAAAAGGGAACTTTTTCCATTAGTGACACACTCTTGACAAGTGAAAGTGAAAATGAAGATTACACACTAAATAAAGACATTGAATCAAGAGAGCTGAGATATCTGAGGAGGGAGGCTATTCCAGATCTTCAGAGCATACCCAAAACCTGCGGCAAAAATATTTCCAACAATCAGAAAAATACAAGTACTCCCTATTCCACAAGGAGTGCCCATTTTCTTCACACCTCAGGACCCAGTAATCAATTTAATGATTATTTTTACTATGTTCCAATATCAAGCATCACTAGCTCTGATTTTCATTCTTAAAGGGTTTATGGCAAAATCATTCCAACATTTACATTTTACTCACAAACTCTGAAAAAAATCCAAAACTTGATTGAAAGGACACCCATTCCCTCCAATTGGACCAGGGTTCCAAATAATCTTGGTGTGGCAGCTCACGGAATCTTGAAAGCTGCAGAATGGCTCTTGATATATAAACTTTATCTTCCCCTTTTATTTATAAAAAGGGAAAAAGGGGGGAATCCACTTCCTGCAGAGATTGTTGAAAACACTTTTCAACTTTTGAGCGCACTCAAAATAACTGACAGCTGGGTTGTTACTCAACATTCTGCTCCAGAATTTACCAAGCATTGGACAAAATACCAAAATAGTTTTCAGAAACTTTTTCCTGCATGCAAATCCAAACCAAACCATCACCTTTCCACACATATACCTGAGCTCCTAATTCAATGGGGTCCTGTTCCTTTTTCTGCCACATGGGCATATGAAAGAATAACTTGGCTTTTTTCCAGTATTAACCATAACAATTCAACAGGTATAAGATAAGCTCAAATTTTGAATCATATTAATCATGAAAAACTAATTTTCATTTCTTTCTGATTGCAGAAAATATACCCTTGACTATTTTGCAGAGATTCTCCCAATCTAAAAACTTGAAGAAAATTTTGAAAAGCCCTAAAGCCCCCCAAGAAGTAAGAATTATGACATCATATTTAAAAAGCAAAGATGCAAATGAAAATCAGATTAATTCAAAACCAAATCTGGCAGAAAGGAAATATTACACTGATTTCCTTTATCATTTGAGGAAGTTAAAACCACATATTAACCGGATTGATCATGATTTTCCAACTAATTCATGTGACTCTCAGAACATCATTTTGTCCCCATGGTGGAGATACCACCATCATCTTAACTGTAAGAATTCAACCTTCACCACACACAATAAACATATGGGCAATAGAATTGTTTGTTTTTATCAATATAATACTCCAAATTTTGGTAAGATGACAAAACTTATCAATATTGTTGATCCTGTTCATGATTTCCCTGATGTTTATATTTTTATCAATTTTTTTGAAACAAATA
The DNA here is from genome assembly GCA_025617555.3 of Puccinia polysora. Taxonomy (NCBI): domain Eukaryota; kingdom Fungi; phylum Basidiomycota; class Pucciniomycetes; order Pucciniales; family Pucciniaceae; genus Puccinia; species Puccinia polysora. Next base: position 34,728,655 of record CM062617.1, on the reverse strand, counting down.
CACAATTCCTTTCAAGTTGGGAAAATCTGAATGTTTTTCCAGTGAGAGCAACCAATAATTGGCAGATCATAACTTGTGGTGATATTGATTGTCATGCTGCACTGTCTGAAAAAGATGGCCTGTCTATATTAGTACGGCTCCACTCAACAGATTTGGAATTATAAGAAGCATTTTGATATTTTTATAGGAATACCAAAATCATTGCAATATTTATGAAAGAAATAAAATCAGGTGAACACCATCTTGAATTCACATGATTTTCCTGTGAAACTAAGCTTTCATGTACAAACAGTTGTGTGAAAATTAAAATTTCACCCTGTTAAACATCCACTGTTTTTTTGTTGGGTTGATATTAATTTATGAGTAAATGACAATAAAATTGAAAAAAACTGCACATGCAATTACCAAAAAAAGTGGTACAATTTTGAAAATATTCAAATTTATTACTTTTTTTCTGGTGATGTGATCCTGAAAAAAAAGTTGATCATTGGGTAAATCAGTTTGACTTTCATTTTCCACAAAGGTGAAACCAGACTGACTTTGACTTTCAACAAAGGTGAAAACCAGTTGACTTTTATTTTCCATCAAGGTGAAATCCACAATCAACCTGTTATATGTTATGGTGAATCACAGAATCCATCATTGTCTTTTCATAGTGAAACTTTTGATACTTATTTGACACAACATTGGCCACATGTAGTGACTTCATGTCACTGGTCAGCCAGAGACCCCAATTTGGCCCTGGTGGTAGGGCATGTGGTATCTCAGGAGGGAAGGAAAGTAGCAGAACAGATGCTGAAAAAAATTAAAAGCTCGCCCAAGCCCAGCAACAAAAAAGAAGCTAGAGGATTCTTGAGGATTTTCTCCTAGGTCAGAATGTTCATTAACAACTACTCAGCACTTTCAGCACCAATCAGAAAGCTTACCTGGAAAGATGTAGATTTCAAATGGGAAAGCCAAAGTGAAGAAGCTTTATTGCTACTCAAGAATATATTAGGAGAAGACATAACCCTCAAAAGCATAGAATATGGAAAAGATGCAGGAATAATCATTCTGGCTGTGGATTCAATTTACCTAGCAGCTGGTGCTGTCCTGATGCAGGAGGAAAAGAAAGGAAGACCAAGGAAAGTCTACTATTAATCATTTGGTTTCTCAAAAACAGAAAAGAAGTACTCTCAGTCAAAACTGGAACTCTGTGGGGTAGCCAAAATACTTAAGAAACTCCAGACAACCCTGTGGGGAAAGCACTTTGAATTACAAGTAGGTGCAAAAGCCCTCATTGAAATGATCAACACCCCCAGCCTACCTAGTGCTCCAATGACCAGGTGGGTGGCCTTTATTCAACCATTTTCCTTTGACTTTGTCCATAAGCCAGGGAAGACATTCACAATTCCTGAAAGCCTATCAAGAATACCAGAAGACACAGAAGACCCAGAAGACACCAATCAAGATTTTGATGAAGAAGAAGAATGGATCAGTCCACATCCTGGCCTGGGATTAAAAATCACCTCTATTGAACATCAAAAACCACCCACCCCTACAAAAGGATTCTGGGGGAGAATGAAGGAATATCTACTGACCATGAAGAAGCCCACAGGGTTCTCTGAGAAGGAATTCCAGAAGATCAAGAGGAGGTCACCCAGTTCTATGTAGAAGGAGGAAGACTTAAAAGGAGGGGGATATGGGTCCCTCAACTAGTCCTGACAACTAAAGAAGAAATGGAAAGAGTTTGGAAGAGCCTGCATGAGTAATAAGTTCACAGAGGAATAGGGGAGACATACAGAAGGATCCAGCTTAGTTTCTGGTGGGAAGGAATGAAAAAGATGACTAGTAAATGGGTCCAAACCTGTGAACCTTGTCAGAAGAGAAGCAAGCTCCATCAGAAAGAAGAGGGGAAAGCAACTGTTACTAACAACATTTTTAAGAGGGTAGCAATTGATGCAGTACATGTGAAGCCAGGGAGGTGGAAGTACCTATTGATAGCTAGGGATGATTTTTCAGAGTGGGAAGAAACAGTGGGCCTGAATAGTCTCACTTCAAGAAACATAGCCACTTGGTTTCTATCTGAATGGATCTATAGGTATGGAATCCCCAAGGAAGTAACAGTAGATGGAGGAGGAAAAATCAAGAGAGAGCTCCATTCAGCCATGAAGAAAGTTGGAACAAAACTGAGAATAGTCACCCCTTATTACCCAGAGGCCCAGGGAATGATAGAAAGGGGCCACAAGGAAACAAAAGATGCACCAATAAAGCTATGTGGGGAAAATGGCAGTAAATGGAAGGAATATCTTCCCCTAGTCACCTTTGCAGATACAATCTCTGAAAAAATTACAACAGGATTATCCCCATTTGAATTAAAGTTTGGACAGTCAGCAGTCCTACCAATTGACTTAGAAATGGAGACATACCTAGGTATTGGCTGGGGGCAGGTAATCACAACCTCAGACCTGCTAGAATCAAGAGCAGAAGAGTCAGCCCAGAGGGAAGAAAAAACTCAGAAGGCAGCACAGAAGATCAAGGAAGCAAGAGAACTTTCAATCAAGTATTGGGACAAGAGATTAGCCCATAGGATAAGGAAAACATTGAAGAAGGGGGACCTGGTATTAGTCTACAACAGAACACTGGAATTTCAACGGGGACTACTCTTCAAAAAAAGATGGAATGGGCCTTATAGGGTGGTAAAAAAACTGAACAAGGGGCCCTATTTTCTGGAAGAATTGGATGGAACAGTGCTTGGGAGGAGGTTTGCAGGAAGCCAGATCAAGAAGTTTTACAACCAAAGAGCCCCACTAGAAGAGGGAAAGGAAGGACCCGAACAAGATGGGGAATAAGAAGAACCATCAGAATGGAGAGGGGGGAGAGAAACAGAAGAAAGAGATGGAGAAGAAGTAAGCTCCCAAGTAAGAGCCTAAAATACAAACCAAAAAAAAAAACCTTGTTTCATGAAGAGTAAATATCTTAGTCAATACTCAGGAAGAAAATTGATGCTAGGAAGAAAAGAAGGAGCTGAAGGAATCAAGATGGGCTTAACTGCAACATGGATCCAATTCAAGACTTCAAGATTTGTCAAGGCAGAAAGTAAGAAGGGATAATTGATCTTTGGCCAAGAAATTCAGAGTGAATATTTTATAGCTGGTATGCAATGGAAAAGTTATCTATCAAATTTGAATAAATGAAAACAGAGTATAAAGCATTAAAAATTTGAGGACTCAGGAAGAATTGCGGAAAAATAGTAAAATCAGTTGGATCTGCCTTTTTCCAGGAGGGACCATATCATAGGAGTATATGGAGGATGGAAAAGAAGATTGAAGATTTAATCAGGGGGGAATCAGGGAAGAAAATTACAAGACCTGTCTTTTATCCAAAGAGAACCCAGCTATAAATCAACAATGTATAATAATGGAAGGATCAACTATAATTTAAATTGTTACATGGAGGGATCAAGAAGGAACAAAGGAAAGAATGTTTGAAGTTAAATCATCAAGACATTTAACAGAGCCAACTGTAACACCTAGGATTCTTTGAACCTCTGGTTTTACTTTTCATTATTATTATTTTTTCTATTTTTTCTATTTTTTAGTTCTTTTCTCATATTGTAAAAAGGAAAGAAATAAATAAATAAAATGAGGGGTACAAAGAGAAGAGGGGGATGAGTCTGATGTCTATAGGCAGGGCATGCTGTGGACAGCATTAAGTCTGGGGGGGATGTGGTAGGCCAAACCTGCCTGATAGCAATCAGACTCAATTATTAAGCATAATTATTACTCCAATCATAAAAAACAACCTCAGAAATGGATTCTAAACCCAAAATAACCCATAGTCACTCAGCCAAAGCACCCCTCTATCTATCATGGATTAGAAGATGAAGCCCAACAAACCTCTAACTGTAGCAAACTCATACCCAACCAGGTGTCACAGCTCTATGGAAGGCATAAAGACATACCTTGGAAAACCTCAAGTAAATACCAGTAACAGCTTACCCTCAACATCAGGACCATACAACAACCCTGTCACCTCAGCCAAAATACAGCAATGCAGATACAGAAGGCAGTGCAGCTAGTTCAGCTCCTTTCACCTCACCAAAAAATCAGGCAAATATACATACAGAAAGCTGTGCAGAATTATACAGGAACAGTGCAAGGAGGAGGAAGTGAAACCATTCTCAACAAGAGCCAAAGAAATAAGCAAATATACATACAGGAGGCTTTGAAGAAGTATATAGGAACAGTATAGGCAGGAGAGAGTGGAACTAGTCTCATCCAGTATGCCCCACAAGACTACACAGCAGCATATGCAGGCATTCAGGGCCATGAAGTACCAAACAAACCACCAGTATGAACCACAAGACTACGCAGTAGCATATGCAGGCAGTCAGTGCCATGCAGTACCAAAAAAACCACCAGTATGAACCCCAAGACTACACAGCAGCATATGCAGGCACTCAGGGCCATCCAGTACCAAACAGACCACTATTACCAACCACCAGACTGCACAGCAACATATGCGGTCACAACCATGCAGCATCAAAAAAACCACCAGTACAAGCTCCAACCCAGCCCTACCAGCAATATATGCAGGAAGAATCATGTGGTACCAAGCAAACCATCAGTACACAGACCAAACAAACTATCAGTAAAAGCCTACTCCAGCACTGAACATAAATACATGCAGGAAGAACATTCAGTACAAAATAAGCAACCAGCACCAGAACAACCTTATCAGCACCTTGCAGCAATTTATGCAATGCTGTGCAGGCATTAAAACCCTGTACAATCTTTTCCCAACCAGCAGAATTGCCTCAGTTTCATGCAGTGTATTATGTCCAACCAGCAGAATTGCCTCAGTTTCATGCAGTGTCTTTTTCCAACCAGCTAAAATTTCTCATGTACCTGTATCCGACTGTAACAGGGGAAGCCCCAGGGCACCCTCAGGGGCAGCCCTGAGCATCCCCTGAGGACCAGATTTTCTATTTAAGGGGGGCCTCTCTGCCCTTTCCAGCTTGTATCATCATCCACCTCTGTGCCATCTGGCCTATCACCCCTGCACACATATCAGGCCCTCTGGCCTATCAACCCATCCATCTGGGGTGCTTACCCAGATAAAAAATTATTAGTGAACCAATTATAAAGAAATAAGAAATCAGAGACCAAGTTATAACACACCTTTAAATAATTAAACCACCCAACAGTTTCTTGAATAAGGGTTCTTCTGTGACCTAAATATTCAGCACCAGATTAATAAAAAACTACCCTTCAATCAATAAATAACCCTTACCAGGAAAGAGAGCACAACAAAAAGAAACTACCAACCTTTCCTCTACCCAGCCCCCTATGGGTAAACCCATCCTTGGGTCCTCTCCTAAACTATCCCCCTTGATAAACCCTTGAACCCTTTAATATTGGGGTACTGGTTAAGATCAAATATATCTGATCAACTAATGAACAATAACCCAAAAAAAAAATCTGTTTTATTCTTCAACAAATCCTACCAACCCAAGCTGATGATTAATCATAGGTTTAATCTGAGACCTATATGAAGTCTAAAATAAAACAATCCACCAATACAAAAATATTTTGAAGACTTACTATATTTTAGAAGGTCAGTCAATTCAAAACCACCTCAGTTTACTAATTCTCTAAATTAGTAAAATTTATACTGAATTCCACTTCAAAAACTTCCAGAAAGCTATTTTCTAAATTAACCATTATCCCATTAGGAGTCTCAAAATGGAAGACACACTAGACAAATTGTTGCTGTTGGTTTGATCCAAGGGCTTTGGTGAAGATGTCTGCCTGTTTATCAAAGCCTGGTTTCCATCAAAGCTGGAGTCTCTTCTTTTTCAAGAGTTCTTTGATTAAATAAAACTCTCTGTCAATATTTCAAGTGTGCTTCATGCTTGATAGATCTGATGCAATCTTTTTTGCCACCTTGTTATTTCATAATATCATTGGGAGTATGTTTTGGACAATTTTTGTGGCCAAGCTTCCAAGACAAAGTGCCTCTGTTGCAGCATATGACAGAGCCACATATTCTGCTTGGCAAGTTTACTGGGATACACATTGTTGCCGGCGTGATCCCCAGTGGATTGGTGAGCTCCACAGTGTTGCCATGAAACCATGACTTGAGCAAGCTCCTTCTCCTCCCCAATTTTCATCAATGTAAATCTTCAAGGAGCTTTTGTCTCCCGTAACATGTCTTAGTTCCAAGGCAAGATCTCTTGTCTTTTGCAAGTAATGTTTGATTTTATTCACCGCATTCCAGTGAGAGGTGTCAGGATTCAAAGAGAACCTAGAAAGTTAGTTTACCACAAATGATACGTTGGGCCACAAAACTTGGGCCAGGTAGAGTAGCATCCCAATCTGATGAAGATAAGCTTTGTTTCCCCCTAGTGATTCATTGGATAGAAGGGAAGTGTCAGCAAGGGGCATGTTCAATGTGAGGTTGGAATCCTCATTTTGTATGATTTTTTCCACCAGTTCCCGTTGTTGTAGTTCCAGGCCATCATCCGCTTGGGCCACGTGAATCCCAACAATAAAGGTGAGGTCTGCATCCCACTTGAGTTTCATGGCTGAGATTAAAATGGCCTTTAAAGCAATGAGTAGATTGTGGCTGTCCGCAGTGAGAACTCTGTCATCCACATGTGTCCATAAAAATGCCTTCCCATTAGAGTTATCCATGATATAGGTACTTTGATCTTTGGTGTTTGTCCTTAAACCCAAGGTTCTCCAGCCTTTGTTTCAAGTATAGCCACCAGCACCTACCAGCCTGTTTGGTGCCATATAATGAATTTTTTAATCTTAAGACATTTCCTGCAGGGAAATTCAGGCCTTTTGGTAGCCACATGAATAGTTCTTCATCAATATCACTGTGTAAAAAGGCCTTCTTGAAATCAAACAATGCCAGTGGCCAGCTCAGCTTAGAAGCCACAGAAAGGAGCATGTGGAGCAAAGAGAAGGTCAGCGTAGGAGCAAATTTTTCCTCAAAGCTGACACCCTGTATTTGGGTGAAACCTTTTGCCACTAAATGTGCTTTCCTTTTTATAAATGTTCCCAGCTGATCCCTTTTTTTTGGTGAGGACATAGCCTGAGCCTAAGATTTTCTGTTTATCCTCAGGGGAGTTGGTGACTTCATAGACATCCATACTGATTAACCCATAATTCTCTTCTGTGATTTCCACCTTCCATTCCTCAGCGGCATCCAAGCGCAGTTCCTCCTCCACTGTTGGAATATCCATTCCAAAATTTGCGCATAACTTTAGTTTAGAAAAAATTGTACCCTGGTAAAGGAATGAAATTGAGTTGTATTGACAGCTGAACCAAGAGCTAAGGAAGAAATAAATCAAGGAAAGATGAGAACAAAAAAACAGCTCATAGATCATGAAGAGAGTAAACACAAACAGGAAATGATGACTGCTACGGTCACTATCAGAGATGGTGGAGATATGTGAGACTGTTAATTGACAGGATCTTGAGGAATGAGGTTAAGTCGAGCAGGAGAGGCTAGGTTCGAGCAGATGATGAGCATTCGGGACAAGTAGAGAATGATGAAGAAAAGAAAGATCTCACCGGGCATGATTTCAGGCAGGGAGAAGTCAACGGGATGAGTTTGATAGATGGACAACGGAAATATAAAGATGACGAAAAGAAAATAAAGAAGTAAAGAAGAAATATAAGGTAAGAAATATAAAGTAAGAAGAATCTTGAGATCGAATCAATTCAGATGATCGTGTTGAATTAGGTGAATCAAGTGAGGTGATTGAGTTGAGTTAGGTGATCATGGTCAGGTGATGGAATCTATGGGATGATGAACATCTCTAGGATGATGGTGATGGTGTGATGGTGATTCAGTGAATGATCAAGTGAGAAGTAGTCGAGTAGAGTCCCTCGGGGGATTGCGACAGGGTGAGTGAGTTTGTGAAAGACATGACGCGCCCCCCGGTTAGATGAAACATCACTGCCGTGAAATCTCAACACCTGGCAATACCACTCATCCCCTAGTCAGAAATCCCCAAGCTGCAAG
>CM062617.1:34313136-34715636 GCA_025617555.3 Puccinia polysora | reverse complement strand
TTGTTGACTTCTGTAAGACTCTAAATGGTGCTGAGCCACAGCAGGTTTTGTGGAGGGGAAAAGCTGCTGTTTAGGTGGCCCTCCTGAGTGTTAAAAAGGTATATAAATTTAACCAGAATCAATATTCAGAACCTTATAAATAAGGAATCAATGGAAAGTATTCATTTTGATAGTAGTTGGCAGAAATGCAACAACACTATCTGAGGCAAGATGGTGTGGTAAAAAGACTTGAAAAAACTAAGTCAAAGTTTTTTCAGAGTTTAATAGAACAAGGCAGTTGTAAGTATCAAGGCCTGTAAGCAAATAACTCTGCTTGTCAGCAGAAGATTAGGAAAGATAAACTCAATCCCAACCAACCTCAAGGTTCTCAATGAACCTGTCCTACTCTCCAAAATCAAGCCCATGGAGGGTACCAGATATCTGTGGGTGGCTGTACAAAACAAAGCTATTTGTTTTATGAAGCTCTAGAAGCAAATCAGTGACAAATTTAAACAAGAATAGCCCAGAACTTCTCAAGGGACTCAAGAATAGCTTGGCAAAATTCAACTTTAAAGGTATAAAGGGAGGTTTAACAATCCATGTTTCAATCTTAGAACCTCTCAGTAAAATGTGACTGGTTCCAGAAAGACAATCAAATGAATGATCAATACCAAAGTAGTCATAGGAAGGGATCAAAAGAGTGGTTTAACAAACTCAAGAATTCAACCAAATGAATTTTTATTCAACCAGCAAAGCTATTGGTTGGTGATTGGGACAGGACCACAGGAAGGTGGATCAGGAATTTGATTATGGAGGCTCAAGGACCAGAGGGCAATCATGGATATACCCTGGATAAGATGATGATAAAGGCTCAGATAAGGAGTGGAAGAGCCCAGGGATTTATTTCTTGATACCACAATGATGGATGATAAGATGATAGCTGCTTATAGCTGATAGCTGATGTTTCATGGGGCATAAAGGCAGGGGAGAGCCCCTCCTTTTATGAACAAGAGACCCTGCAGACTATTGACAAGAGGATGAAACATATGAAAGCAGAAAAAAATATTTTTTTTTATGACAATGAAAGATGGATTGAGGAAAAATAGTAATGAAAAACAACAAAATGGCGAAAGGAAGATGGGACATGTGAAAAAAAGATGAAATGAAGAAGGCCAGCCCACATCACAGATGACAGCGGGCAGTGGATGGAAATCCATGAAATGGCAGATGAGAGGTTTCAATAGGCAAGGGAAATGAGGGTTGAGGGCACAGGATAAGTGGCAGGTGGATGAACATCCGCAAATTTTCTGATGGGGTGCCGCAAAAGAGGTTGCGGATGCTGGGTGCGGGAGCTTGAGGATGAGCAACGACAACACCTGTTGCAGGTGATTGGCGCGGGGATGAAAGTGAGCTGATTGGATGTTTCAAGAATTGATGAGACAGTGGTGACTTCTAACCAATCAGGAATGATCTTGAGTGGGGTGGGAGGCAGAATGGCAGGTAGTGGGCCTGGCCAAGTGAGACCAAATTGAACGTGTTGTGCGCCTTACTGGATGAGAGTAGTGATGATGCTGACAGGGGAGATTGAAGACCAAGTGGGAGTGATGGGCCTAAGTTGGTAGATCTTTGAGCGGGTGCTATTTGGATGACGGAAGAGGAGCGGAGGACAACAACATGGTTGGATTGTGTCAAAGGGAATGACCAATTGGTAGCTGTCTTTGTTGGCTGGCTGGATGAAAGAGGGGGATCAAGGGCTGGTCTTTGTTGTTGTTGTCAATTACAGTCAAAATGCTGAAAGAGGAGGTGATGGAGACCATTTTCAAGCGCTTGACCAAAAAATTTGGTTTCCAAGCGCAACAAGGAGGAGTTCAAGCAAGGATCTGGGGATTTGCACGCGCTAGAGGCCCTTCATAGACCGCTAGGACAACAAGAAGCTGGTAGATGGGAGGAAGGAGAGTACCCATTGCAACAGAATATTTTTTTTTGGATAAGATGAAAAACTAAGAAAAAATTTTGAATTTTTCCCCTTTTCTTGAGGTTTACCAAGTTGGTCACAACATCTCTCCCCAACTTACAGACTTTCCCTAGTCTGCGTCTCAAGATTTGAAGATATTGAGAAAGGAGGAAAGGAGACAATATAAACAAAAAAATTTGCCATTTCCTGATCTTGAGAGTAATTGAAGAGTTGAGAAAAAGAATCTTGATCCATCCAAGAGAGCCCTAAAAGTGGAAGGATAAAAACAAAGAGGCAATCCCAGGTGCTCATGTATGTGGCATAAAGCAGAGTTTTACAACAAAAAAAAGCAGTAGATGACCATGGTGGTTCTCAATTGGGACAACTTACTTTGAACCCAAATTGCCCCCACAAAAATGAAACCTCTTGACTTGATCAGCAGAGAATATTCTGGCCAACTGAGTACCATCCAGTTCTTCCAAAACATAGGATCCACCTCTGACTTGAAAACCAACCCAATAAGGACCATTCCAACAATTTGAAAAGAGCTTTCCCCACTGACTCTTAAAGGATGGATTATAAGATAAAACTAGTTCACCAGGATTGAAGGGATCCCTGATCTCATTTGCATGCTTATCTTACCAATACTGAACTGATTTTTCTCTTGATTCCATCATCCTCTGATAAGCTTTGTCACAAATATCTTCACTTTGCTCCAGTTGCTTGGATCTTGAAACTAATGAATCAGTGCTTGAGGATACCTGCTCGCATGAGACACCCATAAAATATTCCATTTCAAGATCAAGAGTAAGGACATCCCTTTGGCCAAAAATGATTTTTTAAGTTGAGTGAGTAGCCAGTGGTATGTTTAGTTGAGATTCCCTCAGAGAAGGGAACCAGAGGAAGAAATTTGTGAAAATTCTTTCCACTTTCACCAGCCAGTTTGACAATAGCAGCCTTCAAAAGAGCATGGCCTTGTTCCACAATTCCTTGGCCTTCCGGATAATACAGATTAGTTACCTGATTTTGTCCAGGAAGTGACTGGATCATTTCAGAAAGTTTGAAACCAAACTCAGAGCCACCATCAGTAGAATAAGATCAAGCCAATCCATAACGCATTGTCCAGTTCTCATAAAAAAAAGCTGCCACTGATTCAAAGCTGGGATTCTTAATGAATTTTGCTTCAAACCATCCAGAAAAATCATCTCTAGCCACAATGAGATACTTAGCACCACCTGCCTTCATATGAACCACATCCATAGCAATCCTTCCATAGACATTGTACTCCCCAGTAGGATAACAAATTTCAGCTGGGCGCCTAAGATCATTTTTCTGGCAAACCTCCCAACTCTGGAACCATTGAGAGACAGATTTCTTCAGTTATGGCCACCAGCATTGTTTGGATGTGCATCAGTAAGTGTTGGTTCCCCCACAATGACCAAGACCCTCATGGAGATTTTCAAGTATTGAATCTTGCTTAGAAGGGATAGTAACAACAATGAGAGCAAAAGGATTTCCTTGTTTCATAAGCCTAGAACTTTGGAAAAACAAATTAGAGGACTTTCCTGGTAAGGGATCAAAATTCCTTGGCAGAAAGATCAGGGGGTCTTTGGAGAGTTGAAAGTTACTGCTCTAATTTAAATCAGAAACCCTGCTGAAAGCCAGAATAATCTTGAGAGTAGAAAGAGAAGATAGATCAAATTATAGTTTCCTTATTGTTTAAATCCACTCCAAAATCCAATTCATTATCTCCCCAAGGATGTAAAGACAAACAATCAGGTACGGTGTAAGACTCCAAATGGCGCAGGGTGTTGGCAGTTCTGTGGATGGGATAGGTGTTTTTTTAGGCTGCCCTCCTGATTGTTACAAAAATATTTGAATGTAACCAAGATCAAAGTCCAGAACCTGGTAAACAGGGAACCAAATGTAAGAAGATAAAGATTATAGTAGTCAGTAGCTGGGAGACAACACTATCTGAGGCAAGATGATGTCGGGACAAACTTGAATAGAAGGAGTCAAGAATTGTTCAGTTTTCAACAAGACAAGGCAATTGTGAGTGACAATGCCCACAAGCTAATAGCTCTGGTCGTCAGCAGGAGCTTAGGAAAGATCAACTCAATCCCAAACAACCTCCAGGTTCTCAATGAACCTGCCCAACTCTCTGTAATCAAGCGCTTGAAGGGTATCAGATAACTTTGGGTGGCTGCACAAGACAAAGCTAATTGTTTGAAGAAGCTCTAGAAGCAAAACAATAACTGATTCAAACAAGAATAACCCAACAATTCTCAAGGGACTCAAGAGTAGCGTGGCGGAATTCAACTTCAAAAGAGATGAAGGGAGTTTGAGCACTACAGGTTTTTTAAGCTTAATAATGTAAAAGTTTGAGTTAGATGCTCCGGTTGAAAGACTTAAAAGAAGGTGAGGAAAGATCTTGTGACGCCAATAGGAGCAGATCTTGGGAGTCAAGGGGGCACTCCGGTTCAGTTTAGGGAAGAACAGATGAGGATTCATTGACTTGGAAACCAGCAGCTTAAATAGACTAAGTACATTAAGGCTGACTTGTGGTTGACAAGGTAATAGAAATGAATAGGAGACATTCAATACTAGGTCATCAGAGACCGCACAACATGGAGGACTACAGGACTGGTTGCACTCAAGATTCAGGCAACACTACTAGTAGATCAAAATTCTTACAAATAAAACCTATTCATTAAAACCTGACTGGGTCCAGAAAGATAATCAAAGGATGATCAGGACCAGTATAGTTGGATAAAAGGATCAGGAGTGGTGTAACACACTCAAGAATTCAATTAGTCAAATTCTTCTTCAACAAGAAAAGCTATTGGTTGCTGATAAGGATCAAGGATCAAGGGGTTTGAGTATGGAGGCTCAAGGATCAAGGGGCAATCATAGATATACCCAATTTTTTTTGTCTCAGATAAAGGGGAATGAAGACCCCACAGATGATGTATTTAAAGAGGATACTGATGATCTTAGGATGTGGTGTGTGTTAGGATACCATTTGCTGATCTGATGTGATTTTGGATGTCCTCCTTCCCCCCCCCCCCCAAAAGGCAGGGGAGAGCCCCTCCTTATATGGGCAGGAGGCCCTGTTAGACTATGTACAAGGGATACTACAAATGGAGCCGAAAAAGAAAGAAAGAATTTTTTTTTATTTTCATATTTTTAGGTGATCAGAAAAATTTGATCAAGCAGGCCTGTGGAAATCCAGCCTGCCTGACTGGGGTGGGATCCTTCTCATCCCTTCACCATCTTTTGCGTCCGTCCGTGGAGGGGCGCGCGCGACAATACCGGAATCACCCACCCCTTGCCCAAAGGCAGAAGGGGTGGGAAAGGAAAACGGATCAGACCGCCCGCGGGTGTCCACGGGCAGTAGTGAACACTCTCCACCCCTCACCCAAAGGCGGAAGGGGGTGGGAGAGTCCCAGGAAGGGTGACAGATTGGATGATGGATGAGGACAATAGGATTGAGTTGAGGTCAATGGTTGATGAAGGCATTGGAACTGTTGGAGTGATGACTATTGTGAGAACTGGGACTAGTACTAGGATGAGCCCTGAGGTGATGATTGGTGGTTGTCTGTAGTTCTACCAGTTGACAAGATGATCTTGGGTTGATGAGGGAGGATGATGGGGTTTGATGATGATCGAGATGATGAGGTTGAGGATGATGGGGTGTGATGATGATGGAGATGATGAGGTTGAGGATGAGCAACGCGCGACGATGAGGATGAGCAAAGCGCAAGGGCAACAATGAGGATGAGCAACGCGCAAGGATGAGGATGAGGATGAGCAATTCGCGGGGATGAGGATGAGGAGGAGCAACGCGACTAGGACAGTTTTTTTTTTTTTAAAAAAAAAAAAAAAAAATGAATTCTTTTCCCAAGGTGTCCCAAATGGTTCACCACATCTCTCCCCAACTTACAGACTGTCCCTAGTCTGCATCATAGTTTTGAAAACATGAAAAAGAAAAAAAAGAAGATAATTGGCCGTTTCTTGATCCTCTAAGTAAAAAAAATGTTGAAACCCATCTTGATCCATCCAAAAGAGCCTAAATTTGGAGAAGATAAAAGAAAAGGTGTCCCAGGTGCTCACGTATGTGGCATAAAGTAGAGCTTTTACAACAAAACACAGCAGAAGGCCCTGGTGGTGCACAATTGGGAGGACTTAATTTGAACCCAAATTGCCCCCACAACAATGAAATCTCTTAGCTTGATCAGCAGAGAACCTTCTTTCCAACGGAGTACCATCCAGTTCTTCCAAAACATAAGATCCACCTCTAACTTGACAAACCACTCTATAAGGACCATTCCAACGATTCAAAAAAAGTTTTCCCCACTGAGTCTCTAAAGACCGATTATAAGCCAATACCAGGTCACCAGGGTTTAAAGGATCCCTGATTTGATTTAGATGTTTATCTTCCCAATACTGAACTGATGTTGCTCTTGATTACATCATCTTCTGATAAGCTTTTTTACATATATCTTGACTCCGCTCCAGTTGCTTTGATCTGGCAACTAATAGGTCAGTAGTTTAAGAAACTTGTTCCCAAGAGATGCCCAAGAAATACTCCATTTCAAGATCAAGGGGAAGAAAAGCCCTTTGACCAAAGATTATTCCATAAGGAGAGTAGCCAGTGGTTTGCTTGGTGGAAATTTGATCAGAGAAGAGGACCAAGGGAAGAAAAGTTTGACAATTCTTTCCACTTTCACCAGCCAGTTTAACCAGAGCAGCCTTCAAGGGAGCATGGCCTCTTTCCACCATGCCTTGTCCTTCAGGATAATAGGGAGTAGTAACTCTATGTTGTCCAGGGAGCGATTGGATCATTTCAGCAAGTTTTCCACCAATTTCCAAGCCACCATCAGTAGAATAAGATCAAGCAAAACCATAATGCATTGTCCAATTCTCATGAAGGAAAGCTGCCAAAGATTCAGAACCAAGGTTCTTAAGGAATTTTTCTTCAACCCATCCAGAAAAATCATCTCTAGCCCCAATGAGGTACTTAGCACCACCTGCCTTGATATGAACCACATCCATAGCAACCCTTCCAAAGACAGTGGACTCCCCAGTAGGATAGCTAATTTCAGCTGGACGCCTAATATCACGTTTTTGACAAACTTCACAACTCTTGCACCATTGAGAGACAGATTTCTTCAGAGATGGCCACCAGAATTGTTTGGATAATCGTCTATAAGTTTTGGTTTCCCCACGATGACCAAGGCCCTCATGGAGACTTTCAAGGATCAAATCTTGCTTAGCCGGGATAGTAACCACAACAAGCGCACAAGCAGTTCCTCTTTTCATAAGCCTAGAACCTTGGACAAAGAAACTAGAGGACTTTCTTTTAAGGGATTGAAATTCTTTGGCAGAGAGATCAGGGGGTTCTTGGAGAGTTGAAAGGTACTGCTCTAACTTAAGCCAGAAACCTTGTTGGAAACCAGAGTAATCTTTGGAGGAGAAAGCAATAACAGGGCGGACCAAAGGTTCTTCCTCATCAAAATCCATTCCAACATCCAATTCATTGTCTCCAATAGGTCTTCTAGATAAACCATCAGGCATAGTAAAAGATTTCCCAGGCCTATGAACAATATCAAAAAAGAAAAGCTGGATAAAAGCTACCCAGCGAGTCATTGGAGCATTGATCATTTTCACAATGGATCAAGCGTCAACTTTCAATTCGAAATGTTGTCCCCAGAGTACTGTTTGGATTTTCTTCAGCATTCTGGCCACACCACAGAGTTTCAGTTTGGGCTGAGAGTATCTAGATTCCACATCCAAAAACAGCAAAGATTCATAAAGAACAGGGCGGTCCAAACCATTTTCATCTCCCTGAGTAAGGACAGCCCCAACAGATTGATAACTAGAGTCAACAGCCAATTTTATTTTGCCAGCTCCAGGCCCATAAGAGATCTTTTTCAAAACTATTTCATTGCCAACAATAGTTTTGAGCAACTGAAATGATTGTTTTCAATCTTGGGTCCAAATCCATTCAGCTTCCTTTCTGGTTAGACGATGCAAGGGTGCACAGATTTTGGATAGAGAGGGAATGAAGATCCCGAAATAAGTTACAACACCTAGGAAACCTCTAACTTCAGTTGGATTTGCTGGAGTAGGCCAGGAGATGATTTTGTTGAATTTAGAGGGTGCCATCCTCCCTCCTTCCTTGCAGACTATATGACCCACAGTTTCCAAGGCAGGGACACAGGCAGAAAGTTTTGATCCTGAGAAAGTAAGGCCAGATTCCTCAATTTGAAACAAAATCCTTTCCAAGATAGTAGCATACTCCCAGATAAATTGTCAAATTCCTGAGTGCCAAGGTAAGAGCTCATTATCATAGTCAGAAACTAGACCTTTAATTCCACCATCATCAATAAAGATACCAGCATGATCAGGGATTTTGTCTTGGAGGATCAACATCATCTGAGCCTGATAGACTGCAACCAAGTTTGTGACACCTTGAGGCAATTGAGTCAGTTGAAATCGACCAAGAGGAGTATTGAAAGTAGTGAGAGGGCAAGAAATAGGATGCAAAGATCATTCGTCATAACCCCCCATGATGTCTCCTAGACCATAACAGGCTCTCCCAGAGAAGGATTCAACAAATTCTTCAGTGGAAGGAGGAACACCAGAGTCCTTAATAGTAACTTTATTGAGAGGTTGGAGATCATGAACTACTCTAAGTTTACCATTACTCTTTAGAACACAGAAAACAGGGCTAGAGTAACTGGAGTTTGACTGTTCATATAGACCGGTACGGACTCATTTGCGGACCAACTTGATGAATTTGTTTACTTTTGAAGCAGCAATAGGGATCTTTTTCTTTTTCCAAGGATCATGTTCAACTACAGGTATGATATAAGGGAGACCGTAGGATTCTTTCAAGATACCTCTCTCTTCTTCACAGAATGCAATAGATTTTTTGCTTAGAGATAAGATATTTTTGATCAAATTTAACTCATCAGGAAGAAGCCATCCATCTGGACCAAAGTTTACCACCTTCAGACGTTCTTCAGTGACTCAACCATTGGGCAAAAAGGGACAAGTAAGAGAGTGAGATAGATCACAATAAGGATCACAAGATAGAGGAGGAGGATTGAGATTGAGAGGCATGTGTTGGTTGACAGGCTGGACCTTTTTTGCAACTGGCTTATACTTAGTGGAAAAAGAGAGAAGTTCTTGTTTCCTCCAAGCATTCACCAGCAAGACCTGAGTATGAAAACTGAGACCAGATTCCAACATCCTCCAAGTGGTGTTTCTCATCAAAACCCTTACCAACTCTATTCCCCATCTTTCAGACTCAAATTTTTCACTCTGGCGTTCAAAAATTCTCACCATCTTATCTTTGAAAGGATTAAATCATTGGCTACATACCAAAGATACCAAAAAATGTCCAATCAACATAAATCTGGAGATTGTAGGTTACATTTTAGCTAAGCTAGACAATAAAACTTATATAAATTGTTTCAAATAAGACTGCTTGAGAAACAGTATCAAACTCTGTCAATCGATAAACAAATACTACGCCTCATCCCTCACAGCAAACTGATCTCGAGTCTTCTTCAACTTCTTAAACCTCCAATTTGATCCCAAATTTGTGGACAAATTCATAACTGACGTCAAGGCTTTTCTCATGCAAATATTGGAAATTGGAATAAAAATGGATGACAACATAATAGCCTATCTCATTCTCTATAAATTTCCTTCTCAGCTCAATCACCTCAAAACCACCATTACTCACTCACTTGGCAAAACTCAAATTGATGCTGATACGGTGCTACGGCACCTCAATCAAATTAAAAATGAATTTGCTACTGGTTCACAGGCCTTGGCAATGATCTCCAAACAAGAAGTGATTTGATGTAAGCCTAACTGGCATAATCCAAAGGCCGCCCATACTAAAGAAAAATTCTGGTGGCTCTTTCCTCACCTAAGACCCGGGTATTCCTCCTCCGCTCAATCCAACAGCTCAAGCGCCCCTTTTGCCACCGCTCAACTTTCCTTCACTTTTGCTATGACTAATTCTCCATCTCTAAATCCAAATCATATTCTCCTTGACTCCGGAGCCTCCTTCTGTATTTTCAAAAATCCACATTTCTTTAACCAACTTTTTCCCGATCACACGGAAATAGGAACGGGACAAATAAAATCAACACTATTTTCCAAAGGGAGAGGAACCGCAACATTGAACACCAGGCAGGCTTCTCTAATTCTAACAAATTCCCTCTACGTTCCCAATCTAGCAGCAAGCCTCATTTCTTTAGGACAACTGATTCTACAAGGTTGTACTTTTTCATTGACCAACATGAATGAATTCAAAATCTCCTACAATAAAAACCTGATCATGAATGGCAAAATCATTGACAACCTATTTGTTGTTGAAGTAGACAAAACCAACAACAACAGGCCGGAACAAACCTTCCTATTGTTTTCCACGATTCACAAACGCTTTGGCCATCCCCATCTTGAGCAAACTAAACTGATTTCTCAAAGCTTCAATCACATACTCTGGGAAGATTTAAACTGTACTTCCTGTGCCCTTGGGAAGATACATAAACTACCGTTCAACAAACAATTTCCTAAAACTTCATTCCCTTTTGAATTGATTCATGCCAACGTCTGTGGTCCCATTGAACCCAGATCTAAGTCAGGATGTTTCTACTTCCTTCTTCTTCCCAAAAATTTCTCAAGATTTAAAACTTGCATTCCAATTTGCTTCAAGTCCAACGTTGCGGATGAAATCATTAAATTCATCAATATTCACTCCAACAAATTTTTTCAAATGCTGAAGAAGTTCCACTCCAATAATGGAGGGGAGTTTGTCAACAGCAAGCTTGAAAATTTCTTTTCTGAATCTGGGATCCATCATAGCACATCAGAACCCTATACACCTCAGCACAACGCCATTGCCAAAAGAGCTAATTGAACTCTCATAGAAATGGCTCTCACTGCCATCATTGATATGAATATCCCCAATTATCTTTGGGATGATATCCTTATTGGCTGCTTTCTCATTCTCAATTTTTCTCCAAACAAATTCTCAAAAATCTCTCCTTTCTTCTGGTGGACTGGAAGACAACCCAAATTGGAACTCATTCGAGTTTTGGGAGCTAAAACCATAATACTCAATCAACAATCCAACCCCATCAAGTTCTCCAAAAAAGGAATTGAAGGCATTCTTGTTGGATTTGATCCCAAACTGAATTCCTATAGGGTATACTGCCCTGATCTTGGTCAAACTGTTTGTACCAAGCATGTTAAAATTTTTGAATCACTCAAATTTTGCAACTCTCTTGATGTCACTTCCTCTTCCTCCCCATTTGATAACTGTCTCAATCATGTTGAACCATTAATAGAGATCTTAAACTCCAAAAACTCAAATCCAAATATTGATCCTTCTACTCCACCTTCTCCTATTCATAATCCCCATAATTCCTCTCTTTCTGACTCTCAGGCTTCTTCCAATCATCTTAACTCCAACTCATCAAACTCTTCCAACCATGGTGAAGAATCAGATTCCAATCAATCAGCTGAACTCATCTCCTCCAACTTAACTCAAACTGAAGGAATAAATCTGAGAGATTGAACTACCCTTCAAAAATCTCTTTGCTATGGATTCCTAACCAGAATCATCCCCAAGAATTACAACAATGTGCTCAAGTCTTTTGAAAAAACCAAATGGATCAAGTCGATGAAATTTGAAGAAGAAGGAATTGAATCCTTGAACATTTGGGAAGGTGTTTTCTCACTTCCTGATGGCAAACGTGCCCTAACCACTGTGTGGGTTTATCAAATTAAGGATGATCTGAATGGTGATGGAATTATATACAAGTCTTGTCTTTGTGTTCAAGGATTTTGAAAACAGGAATTCTACGACTATGGTGAAACTTACGCCCCTACTGGCCTTATCAACACTCTTTGCACTCTCTTGATTCATGCTTTCCATCAAAATCTTTCTATAACTCAGCTGGACATTAAATTGGCCTTCCTGAACACCCCTCTTGAAGAAGAAATCTATATTAAGTGCCCTGAAGGAATAAACTCAAATTAACCCTTCTTTAAGCTTTTTAAGGCCCTCTATGGTCTTAAACAAGCGCCAAAGAGTTGGTATGATACCTTAAAATAATGGTTGCTCTTATCTGGATTCTCTTTATCTTCTTCCGACCCTTGTCTCTACATCAATCTCCCATTTCTTTATTTGTATTTGTTTATGTTGATGATTTACTTGTCATAGGAAATTCAGGAGACTTCTGTAGTCAAATCAAGAAAAAATTCAAATTTTCTCATCAAGGAACCGTCTCCAAAATCCTTGGAAATCAAATCATTTACTCCAACAATACACCGCATCTTCACCAACCCTCTCATATCAATACTGCTCTTGAAGAATTAGGACTAACGGAAGCTAAACCAATCACTACTCCATTAACTCCTAACATCAAATTGACCCCTGCCTCGGAAGATGAAGCTGCCAAATTCAATGAACTTAATATAAACTACTGCTCCGCCATTGGATTTCTAAATTACATTGCCTCTCGTACTCCCCCAGATCTCTCTTATGCAGTTTCATCTCTTTCTTGATTCAATAAAAAACCAGGAATCTCCCATTGGATTGAAGCAAAACACACCTGGCTTTATGTTAAAAACACTCACAATCTAGGACTCAAACTCAAATCAAATTCATTTAAATACAATCTCAAATGCTATAGCCACTCTGATGGTGGCGACAATCCTATCACCAGAAGAAGTCACACTGGATTTATTATCAAACTGTACGGTTGTGCCGTGGCTTGGCATAGCAAACTTCAGAGTAGCATTTCCCTCTCTTCAACCAAAGGCAAACTAAAAGCTCTAGTACTGGCCACTCAAGAAAAAATGTGGATTCAAAATCTCTTGCTTGAACTCAATCCTCAAATTCATTTATTGTACTGTTCCTTTATTGACAACAAAGCCCTTCATGATCTTGTAAATTTAGAATCTAACCACAGTGCTCTCAAACATGTGGAAACCCAAATCAAATGGCTTTGTGAACAAAAGAAAAATAAAAATTTAATCACTCATCTCCTAACTTCCTCATATATGATAGCTGATTCCCTTACTAAACCTGCTTGTAAAGCCTCTGTTATCAATCTCACATCAGATTTCCTTTCTCACATCTAGATCCACAGCGGCATGTCATCATTTTTCTCTTTAATAGTTCTCTCCCATCATTTTCTTTCTCATTTCCTTTCAATTCTTTCTCATTTCTTTTCAACTCGCGCACTTGCGCAACTACCCTCCAGGGAAGACACTTCAATTCCAAACCTCCGCCTTCCTTGTTCAGCTTCAACTTCGGCTCTCACGTTCTCTGGACTCCGGGACAATTCTTCATCCTACCACTCATCATCTACCCCTCTCTTCCTTCTCGTCTTTCCACCCTCTCATCCTTCATCCCTTCCTCTTTGACTTCATTCTTCCTCCTTTCCTATTTCTTTCCCATCTTCATTCTTTTCTTCCAATCCTTCCAATCTCCTCCTCTCTTCCTCTTCTCATCTCTCTCTATTGCATAACATCCAATTATCATACCACCTTTTTCAAACTCATCTCAAATTTCCCAATTCAATTCTAACTTCCCAATCAATCTGACTTCAACTTTACTCATTGTCGCCTCCGTCTCCTCTTCACCAAGTCAACCAATCCTCAAATACCTTCTATAATCAAGCTCAACCTCAATATTCTACTCTATCAGTTCCTGTCTAGCTGTGAGATATAAAATTGACTCAATTCACTCATTATGACGCTTACCTTGTTTTCTTTCTTTTATGTTCTCAGTTTATCCTTCTTTTTTATCCTTTTATTTTTGATTACTTCTCTATAACTCCTATATTTCAACAACTCTCTCTCATTGAGTAAGATCTGGTGATATTCTTTAATTAACTTCTCTATTGTATAATTTTGCTGAAAGTTTCATTTTATTGTTTCTGTTAGTTCTGCTGGTCTTGGAAATTCATAGGTTTTCATTCAAAAGCTTTCAAAAGGTATTGAGAGGGGAGAGAGATGAGATGTATATATTGTTTTTCATAGCCACCAATAATGTTCCCCACACCATAGCAAGCCTTCCCAGAAAAATATTCTGCAAATTTTTCAGCAGCAGGAGGAAGACCAGAGTCTTTAATTGTAACTTTGTGGAGAGGTTGGAGATTGTGAACTACTCAATTTTACTATTACTTTTAAGGATGCAGAAAACAGGCCTGGAATAACTGGAAGTTGACTGTTCATATAGATCAGTGCGGACTTGTTTGCAGACCAACTTGATCAATTTGTTGAATTTAGCAGCAGGGATCAGAATCTTTTTCTTTTGCCAAGGATTTTTATAAACTACAGGGATAATGTAAGGGAGGCCATAGGATTCTTTCAAGAGACCTCTCTCTTCTTCACAGAAAACCATATACTTTTCCCTCAGAGATCAGAAATTTTTGATCAAATTCAACTCATCAGGAAGAAGCTATCCATCTGGATCAAAGTTGACCACTTTCAGACTTTCTTCAGTTAAACTACCACAAGGCACAAAGTTACCAGCAAGAGATCAAGATAAACCACAGTAAGGATTATGGGATAAGGGAGGGCGCATGAGAGGAGGATTAAGGTTGAGGGGCATGGGCCAATTGATGGGTTGGACCTTTTTTGCAACTTGTTTATACTTGGTGGCAAAATATAGAATTTCCTGTTTCCTCCAAGCGTTGACCAGCAAGACCTGACTGCAAAAACTGAGACAAAGTTCCAAAATTTTCCATTTCCTATGTTCTGAAATGTCCTGGAAGGGTGCTTTTTCCATAAAATAAGAACCAAGGGATAATACGTTGCTCACAGGTGTTGCACAAGGTAGAGTTTTGAAAATGATGGTAGAAGAATGCCCTAGCGGTGCATAATTGGGAGGACTTACTTTTCCCCCCAAGTGCCTCCACTGAAGTCCATATTCCTCCATACCAAAACCATTAAGAATAGAATCAAGGTCAAGATATATTTTATACTCATTGCGGAGATTAGCACCAGAACTATAAGAATATTGAACAGGATTAAGAGAACTAGGAAAAGAAGAAACCAAAGATCCTGAGAGAGAGGGAATATTTTGAGGATTTTTTATTTTGACCTGTTTTTGATTTTTAATACTTTTCAGATCAGAAGAAAATGATGAGAAAAAAGAAGAATGAGCCTCTGGGATGAGAGTTGATCCTTGAGTTGAAGTCCAAGGCTTTGAAGAACTAAAACTATCAGTAGGATCAACTATTCTTCTAAGAAATGAGAGGAATTAGATGTTTCCTTCTGCTTCCCCTTTAGAACTGATTTAGGAGGATGACCAGGGAAATCTCCTTCCCAACAACAACAATCCAAGGAGCAAAGAGGAACTTCAATCTTCCTTCCATAAGCATTTGGCAGAAGGATTCTCTCCCCAACTTTATCAGAAAACATCAAGGTACCAC
The DNA here is from genome assembly GCA_025617555.3 of Puccinia polysora. NCBI lineage: Eukaryota > Fungi > Basidiomycota > Pucciniomycetes > Pucciniales > Pucciniaceae > Puccinia > Puccinia polysora. The sequence goes on along the minus strand of CM062617.1, from coordinate 34,700,231 downwards.
CAAAGTCTATTAAAAATGGTCAACCCAAGATCATAGGTCCTTAAAAACAACTAATCCAAAAATGACAGGTTCCAACAATATTTTGAGCAATTTGAACTGGAACATCTTCACAATACCAAATAACTCACAATAATGATTCCCTATTCCATAAACTGCAGATTTGAAGCTAACTCTAGGACTGCGCTTGAGGTTTCAGGCCATAGAATCCAAAATCAGGTTAATTTGAGAACCAGAATTGACCAGGAGAGAAAAGGTTTTATCCAATTTTCCAAGACAAAAAGAAAGAAAACCAAGCAGACAGGAGTAAAGGTTAGAATCTGAGGAAGAATCAGTCCCGCCAGAGTCCTCAAGCAACTTTACAGAGGAAACTTTCAATTTTTCAGAGCTAATTTCCACACGTTGACAAGAAACCCATTTCTTCATCCCTTCAGCAACAGAGGGAAAAATTGACAGGAGCTCAGCAACAGATAAATCAGGAATTTTCAGATCAGATATTTTTTTTAGTACCCCTTCTACAGCATTGGGGTGGTCCTTAGAGATTCCCCTCTCAAACCAAACTTTGGGCTGGGTGGAGGGAGGATGCTCAGGTGAAGCAGGGATTATGACAGGATCAGAAGGTTGGGATGTTACAACAGGTGGAGGAGAAGGATCAGTGTGATTTTGAAACCTTTCAATGAAAGGGTTCCATTTATATGACCATGTCTTCCATAACAGAGGAAGGAGGTTCAGGGGATGATTGATGTTTGACTGGTTTATAAAGGATAGCGGATAGCATAGGAGGAGCTTTGTGAAGTTTGGGTTCCTCATTTTTTTTCCTGGCCGGATTGGATTGATAAGCTCCGGAGAAACTAGAGGATGAGATAGCAGGGGGATACCATGGTTGAAGAGTACCACAGGAAGATTGAAAATACCAAGAGGCCAAGGATGCTTTCTTAGGAGGAGATGGCTGAAAAGAGGCCACCACATGATGGATAGGGCATGATGAATGAAAAGGGATCAGGGCACCATTAGGAAGAAAAAAATTATTTCCCTTCTGTTCCACCAACTTTTCCTCCTTATACTTCTGGAGTTCTGGTAATTTTCAAGTTCCATGACCTTCCCTATGAAAATGGTAGTAGATCAAAGTGGATCTAGGAACAGGATTAGAAGTTTTGGGAGCAGCAAGAGCAGAAATATTTTGATCCATTTTATTCTCAAAAGCTTGGAGAATTTTTGTGATTTCACCAATAGTTTCAGTTCCTTTTTAGCCTGAAGATTCAATTTGGGACCACGACTGGCCTCCATTTTCCTCATAATTTTTTTAGACTCAGAAAATGGGGTAGCAGGAACATGTTCAGTGGTTTGTGTTTTTTCAAAAGTTAGGGCAGTTTGACCTTTCATTACTTTATCCAAAGCACTCCTAAGGACACGAAAAGAAGGAGGCTTGAAGCAATTATTCCTAGTCAAGATCATGGATCCAGAATTAACCAATTTGTCCCTTATTTTCTCCTTGATTCCTATAAAAAAAGATTGGAAAAATTGGTATCAAATTTTTTCCATGGTGTCAATATGATCCTTTATAAGGATATAAGATTGGATAGGATCCCACAATTTCTTAATAAGGATATAAGATTGGATAGGATCCCACAATTGATAATTAGAGGCTTAAGAAATACTATCCTTTGAGATCCACTGAGAGACAAGATCATCCAAGTCCTGTAGCCTAAATTGAGCTCTATCTATCTTTCCTCAATAAGCCAGCATTGCTTCCCTTAGAAGCGTTCAGTTATGAGATTTAAATCCATCAAAAGACTCAATTAATTACAAAACTTCATCATAGTAAATAAAGAATTGTAACTGATAGGCCATATTTTATTTTCTAGCTCCATCCACTTCTGCAGCCATTTTTTAAAAATCCAGGAATTTTTTGACATTCATCCCATTGAGACCCAAGTTCTTGTTCTGGGGTTTGATCTTGACTATCTTTGAACAAACAGAGGAGGAGGTACCATCAGATTCCATTTCAAATAACAAAGTTCCTAGAGGATCCAAAGATCAGATTTCCAAAGTGGCTCACAAGTGTGGAAAGAGTAGGGTTTCACAAAAAACAACAAGAATCTTGCCCCAGAGGTGCACAATTGCGAGTACTTGCTGTTAAAATATGGATGCACTCAGATAATGTGCATATTAGTTTGTAATCTAAATGGGATGCACAAATAGGCCTCCATGGACCATTGGACATCACATGGGCCATGTGGGCCTATGTGGATGTCATTTTTTTGGGCATTTGGGTGCACAAACATGTTTCCCAAATCAATTGGGACACAGACCTTGACAGGCCTGTCAGGGTGGATGGGCCACCTTAGCCAGATGGGCTTATCTGGGCATTTATGGTCCCAAGGATTATTATGGACATAATTTGCCAGATGGGCTGGCCCACCAAAGCATATTTTTTGGGGTCATTGGGCCTTGGCGGCGCATTGGGGCCACTGCCCATGTGACGGCGCATTGGGGCCGCTTCCCATGTGGCGGCCTGCTTGGGGCCACTTTTTTCTCACCTGGGGCCTGTTGTGGGGCCCAAAGGCCCGCGCTGGGCCGTTGTGGGGGGCTGGGGACTCTGTTTGGAGTCCGCCCACCCGCTGTGTGCAGGTCCGGGGCTGCGGGGGCTTACAGCCCCTGCCTCCCTCCCTCCCCTTGCTTGGTTGCAAGGGGGAGGGAGGATAGCTGGTCCCTCCTCTACCAGACCAGCCACCAAGACTGCCCAGGCCAATCACAGCAAGGCAACCAGAAGTGGGAGGGTATTTCATCACCCCCCCCCACCAGAGTGAGAAAACAATGGGGCGCTTTCCCCCCTCCCTGTTACTGGGGGGAGGGGCCAAGGGCTGGGGGGACCTGATCCCCCTCCAGCCCACTTGACGTTCAATACGGCCCAGGCTGGTTGCATCAAGGCAACCGGTGGTGGGGGGGATTTCATCACTCTCCCACCTGTGAAAAGTGGAAAGAAATAAACAAGCAGAGTGCTCTCCCCCCCCCCCCCGCATTATTGAGGGGGAGGCGCCAAGGGCTTGGGGGACCTGATCCCCCTCCAGCCCACTAATCTGTTGGTCCACCAGGGCAAATGCTGTCCCAGTCAACCAGCAGGGAATTTAACCACCCCTGCTGGTCACCTAGGTAGGAAATAGGGGGGGTGGCATTTCCACCAGTTACAACCCCCCCTTTTTTGACTGTGAGACCAGACCCAGATTGTTATAATTATGGCCAGCAATTAGCTTAGGAAAATGAGCAGTATTTAAAGCAAAAGAAATGCTGGAAACCTGGTGTCAATAATTGCTGATGGGCTCTGAGAATGGGGCAATTAAGTTGGATGATATTGGTGATGAATTTGATTGGGTGATGAATGGATGATGGAAAACAGCAGGGAGAAGAGCTCCTTAATCACAAAAGATTGTCCTCTTGTGAGCCCATGATACAACAAGCCAAAAGGCAAATTTTCCGCCCCAAAAGAGCTCTACAGACTCTACAGGTCTTGTTACTTGGTTTGGACTACATCAGCCCGCATGGCATCAGTCCCTGTACCCTTACAACCAGCCGACTCCGGTCCTTTCTGGTGTTTCCACTGTTACGGGGCTGAACCAGCCCCTTTGCTGTTCAATCCCTGGTTGTTTTTCACCTCACAGGCTGGCTGGTTCCCTCATGCAACCAGCCCCTGGCCATACAAGTGGCCAGGTGGGACCCAGGACACACCTGGGTCCGGTCTCAGACACACATGGGGGGGGTGTAACCAGCGGACATGCCCCCTCCCCCCCCCCTCTTTCTCTCAAATCCCTGGAGGGGGCGGTCAAATCCCCCTACCAGGGGCCCTGGAGGTTGATGCCCCCAGGGTGTTGCTATGCTAGGTGGGCTGGGGGTGGTCAGGTCCCCTCCAGCCCATTGATTCTCCCCCTTGCTAAAGGGGGGGGGAGAGCGCCCCTTTGATGGTTGAAGGGTGGTCAATTCCCCCCCACCGCTGGTCGCATCAATGCAACCAGCCTAGCTGCCACTTTTGGTGGGGGGGTGATCAAGTCCCCCCCCACCATGACCGGTTGCTCCTTGCAACCTGCTGCTGGATGGTTCCATCCAGCCAGCCCTCCCCCTCCTCCTCGCAACGGCAAGCAAGGGGAGGGGGAGGAGCCGGGGCCACCAGCCCCGCAGCAGCCACAACTGGGGTGGGGGGGCTCCATTTTGAGTCCCCCTGCCCCCTACAACGGCCCCATAAATGGGTTTTAAGCAAAAACAGCGGCCCCAAACGGGCCGCGTCATGGGCGGCAGCCCCAACTGGGCTGCAACACAGGCGTGGGCCCCAATGGGCCGCCCCAAGCCCAAAAACTAAGTAAACCATACTTTGGCAGGCCAGCCCATCTGGCCAAGTATTTCCAAAATAAAACTTGGGCCCAATTATGCCCATACAAGCCCATCTGGCTGTATTTTCCCATATACCTCACCAGGCCCGTTAGGGCCCGTGTACCAATAGGCCTGTTTCACACGTTTTGAGGCCAGTTTCCCCAAATCCGTGACATCCACACAAGCCCATATGTTCCATGTGAGTGTCCAATGGGCCGGAGAGGCGCATATGTGCATCCCATTTGGATTACACTTATACGTAGCACACGCGTAAGTGCATACGTATTTTAACACAGATGAGTTCTGGGTCCCACCTGGTGCGTGTGTGGGGACAGGGGCTGATTGCATGAGGCAACTAGCCATTATGTGAGGTTGCAAGGGGTAACAGGGCTGGTTGTAACAGACAACCGGCCAGGATCTGAAAAGCAAGGGGCTGGATCAGCTTTGTGAGGGTGGAAACACCATTTTCAACTGGTACAGGCTGTTCAAAAGTTTTTATAACTAAAGCCAAGTGAGCTGAGCAAGCCCAAACCAAGTACCAGGGCTTGTAGAGCCTGTAGAGAAAATTTGGGGCGGAATTTTTGCCTTTTGCTTTTCATTACATGAGCTCCACATGAGCACCATCTTTTGTATTTAATGAGATCTTCTCCCTTCTGTTTTCCATCCATTCATTCATCAATTCATTCACATTCACAAGTGTGCCATTGCCTCTGCCTCAGATTAAGGATAAATCATAAGACATTATTGTCTCAGCATTTCTTTTGCTTTAAATACTGCTCTTTGACTAAGCTTGTGGGACAATAATTCTCACACTTACTTCTGAGATAAGTTTCCTCCACAGATCAGGTCCAAGAAACAGAGAAACAGTGAAAAGAAGGAAAGAGGATTGGATTTTGAAGTTGATTCCAAACGTATTGGTACTGTAAATCCCAGGGATGCTGGTTCAATCCCGGCCAGGGAACCAAATTTAAGACTCCAAACGGTTCTGAGTCACAGGCAGTTCTGTTTAGGGGAAAAAGTGCTGCTTAGGCTGTCCTCCTGGGTGTTAAAAAGATATCTAAATTTAAATGGAACCAAGATCCAGAACCTTGTAAATAAAGAATCAATGGAAAGGATGAATTTTGATAGTAGTTGGTAGCCATAGAAACAACACTATCTGAGGCAAGATGGGTGTAGAAAATACTTGAACAAACAAGCCAAAGTTTTTTCCAGAGTTCAATAGAACAAGATAGTTGTAAGTAACAACACCCACAAGCTAATAACCCTGGTTTTCAGCAGAAGATTAGGAAAGATCAACTCAATCCCAACCAAACACCAGGTTATCAATGAAACTGCCAAACTCTCCACAATGAATTGCTTAAACATTACCAGATAGCTGTGGTTGGCTTTCCAAAGAAAAGAAATTTTTATTTATGAAGCTCTAGAAGCAAAGCAGTAAAAAATTCAAACAAGAATAACCCAGCACTTCTCAAGGGACTCAAGAATAGCGTGGAAGAATTCAACTTTAAAGGAATAAAGGGAGGTTTGACACTCCAGGTTTCAAGCTTAAAGAAACCTCTCAGTCAAACTTGACCGGTTCCAGAAATACAATCAAATGAAAAATCAAGACCAAAGTGGTCAGAGGAAGGGATCAAATTAGTGGTTTAACACACTCAAGAATTCAACCAAATGAATTCTTCTTCGACCAGAAAAGCTATTGTTTCGTGATAAGGAATGGGGTTACAGGAGGGCGGATCAGTAATTTTATTATGGAGGCTCAAGGATCAGAGGGAAATCATGTATATACCCTGGATGAGGTATTGATAAATTCTCAGATAAAGGGTGAAGAGCCAATGGATTTATTGCTTCATAACACAATGATGGATGATAAGATGATAGATGATGATAGCTGATAGCTGATGATAACTAATAGCTGATGATTCATGGGGAAAAAAGGCAGGGGAGAGCCCCTCCTTTTATGGGCAACAGACCCTGTAGATTATTTACAAGAGGATGACACATATGAGAGTGGAATTTCTTTTTTTTATGACAATGAAAGACAGATTGAGGAAATATATTGATGAAAAACAAAAAAATGGCGACAGGAAGATAGAAAATGTGAAAAAAAGATGAAAGGAAGAAGACCAGCCTGCATCACAGATGACAGCGGGCAGAGGATGGACACATGCAGAATTGCGGATGAGAGGTTGCAGCAGGCAATGGCAATGAGGGTTGAGGGCACAGAATAAGCAGCAGGTGGATGAACATTTGAAACTTTGCCAATGGGCGGCCACAACAGAGGTTGTGGATGATGGCTGCGGGATCTTGAGGATGAGCAACGGCAACACTGGTTGTGGGTGATGAGCGCAGGGATAACAGTGGGCTGATTGGATGTTTCAAGAATTGATGAGACGTTGTTGACTTATAACCAATCAGGCAATTATCTTGAGTGGAATGTGAGGCAGAATGCCAGATAGTGGGCCTGTCAGCTTGCTACTATTGCAGAGAAAGCTGCAAAAGTAACAGAAATAACATAAAAATAATAATAATAAAGGTAACCTAAGAAGGAGAAGGAAAACCATAAATATTATTCCAAAAATGGATTTTTCACCCAAAATTAGGCAGGTTCACTCAATGACCCCACCCTTGAAATCCAACTCCTTATATTTTTAAATGATTAAGGAAAAGAAAGACCAAAATACCATGGCACCACTATTGAACTTTTTGGCCAATCAAATATTTCACATGTAATAAGCTTTATCCAAATATTTTATGGATTTTTGATTCATTTTTTAAATAATATATTTATTATTTATTCTATCACCTCTGGTAGCTAAAGGATAGCAAGGGTCTTGGAATCCAGGAGGCTGACAATCGGGGGTCTTGCCGGTAAATATTCCATTTTATTATATTTAATACCTTGGACAAGACATTTTATGTAAAATTAAATCAAAGATAAATTTATCTGACTTTTTAACCATGATTCATCATTATATTCTTTTGCAGTGGATTGAATAACCAATGCAGAATTAATAATATATTATTTGAATATTTTAAAATAAGAAAAGAAGAGTATATTAAAAATTATAAACCTACTGGTTGGGAAGCTTTAACTCAAGCTGAGCAACTTAATATCTCTTCTGCACTTTAACACTTAGATAAACTCCTTGAAAAAGAAGATCTTGAGAGGCGTATCAACTTCCAGGCCCTATTAAGAAAACATAAAGCTTGGAAGAAATACCATATAAATTACTTTTTAAAATATAAAAGTAAGTATAAAACTTGTATTACCATATTATTTTTATTAAAATAATATTAATATATTTTTGACCCATGAAATAATCTTTTACCATCAGTAAACCCCCCTATACCAGAAACCACCACCACTGAAACTGATTTATTGGATCAAGAAGTCCCATATATCTCTGGACTCTCTGAAAATATTGATTGGAAGGGTGAAGACCTCATTGGGACACACCAAGACCCTGTAGGATTACCTATTAAGGATCAATTTAATCCCAATAAAGTCCTGGTACCTTTGAATATCAACTTAAGTGAGTTTTAAATAAAACTTATTTTTATGGATTTTTTTCTGTAGGAAAATACTTTTAAACGTTTTATTCAATATCAATAGAGGTAAAACAAGAGCCTCAGGAAGAATTCCCTCCTATGGATCTTTTCCAGGAGCCCCCAGTAACCGTGACACCACCAATAATGAAAACCATGAGGGGACTGGAACCCGTGAATCAAATTTTGATGGACAAGGAACAGCCCCAAGTACTTCTGCGCTTCCCCAACCTAGAGCCAGAGAAGGTAGTATCATTACGCCCCCCTCCATTACATGAAGATTCCCTGCAGCCACCCCAGCAGAATCTGGCCAAGGAAGCCAGGATCAAAGACTTAGTCAGAGAGCACGTGAAATATTGGGAAGAGTTCAAAGAATCCCAAGCCAAAGAGGACATGGTATCTATGAAAAAGATACCTCCCAGGCAAAATCTACCCAGATAGATCTTCAGAAAATGATTCCAAGGAAAGAGGTAGAATCCTACGTAGAAAAGTGGAATCCTTGGGATCAATTAGCTCAACTGAAAGGAAGGATCAGGAAAGAAGAGATCTTCTTCCCATCCAAAGCCAAAGGGAAAGAAGGATTGGTATCAGATGATATCCTTAGCTCAAAAGTGGAAAAAGTTGTACAAAAATTAGCCTCTAATTCTGAACCCAGTAACTTTTCTAAACCAACCTCTGATGTAATTTTTTACTTTTCTAATGATATGCGCCATAATTTCAAGATTTTTTGTGTAAATTTGGACGGTGTTTATACCCAGATGGATAAGTTAACCTCAGTAGTGGCCAAATGAATTAATAACCAAAAAAAAACTGTAGGAATGGAAGATATTAAAGAACATACAGAACAATTATTGGAGACAATTAATCAGGTTAAAATCAGACAGATTCAAAGAATCAAGAATATGTTATCAGGTATCCAAGAAGATTTTATTATGTCTTTTCAACCTTTAAAAGAAGAATTGGTAACTACCACTAACAGCTCCATTCTGTCCCTTAGTGAGAAATTAGATCTGCTTAATAATAAATTGGACCTGCAACTTAATCTGATCAAGAATGATCTTAGAGACTTTAAAGTCTGTCTGACCAACCCCTTGGGGAGTACCACAGAGGAACCAAAATCTCCTAGACAAGCAACTACACCTTATGCACCACCCGTACTAGGAATGCATAGGAGTGGCGCCTTCAGGCCTAGTCCTACTCCTGAAATGGAACAAGCCCTCAAACCTTTACCCCCAATTTCTTAATGGCCTAAGTTCTCCAGTGAAGGAGAATACAATCATATAAATTTCATTAAATTTATTTACTATACTATTAACTCTTATGACTTACCAGAAGCTATAGCTGTAGTCAGGCTTCCCACACTATTTTAAGTAGTAGCTTTGGACTGTTTTATCAGTAAAAGAGAAGAAGTAGGATCCTTACCATGGAATTCTTGGAAACTTCTAATTAAAGAACAATTTGGTTCTAGAATGTGGAAAAGAAAAATGATGAAAACTTCTCATTTGATCCCTCCAAGGATAAGCCTCACAAATGGTGCTTGAAACAGAAGAGAAGACTAGATTGCTTCTATCCAGATGCTGATGAAAAGGAAGTGAAGGAAATACTCCTAAACTTGTGTCCTGGAAATCTTAACCATAGTGTAAGATGCAGGATGAGTATGGATGCTGACTTACCAACTCTAATCAATGTGTTAGAAGAAGTCATAGACATGAATGGGTTAGACAAGAAGGTTCCTTCTAGACCTAAAGAGAACTTCAACATTAACAAAACCAGAGAACAATCCCCTCTGATAAATACCTCTGATAATAAGAAACCTAATGAGAACAGGGACAAAGAGAGAATGCCTGGAACTTGTTGGAATTGTTACAAGACAGGGAATATGAGACAAGACTGCCCATTACCAAAAAGAAAGATAGCAGTCTTGGAAGGAGAGCAGGAGGTTGAAGGGAATCAGAACTATGAAGATATAGCTGATACTGAAGGATCCCTTTCTGAATGTGAATTTATCCTGACCAACCCTGTTAATGTTATAGAAGGAGATATAGGCACTTCTATAGAAATCAATAAAATCCATGGGGACTCTAGTTTGCCCCAAAAATGGGATCCTACCATAATTCCTAGACTTATCACGGATTTTAAACCATTAAAAGTTAAACCTATGAGTGGTAAGAGTTATACTACTGGCAAACTTTCTATGAAAAAGAATTGTATAGAGACAGACCTATAAGGTTATTACTGGATAGTGGAGCTTTCTGCTCATGTGTCTGTACTGAATTCTTAAACAAATGGGATCCCAATTGGAAAGAACACCTTCTGCCCGCCCCAAAAGCCAAGTTGAGCTCTTGAAACTCTACCATGAATGCTATTGGAGTATGAACTGCTCCTATAATATTACCCCATACTAAAGGATCTTTGAGAATACAAGTGGAATTTGTGGTATTGCTCTACGGATTATGTGACTACCTGATGAAAGGTAATGATGCTTTATGTCTATATGGTATAGATGTGTTCCAGATTAAAGGAAGATACTTTACAGTGGGTGGTAATTGGGACAATAAGTTTCAGATATGCACCATCCAATCTAACTTCCCCACTTCCACTTATCAAAAGCATTTAGAAGACTCTAATCAAGAATAATTCTCTCAAGCAGCTCTAAATATTAAACTTTCTGAGGAACAGAAGAAAGATATATTGACAGTCTGCTTTGAGAACCAAAATGCTTTTTGTACTAAAGATCATCCCATTGGTGATATCAAAGGACATGCAATGGTATTAACATTGACTTTTAAGCCTCCTTATCCTCCAAACTTAAGAAGACCAGCTTATCCCTCTATTCCTAAGTCTAGAATAGCTCTTGAGGAACATATCCAAGAACTGATAGACTTACAATTATTAATGAAAGTAGGGCACAATGAGCAGGTAGATGTGACCACACCTGTAATCAAAGGTTTGGAATAATGACATTTCAAGAATGGCAGGAGACTTCAGAATGCTCAATAATTATACTCAGGCAGATTATTATCCTATACCCTGGATTGATCATGCTCTACATAACTTATCCAAGGCCAAATATATCACTACTATGGATATTCTTAAAGGTTTCCACCAGATACCTATAAGCCCTGAAAGCAGGCAGTTTAGGAGAATAATCTGTCATTTGGGAATATATGAATATCTTAGGATGCCCTTTGGTATAAAGAATGCCCCATCACACTTCCAGAGAACAATGGATACAGTTCTAGGTACATAAATCAGACAAGGATTGATGATGGTATATATAGATGATGTTATCATATATTCTGATGATTGGGATACTCATATCAATCAAATAAGATTATTACTCCAAAATATCTCCAAAGCAGGATCAAAATTATCCATCAAGAAATGCAACTTTGGATATGGAGAATTGAAAGCTCTAGGGCATATAGTCTCTGGTCTAACTCTAGCTGTTGATCAAAATAAGATAGCTGCTGTCATGAACAGAACCATGCCTCAAAATAAAACAGAGTTACTGTATTTCATTAGTTTTTGCAGTTACTACAGACAATAAATACCAAAGTTTGCTATGCTAACTAAAATTCTGTATGAAATATGCAACAATAACACTCTCTTTGAAATGACACATGAGATATTGAAAAAATATGAGGAACTAAAAATAGCTATGACCTCTACTCCTTTACTCATTCACACAGATTACTCCAAGCCCTTTAAAATTTACATTGACGCCTGTATGGAAGGTTTAGGAGCTGCTCAACATCAAGAAAGAATAGAAGAAGACAAACCAGTGCAGAAACCAGTACTATTCATATCTAGAAAGATCAAAGATACAGAAAAGAGATATGGAGCCAGTCAGATTGAATGCTTGGCTCTAGTATGGGCTTTAGAAAAGCTACACTATTACTAAGAAGACACCACTTTCCAAGTGATCACAGACTGTAATTCTGTAAGAACTCTCATGAACATGAAAACCCCCAGCAGACATATGCTCAGGTGGCAAATTTCTATACAACAGCATACAGGTCAGATGACTATAGTGCATAAAGCTGGAGCTAAACATCAGAATGCTGATATTCTAAGTAGGAATGCTTTGCCTAATGACTCTAGCAATCCAGAATATAACCCTGAGGATCAAGATATCTTTCCTATCTTGGAAATCAATCTTTTTGCATTAAATGCTCCAATCATGTGGATCCACTTATGTGAATTAGATACTTCTTTCTTCAATCTAAAGAGGGAAAAATACTCCCCTGAAATCAAGCTGCTGATTACCATTATGGAATTTGAATCCCCAGAAGCAGCTATGATAAATAGTTTACCTGCTTCATTACTTAAAACCCATAAAGCAGGAAGGTTTACCTTTTGGGATGGTCTCCTTTACTACAGACACCAACATTCCAGTGTATTAGTACTAAGCAACAAAGAACATATACAAAACATACTCCAGGAATGCCATGACAACTGTTCATCAGGGCATCTATCCTTTGAAAGAACCTTGGAGAAAGTAAAACAAACTGCTTGGTAGATAGACTGGAAAGAAATCACTATTAAGTATGTTACTAGCTGTGAGACTTGCCAAAGATCTAATAAAACTACTGGAAAAAGGTTTGGACTCCTAAAGGAGATCTCTGAACCCAAAACTAGATGGGAAATCATTAATATGGATTTTGTCACCTGCCTCCCCCCTGGAGGTACTCATTCATATAACTCTGTCCTGGTTATAGTTGACAGATACTCTAAGAAGGAAAAATTCTTGCCTAACCACAAAGAAGATGGTTCTATGGATGTAGCTCTACTATTTTGGAATAGGATCATAGCTGATTTTGGTATACCCAAGATTTTAATCAGTGACAGAGACCCCAAATTCACCTTGTTTTGGAGGAATCTACATGATATACTGGGTACTACTCTAGCGTTTTCTACAGCATACCATCCCCAAACTGATGGATTAGCTGAATGAATGATACAGACCCTAGAATATATCTTAAGAAGGTTCTGTAGCTTTGGTCTAGAATACAAAAACTCATATGTTTATTGCCATTATTGGGTAAGCCTACTCCCAGCTCTAGAGATGGCTTATAGCAGCAGTAAACATTCTACTACCAAAGAAGCCCGTTACATACTAGAAAGAGGATGAATTCCAAAACTCCCTAGGAATAACTTAAACTATAACTTAGCCACTATTCATCCAACATCTCTTGACTTTAAGAAGATGATAGATCTGGCAAATAATCATGCTCAAAAATTTGTAGAAGAAGCAGTAGAACACAACAAAGAAAGATGGGACAAATCACATAGGGAACCTGACTTTAAAATAGGAGATCAGATCTTGATATCCACTACCAACTTCAACAATTCGGCAGGTAACAGAAAGCTGAAACCATCCTTTGTTGGACCATTTGTTATCAAAAAGATGCATGGCAAAAATGCTGTAGAATTAATCTTGAGTGAAGGATTATCAAGAAAACACCCAGTATTTCCTGTTAGCCTAGTAAAAAACTTTCAACCAAGAGAAGGTAGAAACCTCCCTCCATTAATAATCCCAATAGAACCTGACCCTGTGAAAGAAAAATGGAAAGTCAGCAGGATATTGAGAGAAAAGAAAGAAAGAGTGCAAGAATAAGATGTTAGAAGTTACTTAGTAAGATACAAAGGAGAATCTGCAGACAAATATGAATGGTTACCAGAGAATATTATACCTGATGAACCAATACATCTTGGAAACTACAGAGCCAGAAAAAGGAACTGAAACACACATGGAATTAATTTTTTCCAAACATGCTCCAGATTTTTTTCAGATATGGCCATATCTTGGAGTGGGGGAATTTCAGCTTGCTACTATTGCAGAGCAAGCTGCAAAAGTAAAAGAAATAACATAAAAATAATAATAATAAAATTAACCTAAGAATGAAAAGAAAACCATAAATATTTCTGCAAAAATGGATTCTCCACCCAAAATTAGGTAGGGTCACTCACTGAGCCCACCCTTGAAATCCAACTCCTGATATTTTTAAATAATTAAGGAAAAGAAAGACCAAAATACCACGGCACCACTATTGAACTTTTTGGCCGATTAAATATTTCACATGTATTGTCACATATAGGTTTCACATCTAAAATTCATTCAGAATTGAGGTGTTGTGTATATTTTAGGAGTTACAGACGGAAATGTGTTCTGTCACAATTCCCGCACGCAGCCGCAGCAGCCAATGCACCCGCGCGCGGCTGAGCTACAGCTCTGTCACTCTTTCAAAGCCGTGTACGCAGCCCTGGGCCTCTGAAAAGTATGCAGCCGCAGGACTATGGTTGACAAAGTGACAGGCGGCCTGAGAAACCTAGGTACTGCGTAAACATGCTAAAATCTACACAGGAACATTCTACATATGTAATAAATGTTCCTGTGGATAGTAGATAGTCTAAAAATACATAAAATTATATAAAAATACTTAAATAAACTTTATACATATTTTTTATTAAATATGATTCAAAGTACCAAAAATTTCGAAAATAAGATAATGACTACTTCTAAAAATATATTAAAATACTTTAATATACTCTTATGACAATTTCTAGAAATCAACATTTTTATAACATACTAAGAAAACCTATGATGTAAAAATATTACATGAATACCCATGACTCACATTTTTAAGTAATTATTTTAGTAAATCAACTGAATTTGGAAAATAAGGAGTAAAATCAATATCATGAATTTACTCCAATTATTTAATAAATAATGAGAACTCACCTGACATCAGAATATCCGTGGGAATGTCTATTAAAATAATTATTAAGCTACTGGGAACATTTACTAAGGATAATTAATTAAATAATAAATAAAAAGTACAGATTGGTGTTATTCACACGTCCAAAACATCAATTATAAATTAGAATAATTCCCATACCCTGTGGAATTAGATGCTACCCGTTTTACAGCACCAAGAAAATGTGACAGGCTACCACTGGTTACCCTGCTAGCCTCAGTGTCCGTCCCTTTGAGCCCCTGTACCCCTCAGAAGGACAATATTGGGACTCCAAAAGCTATAAATAAAGAGCTCTTTAGAGGATATTGATGGGCAGAGACCCAGTTATATTTACATTCAGACACCGTGCCAAGGTAACCAAATACTTATAAGAGATAAGGAAGTGATTTATGACTTTAGTCTGATTAATAATATTCATCCACAACCCTCTTTTATCAATTTAAACTGCTGAACAACCTCATAACCCCAGTATACAGGTTTAACCCATCAGTGCACGTCCCAAACAGGTGCTCAAAGGATTTAATAATATACCAGTGAGTCTTGTTATCCTTTCTCTGTTGTGGAAGCTTGGTTACAAAGCCCTGCCACTCCACCAAATATTTTATATACATATTATCTTTGGGCAAAATATCCTTTAAACTAGGGGTCCCAAAGTAACCAGCCCTACATGTTTTTATACTGAATTCCCTGAAAAGAGGTGTTAAAGATCCACAATATAATTTTGGCCCCTCTATAAAAATATTTAATAATCAATTTATCTATATTGATTTATAACAACAAACTATATCCAAACCAATTAACCTTGCAATAAGCATTATCCAAATATTTTACGGATTTTTGATGCATTTATTAAATAATATATTTATTATTTATTCTATCACCTCTGGTAGCTAAAGGATAGAAAGGGTCTTGGCATCCAGGAGGCTGACAGGGCCTGACCAAGTGAGACCAAATCAAACGTGTTGTGCGCCTGACTCAATGAGAGGAGTGATGATGCTGACTGGCAAGATTGGAGACCCAGTGGGAATGATGGGCCTACATTGGTAGATCTTTGAGCAGGTGCTATTTGGAGGATGAAAAAATGGTTGGAGTGCATCAAAGGGGATAATCAATTGGTGGCTGTCTTTGTTGGCTGGCCAGATGAAAGAGGGGGATCAAGGGCTTGTCTTTGTTGTTGTTGCCAATGAAGGTGATGATGCTGACAGATGGAGGTGATGGAGACCGTTTGCATGCACTTGTCCAAAAAATTTGGGTTCTGAGCACAACAAGGAAGATTTCAACCAAGGATCTGGGGATTTGGAAGCACTAGAGGCCCTTCCTAGACCGCTAGAACAAGAAGTTGGCAGATGGGAAAGAAGGAGAGTACCCATAGCAGCAGAAATTTTTTTTTTTTGGATAAGATAAAAAACTAAGAAAAAATTTTGAATTTTTCCCCTTTTTTTGAGGTTTACCAAATTGGTCACCACACCGCTGCCCACAATAATCCCCCCATTAGCATTGCCACTGCTACCTGCCAGCTTGCAAACATCCCCCCCTCTATCCTCCTTCATCCATCACAAGCCAACATCCTCCAATCAATCCACCTCATTGCCCTCAAATTGCTCACCTGAAAGGCCAGAAAGCTATTTCTCATTGCTGTTGGTGCCATTACCCATCAACCCGTTGGCGGTCATCATTGCACCATTGCGCATCCATCACCTGTCATCTGCCAGCTCACCATTGACATCCCACACTCATCAGGCCCAACCACTTCAGCAACCTCACCTCTGCAAAGCTGTGGAGGTCCATTTTCTGTCCATCTGCTGTCCACAGTCATCCTTGAAGAAGGCTGGGCTTCTTGTTTCCTCAAAAATGTTTTCCCCATGTCACTATCTTTGTGTTGTTTTCATTACTCTTTTCCCTGATTATTTCATTTTCTTTTTTTTAAAAAAAAAAAAATCCGCTTGTTTTCCTGCTTTCTTTTTTTCATCTCTTGTAATTAGCCTACAGGGCCTCTTTCCCATAAAAGGAGGGGCTCCCCCTTCCCTTTTATCCAGGATTCATCATTTTATCATCATCATTGGAATCAATCAATAAATCCATGGGGCCCTTTATTGAACATAGGAGCCGGACATGACTCATGCATGTGCACAGTGTAACTGCGCAAAAGCAGTGATAAGTGAGACTTAACCTAACCTGATTCTGTACCACCTCTGGGGAACACAACCGCCTGGGGGACAGATCTTCATTCTGGTTAATCAATCATTCACTCATCATCACTCACTTGCGCACTCCTTCCTGTCTCTGTCCTCCAGGTAAGTCCAGCCAACAATGCCTAACACTGTTAATTTCCAGGTCCTACCTTCCTGATGCTTTCTCTTCAACTCCCTCATGTATTCCCGCTGTAAACACCAGGTGTGATCTCTTGAGGTGTCATTAAAACTTGTTCTTACCCAACTCACCCAACCAGTGTTTTATTAGGTCAGACCTAGATACAGAGCTTCATTCTGGTTAATCAATCATTCACTCATCATCACTCACTCGCGCACTCCTTCCTGTCTCTGTCCTCCAGGTGTGCTCTCTTAAGGTGTCATTAAAACTTGTGCTTGCCCAACTCACCCAACTGGTGTTTTATTAGGTGTGCTCTCTTGAGGTGTCATTAAAACTTGTGCTTGCGCAACTCACCCAACTGGTGTTTTATTAGGTGTGCTCTCTTGAGGTGTCATTAAAACTTGTGCTTGCGCAACTCACCCAACCGGTGTTTTATCACCCTTTCCCTTTATCTGAGCATTCTTATCCCGGGTATATCTTTTGATTTCCCCTTGATCCTTGAGCCTCCATACTCAAATCTTTGATTGTTCCATGTGTGAACTTTTCTGTTATCACCAACCAATAGCCTTGCTGGTTGAAGAAGAATTCCTTTGATTGAATTCTTGAGTGTGTTATACCACTCTCAATCCCTTTTTTGACCATACTGGTCTGATAATTCCTTTTTATCATCCTTCTGGAACCAGTCATGTTTGACTGAGAGGTTTCTTTAAGCTTGAAACCTGGATTTTTAAACCTCCCATTATTTCTTTAAAATTGAATTCTGCCATGCTATTCTTGATTCCCTTGAGAAGTGCTGGTTTATTCTTGTTCAAACTTGTTACTGTGTTGCTTGTAGTGCTTCATAAAACAAGTTGCTTTATTTTTTACAGCCACCCACAGTTATCTGGTACCCTTCAAGGGCTTCATTGAGGAGATTTGGGCAGTTTAATTGAGAACCTGGATGTTGGTTGGGATTGAGTTGATCTTTCCTAATCTTCTGCTGACAACCAGAGATATTAGCCTTTGGGAATTTTTACTTACAACTGCCTTGTTCTATTGAACTCTGAGAAAACTTGAGCTTATTCTTTTGAATTCTTCCTACACAATCTTTTCTCAGATAGTGTTGTTCCACTGCTACCAACTATTATCACACTCAGTCCTTCCATTGATTCCTTATTTACAAGGTTCTGGACCTGGATTCCATTTAGATTTAAATATTTTTTTAATTATCAGGAGGGCAGCCTAAAAGCACCTTTCCCCTTCACAGAACTGCCTGCAGCTCAGCACCATTTGAATTCTTACAGCGCTAGCAGAACTAAAGGGGAAAAGTGTTATCAAGGTCCTCTTTGAACAACTTGGTGATTCAGGTTGGGTTCATAAAGCAAAATTCAGTGGAGAGGGTCACTTGGAGGCCCTATTCTTTGCTCACCCCAATTCATTAAAGCTTTGCAAGCAATTCCATCATATATCTATGATGGATTGTACTTATAATGCAAATAAGTAAAACATCCCCCTATTGCATGTTGTAGGAATTACTTCAAACCAGAAAACTTTCACAAAAGCTCTTGTTTTTACAACAAGAGAAACTTTTCAGTTCTACTGCTGGTCTTTAAATGCACTAAAGGATTTGGCTTATGATCCTGAGAGACTTCCCAAATTCTTTGTGATGGACCTTGAAAAAGCTTTGATCTGTGCTCTAGAAAAAATATTCCCTGAGTCAACAAGACAGTGCTGTCAATTGCACTTTTCTAAAAAAAAAAAACAAGCAAAATGTAAAGTGTGCTTTAAAAATGGCGTTGAAGGGTTTCAAAGCTTTATGTCTCTGTGGGATAATTATTGGGCCTTGAAAACCAAGGAGGAGGCAGATCTCAATGATGCAGAACTTGGAGTAAGTGCCAAATCACTGCCTCTACTTTTAATCTTCCTAGTTTTGGGTTGCTTACATTATGACTTGTATAAATTTTCTTTTGGAAGACCGTGAGGATGTACTCAAGTATATGGATCCTAATATCTTCCATATCCAAGAGACATTTGTAACAGCTTGGACTTGCAAAAACCCAGACTTTGGAAATAAAACAAAATCTTGCGTTGAAGGGGCCCATGCTACTCTCAAACAATTCCTTGCAAACTTGTTGGGAAACATGTTGGATGTTTTGATAAACCTATAGGTCATAGTTTCCAATCAAATGAAATTGTTTCAGGCTTCCCTTTACAGCTGTCAATTAAAGATTGGAATAGTTCTTTCTACTGAAATGTTACCATTGGGATACAATGTGTCTTTACAAGAAATCAAAAATTTTGGGGATCAATTATAGAGGTTAAAGTGGAACCATGATGGGGAAGTGTGCACCAAGTCATACTCAATGACTTTGGGTTTTCCCTGTTCCCACCAAATAGGTGACCTACTAGCGTCAAGAGGCTCCATTGTTCCTGAAGATGTTCATCCTCAGTGGAGGTTGGATTACAATCCTTGCAATTCTAGTTCTGTAAGTTGATTTAATTTGGATGTTTCAAATCACTTTGTGATGAATTCTTTTTGAATGATGATTCCTACTTTACTAATATTTGATCATTTTGAATTTTTAAAGGTTGATGTTGATGAACTGCTCAACAATTCTCAGTTACATGAGAAGCTCAATTCAATGATCTTGAATCATCCTGAACAAGATTATTGTGGGCTTTTGAAGCACTTGATGAAGGAGATGGCCAATGATTTATCAAATCCAAGACTTGAACCTAAAGTCTTGCAATCAAGCAGAGGCCATCCAAAATTGACAGATACCCAGAAATATCCTTTTTGATTTGAACACTTTGAAAAGGAACTTAAGTGGGAAAATAGAAGTAGAAGGGCACCAAAGAACAAAAGAAAAATGATTTCAAGTCTTTTCTTTTGTGAAAGGTTCATTTTTTGGGTTTAATGAACTGATTTAGAATTTTTTATAGTCCAAGTCAGGCTCTTCATCTGAATCTTATAGTTCAGTGGAAGAGACTGAAAGTTCATCAGGTTTGGTGCTTTTGGAATCCCATTCCTTTTTGAATGATGAAGCAGAGGCAATGAAGTAGTCAAACAGAAGCTCATCTTTGGTGAGTGGTGATTCCTTTAATGAGATTAGAATTTTGGCTAACTACTTTTTGATTTTAGGAAGTAAATTACCTCAATCAAATACCTGAGAACTTACATAAGTTCTTGGGTGAGTTTTGGGACCCAGTTGGTGATGGAAATTGTGGTTTAAGAGTCATTTCTAAATCACTTGGGTATGATGAGGATGGATTGTTGAAATTTCAGAAAGAAATTCTTGAAACATTGAGGAAAAATAAGTGGTGCTATTCTAAGATTGTTGGCGGCAGTAAAGGTGTTGAAAAGATAGAACAAAGACTTGATGTTAATTTTATTAATGAAAAGATCCCCTCTTCAAAATGGCTTTCAAAGCTTGAAATGGGTCAACTAATAGCTGATACTTATGGAAGACCAATATGTTTCATTTCATTGGATTCATCTTTTACTTTTACTCCTATGAAAATGGGTGTAAAATAACAATCAGATCCTATTTTCATTTCCTTTGTTAAAAATAACCATTGGGTGCAGCTTGTACTTAAGGGAGATTTGATTCCAATCCCGCCCATAGTTCCAAACCATGTTCCATTATTTCCAAAAAAGAAGCTTTTTGGGTTGATCACCTCAGAGATCAAATAGAGTTTTATTCTAACTTATAGATTAATTTCATCATTTGGGTTTGTTTTAGCATGCTGATATTTTAATTCTATTAATATAAAGGGTTATCACATTTGGAACATCATTATGTTGATTTTTTGGAGTTAACATCATTATGATGAGTGTTTTGAATGAGATTTTAATGGTAATTCAGCTTAACACAAGTTGAACTTGTTTTTTTTTGGTGTTTTTACTTTAGGGCTGGTCAAAAGACTTCTTTCATTTTCTGGCTGTTCAAAAGACTGGTATCTTTTTGGAACTTTTACTTTAGGGATGGTCAAAAGACTTCTTGCATTTTTTGGCCGTTTTACTTTAGGGCTAGTCAAGTTGAAGTTGAATTTTTTACTTGAATCTGAAGACAACCAGTTGGTTGTATTCAGTGTTTATTTTTTTATTTTTATTTATTTATTTTTACTTATTTTCTTTTATTTCTTATTTTTTGGATTTTTTAACCAAAAAATCAAATTTTTTTGATCTTTTGGTTGATTTCTGTTTTTTTATGTATTTTCATTTAGTTTATTTTTGTTTATTTTATATCCTTTAATTTTTTTTTATCCTTTTTCCCACCAGACTTGTAGCCATGTTGCACAGCTACACAACTACATTTGAGCCGTGTAGAGACCCACACAGCTCAAATGTGGTCAGGCTGGCCGTGTGGCATGGCAAAACGACTACATTTGAGCCATGTGGGCCTCTACACAGCTTGAATGTAGTCGTGTAGCCACCACATGGGTGCCCGGTGCCATGTGGAGTACAGCCCAACCACACTCAAATTGTGTGGGGTCTGCACGCCTCAGGTGTAGCCGTGTAGCTGTGCCACATGGCTCAAATGAGCCGCAAATTTAACATCACCCATTTTTATTCATAGGAGTGAATTTTTCAATTTTTTATGATTTTGATGGTACTCAATGAATGTTGTAATTTTTCAAATTATTTTGATTCCCCACATAAAATAGGATTATTAAGAATTTTTATGTTTGGTATAAGTTATTTACATCCCACTGTAAATATCAATTCTTATTCAAAGAAAAAACTTTTTTTCATTTGATGAATCTTTTTTTTTAATTTTTCAACATATATTAACTCCACTCATGGAATGGATACATATAAAACTTTTATATATGTTTTATTTTGGGTAAAAATTTATTGAAACTCCATAGGAAATCCTGAATTGGGTTCAAGGAAATATTTTTTTTAATATTATTCATAATTATTTTTGCACTAGATGATTTTTTTGTTTGAATATTTCAATTCATTTTAGTTCCCAGCATCAAATAATTATATTTAGCACTTTTTGCATTTTTCCATATTTGGTAGAAATTTATTTAAATTCAACTGGAAATGTTCCATTTTTTTCAAATAAAATCAATTCTTATTATTCTTCTTATTTTTCTCATAATTCATAATTTTTTTTCCACATCTGACCTCAGATTTGAATTTCTTGCAAGAAACCTTTATTTTTTATATTTTTGAATTTTTCATGGACTTAAGCAATGTCCATCATTGAACTATAGCCCAGAAAGATTCTTTAGAGGGTCTGGAGGCCTTGATTTAACCTCTCGAGGTCTCAATTAATGTTTGAACAATTTGAGGGGTCCAAAACATCCTTGAAAGGTGTTTTCTTCAACCCCAGGCAATCATTTAAACCTTAAAAAGGTGTTTTAAACCTTTAATGTCTTATATTATGCTTTTTTTCAATGGCACATATTTCTAAGTTTTACATGCCTTCCTGGGGTGTTAAACCATGCCAGAAGGTTTGATTATAGTAAAAAAAATAATATAATCACATCAATGATTCCTTTTGGTGTGAATTTGGTTATTTTTAAGGCATGAATTTAGTCTGGTCCATAACAACAAAGGACAGAACCCACTTTCACAGGCACTTCAAGCCAAAACACATTCCTTCTTTCCAAACTGCATATTTAGGGCATATCAGAGTTAAATTTTTCAAAACATCAAATGGCTGATTCCAGGATTTTCCTTTTTTTTTCAAAATTCTGTTTTTTTTTCAGTCAAAAACATAGGTTCATTGTTTATTTTTATGGATGTATCAAAGTTAAAATTGTCCCAAAAATCAGATGGTTTTATTCAGGCTGATCCTTTATTTTGAAAAAATTTATTTTTTCAGTTGAAGAAATTTCTTTGAGTTTTATTTTGAAAATATTCTTTTTTTTTGAAAAATTTAGGTGCTTCCAGAAATAAGCAATTTGAATTTTTCAAAATAATAAGCCTGATACACCCCATTGGTATTTTTCCTTGAAAAAAGCATTTGATTGTTTCAAAACTTTTACTCTGATATTCCCTGTTGTAGAAATTTAAAAATATTTCATGAAGGGCCTCATTTTTCTCACATGGCTAACCCTTGAACTCATGTGGGTTCAAAGTTGCATGGACATAATCCACTCACACTGAAACCCTTATATGCATGTGATTTTTAAATATTGATATATATGAATATTTTATTCTGCAGATGTGTAGAGATGGTTTGCAAGACCACAAAAAATATTTTTGAGAAGGTTTGAATTTATTAAGCCCCTTTAAAATTTCCTCAAAAAGCAACAAATAAACATAAAATGGCTTCTGTCTCTTCAGTTTTGACCCTTATTTCTATTGTTTTTCCTTGCATAGTTTTGTATTTTTAAATTGCAGCATCTTTCCAAATATATCAAAGATCTTGAAAAAATGTTTGAGTAATTTTTTCAGTTGTTTGTTCCTCTATAAAAATTACCAAATTTCAAACACTTCATAAAAAATTAAACCTTTTTGTAATAGCTTTTTCAACCTCTTTCCTTTGGTGTTTTTCCAATTTTCACATGTCATTCCGGCATAAGACATTCAGAGAAATCCAAATATGCTATTGAGGATCTTTTTGGGGCATTCAAATGCCTATAATTCCACCTCAAATCCATAAAATGGTATCATTGTGTAGACTGCAGCATTGAATATGCATATATCCAAATCTTCAAGAAACCTGTGGGTTTAAGGTTTTCAGTATGAGTGAATTTTGTCTGTGTGAGTTAGAGGGTCATCCTGTGAGAAAAATAATTCCCTTTTGAAGAAATTGTGGGCAGATGAGTCAATTGCTGAAGACCCAAGCCAGTCGCCTAGGAGATTTGAGAAGATCCTGTGGAGATAGAAGCAGGATGACACTAGGAGGGTGAGGATAGTAGCTCAAGACAGATGAGAACAACACTGTGAGAGACTTGGATGTGTTTCAAGGGAATAAAATTGGAATGGAAGGAGCCAGTGATTGAGTAATGTCGTGGTGGTTGAGGGTGTGAGTGGTAGAGTGAAGTTGAGGAAGTTCAAGGCAGGGTGAGGACAGGGGACAAGCAAGAAGAGGAAAGAAGGGGTCAAAGATGTGAGAGGTAGAGTGAGGTTGAGATGTGAGAGGTAGGGTGAGGACAAGGGACAAGCAAGGAAAGAAAAAAGAGCAAGGGTTTGAGCAAGGACCAGACACCGGTAGAAAGAAGAGGAACCAAACAGGTAAATGGAAAGCTAGACAGTCAAGGTGTGACACTAAAGATAAGGACCTGTGAGTGCGCATGAAGTGATGAAGTGCAGTATGTCAAAGAGATTTCAGCACCCCTGGTCATCTGTTGAGGAGTGGACTGAAAAGCATTCCTTGATCAAGGTTTGGAGGGATGTGAGGGAGCAGGCCTTGGTGAGGGAATCCGCGACCATGGAGACAGTGGAGATTAGTTTAACCTTGATGAGGTTGTTGGCGTAGAGTTGTCTTAGTTACTTCATCTTGATGTCTATGTGCTTGGTTTTGGAGTTACAGACAAAGTGTTTCAGTTTGTCCAGGAGGCCTTTGTTGTCAATGGCAAAGATGTCAGGTTTAGGGACTTTGTTACAGAGCTTGGAGATGATTTCCGTCAGCCAGAGACTCTCCTGAACCCCATTGGAGAGATCTGAAAGCTCTGATTCCGCGGAGGACATGGTGATGTTCTTTTGTTTGTGACTACTCCAGGAGATTGGACATCCAAGCCAAAATGTTATGTTTCCACTTTGTGAGATTCATGAGTGGGGGTCATCAGCCCAGGTGGCGTCAGTGAAAAACTCAACGGTGCATTGGGCAGAACTAGAAGGTTTCAAGATCAGAGCAAGGGATTGGGTCCCTTTTAAGTATTTCCAGAAATGAACAACCTCTTGCCAGTGATTGAAGAGTGACAGTAAGAAAACTGAGGTGGAAAGATCAGGACAAGTGCAGCAGGCAAGGTAGTTGAGCATGCTGGTATACGCCCGGTAATTGATGTTCAGCTCCTTGAATTTGGCTTTTCCTACATCACTTGCAGGGAGGAGGTGAGTGTTGGGAGTCAAGGGAGTCAACACGGCCTTGCACTTGCTGAGGTTGAGCCAATCAAGGCCCTTATTTATCAAGGACACCTGACTGAGAGCTGTGAAGTCATTTCTGACTTTGACATCCATGCCCAGCAACTTTTTGGGATTGTGGCAGGAGGAGTTGGGAAATTGGAGGAGAAAGAATTTTTCAAAGGCAGCCATCCTCTGTACAACCATGAGATCATCTACGTGAAAGAATATGAACAATTCTCTTTCCTTGTGGATGAAGACGCAGGCATTGGCTGAGGACTGTTGATAGTCAAGTTCAGAGAACCAAGAATTGAGAGTGCGGTACCAGTTTGCCGGAGCTTGCTTTAAACCATATAGAGATTTTTTCAGGTTCAAGAAGGGAGATGATCGGTGAGACTCCTTGGGAGTTTTTATGTAAATTTCCTCCTCCAAATGGGCAAAAAGAAATGCACTCTTCACATCAAACTGCCTGATGGGCAATTTTCAATCAACAGAAAGGATTAAGAGGAGAAGAAGAGATGGAAACTTTCCAGTGGGAGCAAAAGTATCTGTGTACTTGATGCCAGGCAGCTGAGAGAACCCTTGGATGCAGAGCTGGGCCTTTACCTTCTACTTTGAGGAGATAGTGGCCAGTTTGATTCTGGTTTCCCAGGTATTTAAAAGGTAGTGGTCCGGTGTGCCCAGGTGATCTTCCCAGACTTGATGGTCTTTGATGTTGTGAAGCTCAACCTCTTTTGCTTCTTTAACTAGTTCTGGCTCAAGAGCAGTGGTGTGATGTCTGAATTTTGCAGGTTTGACCTTCAGTTTGCAAGGCCTGAGGAATCTAGTGGCTGAATTGATGGTTTTGGGCTTGGTAATAGTTTTGTTGGAATCAGCCGGAGCAGAAAAACTGCAATTGTCATCATTGGGTTCAGAAGTGGAGGTTCCAGTAGTGTTGTTGGAAGAAGGAGGTACGGGCAAGATGATGGCATCCTCAACCTTTTTGGTGTTGATTGATTCTTTGATGAACCAGTCATTGGAGGAGGATGAGCTGTCGCAAGGTTTTGGGGCATAGGTTATGAATTGGACATTTTTTGTGTCAACAATCTTGTTGGAAAGAGTCAGGATTTGGTATGATTGGAGAGATGGAGTATATCCAATAAATTTTCCTAAACTGCCAGGAGGTAGAAGCTTAGATCTTGATTCCTTGGGCTGGATTAGATACAACACAGTATTTCCAATTGGCTTAAAGTATGAGAGGGGAAGAGAGTGGTCTTTGAACAATTCATAGGGGGATTGTTTGCTTTTGTGAGTGGGAACTTTATTGAGGGAGAGAGTTACGGCAGAGAGAATCTCACTCCAGAGATTTTTTGGAAGATTGGATTCAAGCAGAATAGCCCGTAGTGATTCCAGTAAAGACCGGTTGAACCTTTTGGCCAAGCTATTCTGCTGAGGCGCATACGGATCAGAAAATGTCTGACAGATCAGGGTCTTCTTGCAGAAGTGGTCAAGTGAGTTTTTCTTGAATTCCGTGCCTTGGTCAGAGTGAAGAACAGTTGGATAATATCCAAACCTCTTGGCTTCAAATTCCAAAAGTTCTATAAGTTTCTCAGGGATAGAGTCTTTGCTGATTATAGGAACGGCTGCACAGTATTTAGAGTAGCCGTCCACTATGGTAAGGAACTATTTTTGACCAAATCTTGAGGTAGGAAGAGGACCTACGGTCTCTAGGTGGATCTCAGAAAAGGGCTTGTTGGCCCTGGAGGTTCTGGTTTTGTAGGAGGCTTGGGTGATTTTTGACAGGGCACAAGATTGACAGTCAACAACCTTTTTTATAGGAAGGTTCAGTTTATGTCTTAGCCTGTGGTAGCTCATGT
This sequence comes from Puccinia polysora, assembly GCA_025617555.3. Classification (NCBI taxonomy): domain Eukaryota; kingdom Fungi; phylum Basidiomycota; class Pucciniomycetes; order Pucciniales; family Pucciniaceae; genus Puccinia; species Puccinia polysora. The sequence goes on along the minus strand of CM062617.1, from coordinate 34,673,394 downwards.
GTCCTAACAACTTGTGCAGAAGTTCCAAGGAGGTCAGATAGGATCCAAAGAAGTTTTTGGAGAACTTAATACAGGGAATGTTATTGTAGTAGAAACCATTCATTGCAGGCATCCCATTCTGAGAAAGCATAACAGCATTGAGGGTGAAGTCTGCAGTATAACTGTCCAATAAGAGTTTCCTGAGGGAAAGAATATTGACAGAGAGTTTGGGGACATAGAGAACCCTCTTCAATACCAGTGACCCATTTCCGTGCTTCAATGCAACAGAGCCTTCTCCTTGAATTACTAATGATCCTTGGCCACAGCTAGTGTTAATCAATCCTCCTTCTTTTGATCCATCTAAGTGATTAAAAATTGAATGATCAGATTTCATGTGATCAGAGCACCCAGATTCAATGATTAATTGGAGAGAGTCTGTGCAAAAGCACAAAGGGGTGCTAACAAAGGCATGCAACAGGGTATTGGTTTTGGGTCAGACCTGGGGGTAGAGCATCCAGCATCAATGTTTGGGATTATTGGCCAAGGTTTTGTTTCTCTTGGGCTTGCATTTACCTGAAGAGTTGGTAAACAAAAATGTTGAACCGGAGGAGGTGCCGTTATCAACAGAAGGGTTGACTTGTTATTCATTCATGTGAATGCGCAGGTGATCCAACACAGCTTCTTGCAAGATCTTGGAGGAGGTGTTTGAGTGAGTCACTTGTTGTTTGATCACCTTGAAGGTTTCATGGAATTTTTGAAGGATCATATAAGCAAGGACTTCTTTAGGAAGAAGCAGACCAATTTCTTCCATTTTATTGATGCCAGTCTTTAATTAGAGGATGAAGGATTGAATGTTGCATTTTTTAAAGACAATCTTCTCAAAAAAGCTGTACACTCTAGCTTGATTAGCAGGTTGGGAGGAAATAAAGTGCTTTAGTATGTCCTTCCAGACCAACTTGGCATTTTCTTCATTTGAGGAACTGCTGATGGTGGTATGAATGGAAGCTGACAGCTTGGATATCAAGGTTGAGGATAGTATGGTGTTGTCTTCAGAGCTAGAGGAATGTTGTCAGAGGAAATGATGTCCTTAAGCTTGGCTAAGTTGAGTAAGATGTTCATCCTGGTTCTCCATATGGTGAATTTTTTGTTGGTAAGTAGTGGAATAGCCTCTATAGTATTTTTCAGGATAGTAGGTTTTGGGTTGTCCATGTTGGAGGCTGGCTTGAGTTAGGTAGCAGATGGTTGGCGCGTTTGACTGTTAATTGTGAAAAAATTTTGGGCAGATGATTCAATTGCTGAAGACCCAAGCCAGTTGTCTAGGAGATTTGAGAAGATCCTGTGGAGATAGAAGCAGGATGACACTAGGATGGTGAGGATAGTAGCTTGAGACAGATGAGGACAAACTGTGAGAGACTTAGATGTTTTTCAAGGGAATAACATTGGAATGGAAGGAGCCAGTGATTGAGTAGCATCGTGATGGTTGAGGGTGTGAGTGGTAGAGTGAAGGTGAGGATGTGCAAGGCAGGATGAGGACAGGGGATGAGCAAGAAGAGAAAAGAAGGGGTCAACAATGTGAGAGGTAGAGTGAAGGTGAGGATGTGCAAGGCAGGATGAGGACAGGGGATGAGCAAGAAGAGAAAAGAAGGGGTCAACAATGTGAGAGGTAGAGTGAGGTTGAGATGTGAGAGGTAGGGTGAGGACAAGGGACAAGCAAGGAAAGAAAAAAGAGCAAGGGTTGGAGCAAGGACCAGACACCGGTAGAAAGAAGAGGAACCAAACAGGTAAATGGAAAGCTAGACAGTCAAGGTGTGAAACTAAAGATAAGGACCTGTGAGTGCGCATGAAGTGATGAAGTGCATTATGTCACAGAGATTTCAGCAACTTTTATTGAAAAAATTGATCATTAGTCAATAAATAAAAATATTAATCATACATTCAATAGGATGTATACACGCATCACAAGCATATTTCCCTTTCCATTATCACACATTCAATGGAAGAAATATTGTATTTATTGACATTTCACATGCCTATCTTGCCTAAACCACCCAAATTCACTTGTGGAAATTCCCTTGCTGGAATACTAAACTCATTGTTCAGTCCCTTCCTCCCTTTACCCTGATAAAACTCAAGTGAACCCCTGATAAAATGGAAATCGATAAATCCACTTCCAGACTTTATTTATCCCAGATTCATTTTTAAAACATATCAGATATCCATTTCATAATGAATGAAACACTTTTAAGCATTAATTGAGTGATTAATGACTTCTATCTGACCTATATATCATTTATTTTCTACCATCAAACCCAACTTGGCACCATAGGAAGTCCTTAATTGTCCCACTAGGCTTGCATTACCCTTGTTGCTTCATTTTCATTTACTTGGGCCATCACTTTCTGCAAAGTAAGTGTAACCATTCTTCTCTGGCTATATTCTAACTTGGCTTCAGATATTACCATGTATAATAATTCCTTTCCTTGAGTGAGAAAGATTCAAACCACTCCAGGATTAAAGATTAAAAGTTGAATACCCAGAAATAGAGGTTTTAAAGATCCTCATTCTTAATGTGGCCCTTCTTTTTATTATTATATCATTTGCTTATCAGCCAATCCACATCTTAAACACCAAGCCACCTTCTTGCACTTTCCTCATCCACACTTCTATGGATAATATCTTCATCACTTTGAATAAAATATTTATTCTAATCACCATCACCCCTGATAGCTAAATGACTGCAAGGTTCTTGGTATTTAGTAGGCTGAAAAATATTGTATATAAGCATTATTCAATTTTACCCATCATTCAATTTCTATGATCAAAAATATCAATAATCATTTCAGAAGTATAGTTTTGTGAAACCAAGGATCAATATTCATTGCAGAGGTCTATTTTTGTGAAACCAATTGTGAGAAAAACCAAAAAAAGAAGACACCATGTGCATTCACTCCTGAAACAAGCAAACAGCTACCCTGCATACAAATGGATTGTGATTGTGTTACTGAAGTAAAAAAAAAAACTCTCCAATTTAATTTTAACTGACCAAGTCCACACTCAATTAAAAAATAAAATTTCCAATTGGGGGAGCTAGCATCTATCCTAATTCACCAAATTTTGGAGTTAAAAAATGGGATAGTAAACAAGGAAAACTGCATAAATTCTTATTTCATATTTAAGAACTGAAATGAAGCACACATGACTGTCAAACCATATTTATAGAAAATTTATCAGCAATTCTAGTTAGTTTGGTACTTTCTGAACACAACACTTCAGGCACATATGATGAAAGCCATATGGAAATTCTTGTTAGAGTTTCATTTTCAGAGCAATACAATGTAGAAAATTATAAAAAAACTACTATTGTAGGAGAAGAAATTAGAGAAAATTTTTAATTGGAAAAAAAAATATAAAATGAAACACAATTCTTTGAATTAAAAAAACATATATTGGAACTTCTAGTTATAGTGATATATCATGAGGACAAAAATTGAGGAAATTTTCATTCAAAAAATACCAAATTAGTATAGGAAATCACAGAAGATCAAAATTAGCAAGAATTAATAAATGAAACACAATTTTATTAGGTAAATTCTCTCTTGGAATTTGAAGACTGATGAAATAAATTTCAGATTTTCCTATACACTTTTTTTCTCATAACTGTTCCTGAATGTTCAGTGTTTTATTTCAGTGTTTTATTTTCTGATTTTAATTAATTTATCCAACCCTTTTTTTGACTTTTGTTTTCCCTTATATTACAAATTCAACTATATACAATAATTCAAATACTTTCCAAATTGAAACACCTTAATTTATCCGGAAATTTCACTTCTACATAGAGAAATTTGAGAGCTTCCTCATGCAGCTCATCATCATTTTTTTCCAAAAAAAATCCATTAATCTTTTTCAAAATAATGAAACACATAGTAGACAACAGGCTAGGCTAATAGAGCCCCTTTTTCTTGATCACCATCCTATTAAGCCATAAATTTTCCTAATCAACTTTTGTAAGAAACTGTTAAAACAGGATATTTTTCACAAAAAAATACAGGTATAAAAGGAAACTAACATAGTTTGAACCAACAAAGGGGATTGGAAAATATTGCAAATGAAGTGAAAAAACAGCCAAAATAATTGAGCAGGCTCTTTTTTGGAAGAGGAATTCTGATCCCAGAACTACAAAAAAGGAGGAAACCTTGTAGTAAAAATGCATAATCCTCCTTAGGCATCAAAAAAAACTGGATGAAAAACTCAAAAAACCCACCTCCAGGATGGAGAAACTTGATTTTGTAAAAAAGGCATCATTCTTTCTGGAAAATGCATGTAACACATCAAAAAAATTCAAGCAGGAAAGGCACGTAGCTTATTCAGGAAAAAGCCATCATGTTAAAAGCAGCTATCACTCTATATTCAATCCTAACATCAACACTAGCATTTTCAAGTAATCAGCCAATCTAATAACCACCCCAAAGGCTTCACATACATGGTTGGCCAAGGTGATGGTAGAACTTTCCTAAAAGATGTAATTTTATCTTAATAATTAACCAAGAGCCTAATATCTTTTTAAAAACTTGTGAAGTAAGGCAGAAATATCAGAAAAGAAAACTACCAGCCCTTCCTTGAAATCAAAGGTGAGAATTAATTTTTCTTTTTTTGTAATGAGGATGAAATAATTTTTCATCAATTTTATACCAACTAATATGATAGAAAAAATACAATGAAATTCTATTGAAGTTGAATTTATAATCTTGGTTCTATTGCAAAACCATCTATTTCATGCAAGAAGCTGTTGCATTCAGGATAGAATTCAAGAGCACATAGGACAGATTCCCTCATTCCCAAAATGTATGCAAGGAAAAATAAACAGGCTTCTATTCACTGGGAACTTTTATATTCCACTCTGCAAAGCAGATTCTATCAATCATAAACTAAAATAGAAGCCAAATAATTCATAACCATATTCATGTCAGCCACAAGGAAAATATATTTGTTTAAATGTCTGTAGAGCTCATATTTGCTTTTATTATTGCAGTGGCTAAGTAATTGAATCACTCTGGAATTATCTGGAACCATGTTCATTGGTTTAAGACGCTAAATATCTCAGAATAAACAATAATTAATTGTTTTATTATTTCCTCATAGATTTTTATAATATTTTATAATTATGTTTTTATAAATATTGATTATTGAATAAAAAACTTTATAATGCATATTATCAAGAAGGATATCCAAAATTACTTCAACCTAAGTTACAAGGACCTACATGCTTCCAAACTAATAGGATATAGATTTACAGGATATCTTATTTCTTTGGGTATAATTATTTCATAATCCAGATCCCATAGTATAGATAAATTGTATTAAAATTAATCTTTTTTTATTTCATATTGATTAGAAATGTATTAAGTTCAAACCTCTTTGAAAGTGCTTCCATACAGATAACAAAAAACTTAATTTAATTTAATAAATGTTGTAGGATGATTGCCAAGAGGTACCAGGCTTTATTTGTATAATTAATACCAAAATACATGGTTATGGTTGATAAACACCTGCACCAAGATACATGGTTACGTTTGATAAACACCTGAAAGTTTATGTGTATAAGGTGTTTTACTGATTTAAACGTTTTCTGGGGCCCCTTAACAGTCCATTTTATTCATATGCAAGTCATAAGATTGAACAACTAACCTCCTGAGGTTTAAATTAAAAACTTACATTTTAAATCCCCCCCAATGAGTATCAGTCCCTTATTTTTAATTTGGAATGATTCAATGTTTTTTGAGCCCTTTAGGACTAACCAGGGAGGGTATTTTACTCCCCTTATAATCTACTGAGTGCCCAAAGAGTTCCTGCTAACCTAAATTTATTTAAATTGAAAATTTACATTCAATATCTTCTCCAATCAGTAAATATTCCCTTATTTTTCATTGGGGATGATTCAATGGGGTTTGAGCCCTTGAGGAAGAAACCAGGGAGAGCCCAGAACCCCCCTGATGATTGCCTGAATCCTCTGAGGGCTCCTGTTTCCTTAAAAGATGAGGTTCTTTACACTATAGCCCCTTCCTCAGTTATTTAGTATTTATTATTGATCCATGATACAGAAAGAGTTCACAAGCCCACCTACCTTAATCTTAAGAAAGAAAATTGAATGGGTCCTAACACTTTATTTTCAATATCAGGAAATAATCAACTCTCCAAATTTAAGTTTAAATGTGAATTTTTTTGGATTTGTAACATTCATTCTTACTTTAAAGGGTGTAAGTTAACTATTGTAAACAAGTATCCTTTTGGATTTATTCACTTGAAGGCAGGTCTATTATATCTTTAAAGATACTGGTGTGGCCTTTTTAATCTTAATACTCTGTTATTATTTGATTTTTTCTCCACATTAACATTATTACTATCATAATAAGTAAATAACTGATTTAAGTGGTGGTTTTTTTTTATTTTTCAGGTTTAACCATGGCCAGAGTGTATAAATAGAGTTTTGATCCCTTAAATCAAACAATTACTGAGTTTACATAAAAAGACCATTTATCCAAATTAAAACAGAAACACATGAAAAATCTTTATAACATAAGAACTGGATAAAAAATTAAAAAAGGATAAAACAATTAAAAATAAAAAGGGTTGGTCAATTGGTTAATGGGAAATTCAGGGAGATATTAATCCAAGAAGGAATAAAAAATAAAATATCTCCTACATACACTCTTCATATAAAAGCCATTTGGAAAAGAGCCAACAAAACTATTTTCAACATGAATATGTGTCCCATAATTAAATAAATACTTTCTCAAGAGCGGTGTTGAGAGGCAGTGAAAACTATGAAAGCAATCACCAATTTCTTTCTGTCATTATTTAAATAAATGGAAACACTACTTGAAAATCTCATTTTAATGAAGCTTAATGTGAGTTTCCTTTGCGCTTTTGAATTCAGAGATTGGATTTTAATTCAAAATAAATTGAGGGATCAAAAGTTTTCTCCCATATTTTGAGAATTAATTATGATAGCTTTCTACTGCCAAATTCTACAAAGCACAAACAAAAGGCTCATCAAACCAAGCATGTGTGCTTATACAAGGCCTATGTTCCTCTCTGCAAGGCTATCAACTTGGGCTATTTCTCCATGCCTTATTATCTTGATTCTCTCCTGAATTTTTCATAATTTAATCAAGTTAGTGAAGAGAAAACCCTCAATGGAAGTCCCAATGAACAAGGAGAGGTTGATAACAATGCAGAAGAGGGAATGGTCATAAAACACAATGGCCTTCTTCATTTAATCACTTATTTTTTTATCCTGTGGAGTCTTTAGCACCAAAGTTGAATTAACTGAGAAATTTCCACAAATTCCTTCCAAAATTATTCTTGAGAATTCCCCCAACCATAAAAATTCTCAATGAAACCAATAAGGACCAAGGGAAACACCCCAAATTTCCTTTTTCACCTGACAGTGGTGAATTGATTGTGGCTGAAAACCTTTAAATAGAGAAAATTAAAAAACTTGATGTATGGCAATATATAAGATAAATGTGGAAAAAAATACTATTCCTTAAAAATGGGGATACAAAAAAAGATAGGTCTGGAAAATAATATCTTATAAGATATTGGGGGAAAACTTAAGGATTTGTGTGCAAGGCTTCAGCAAAACTCAAGGGTTTGACTTTGAATCAATCTAAATGCCAAAAGGGAGACCATTTGCCTTAAAAATACTCATTTCATATGCAACCAGAAACAAACTGAAGCTGAATCAACTTCATTTTAGGATTTTTTTAATTGAAAAAAATTTAAAAAAAGAGGTGACACTCCTTCTTCCAGCTGAATATCTGACTGGTGAATATTAGGTACTTTACCTCAAAATAGTCATATACCTCCTCTCAAATTCATATCTGGTGTGGTATAATTGGCTCAAAATCTTCATGCAAAAAATATAATTCATAAAATTAAACTCAGAACCTTTCATTATCTACAAGACAAAACCAGCCAATGAGGAGGCTTGGGTCTTTTCCTATGTAAACTTGATAAATTTTATCAGGTTTCAATCCAATTTTTGGCTCAAAATCAAAAAAAATTAGATCAATTATCTCAATGAAACCAAGTATTTCCTCATCATGTAAATGAGGAAAAACACCCAAATTTTTATTGGAACCAGGAGCAATAAACTATAAGAAATACAGACAAATTCAATTATAAACACCAGCCTCCAGCATGGTGCCCTGTGCACCCAAAATTCATCAATCAGACAGCTAGCAATTAGGACCAACAAGAATTCTTGAGCTTTGGACTGAATTGACAAGCAGTTATGGTATTTCTCAGTTATTTAAGTGTGTTTAAAATTCCAGATGTCTCTATGGCCCTCAAAATTCTGTAACAATAGCTCAGAAAACTCAGGTTTTGAAACTAAATAGCAGTCACACAAGTGTCTCAATACCTTTCTAGTACCTTTCAAATTTGACCATCCTTCAAAAGGGAAGCCAAAAAAAACATGCTTTTCTATGCAGACTCTTACTGGGCAAACTTCCCTGACACAAGGATGTCTCAAATGGGCTTAATTGCTTCATATGGCAGGGGCCTTGTATCATGGAAAGAATAAAGACAACAGACTTGATCACTTGCATCACCAAGGATGAGTAGAAATTTTTTCCTTTCCCAAAGGAAGCAAGGAAATAATCTGGATTTCTGCTCTCATCAATAAAATAGTCAAACCAAAAAACCAAGATTTGATCATAGAATTAGAAAAAATAGGAGCAGCCAATTTAGCTAACTTAAGAACCAGCCATAACAGCTTCTGATGCAAACACATAGACATGATACTGAACTTCATTGGGGAGCTCATTGAAAGAACTGTTATAAAGGTAAAATAAATAAAAACCACATAAATTCCTGCTGAAATCTTGAATAAGCCTGTACCAGGCACCACAATCTGGAGAAATTCCTCACCCTTACAAAATAAAACATAATTTTTCAGGCATCAATGCCAGCAGGATGTGAGAGAATCCTGGTCTTGATGCACAGTGCCAAAAGATCATCAGATCACTGGGCTGCCAGAGATAATAAAAATGAAAAATCAGGACAGAAATTTAAAGGGACAATTGATAAGTGCATATTTCATGAAAAACAAGACACATGGTTAACTGGGACTCAACTTTCACAAGACCACCCCACGCACTATAGGGCAATCTTAGATGATTGTGAGCGTGAAGGAGACTGAGTGCCAGGGCAAGTGCAAGGTAGGAAGGCTAACTGCAAAGTGCAAACTTATGGTTGGGTAACCCAACACATAGTGAGAGGGATGAATTGTTCTGATGGAAAGGAAACTGAAGCCAAGCCCAATGCAATGACTGGATTTGGCAAAATGAAAGAATGTATGAAATTAACTAACTGAGGAGACAATCTTCAGGCAAGCGGCATAGCCTTTATAAGGTAATCCAAAGTGACTAGATACAACCTGATGGACGGCAAACTACAGTTAAGAGGCAATGAGGCAATGAATGACATGAATGACATGAAACAGATTGGTAAATGAAACAACAGTATAGACTTTTGCAAGGCCATAATGTATATGCAAGGCAATAGAATCTGAGTGTACAAGGGCATAACAGATGAGATAGGAAGGAGTGACCTGAGAGACAATGCAAACATGAGGATGTAGCTTATGCAGGGTAAGGGACTAGTCCAATTGCAAACTATACAGTTGGTGTGGCTAACTAGCATGGGTGAAAGCTAGTGAGAGTGCACAACCAGGAATGGGGACCCAAGGGCTATTGATACCCAGGGTGAATGAGTGGAGCTCAAATGGATGGTTGACTGGAGTAGAGTTAACTGCAAGGTTTGCAAGTAAGTGCTGAGTCAGTTGCCAAGAATGGAAGGTTGTTATGCAAGCCAGAGTTGATAAGCGGAAGGCACCATTGATGTTGTGCTTCTATTTGTGTCACACATATGGACTGAGGTAGATCGTACTGAGGAAAGGATATGTCAAAGTGAGAGAGACAATAATCCTTAAGCTTGAAGCGTGACATCAAAAAAATCATGAATTCAATAGAACTCTATCACACTTATTAGTACAGACATAAAACAACATAATCATCCAAGGATCAGTTCCTGACCATACATGAAACCTTTTTTAGTGAAAAGGGCTCATAGCCAACAAGCCAGGAGGGGTAAAATTAAAGTGAGGAACAAACTAGCTTTAGGAGAAAATGTTTAGAACAGACAGGCTATAAAAGAGCTGGGGAAAAGCCGCCAAAGGATGGTATTATAATTAGTCAAGAAAGAATCAAAAAAACATAAACATTGTGGTCTTGTATTAAAACATTATCAAATTGTAAAAATTATCCAAGTGCCATCATCACAGGGACCAGTGATAATCACATCAGGCTATTCTTGCAACACCATAAATCACAAACTACAAATTTTAATTGTATAAACCCTTTACTAGGAAATTGTGTTACCATTGTTATTTTTTCTTATTTTTCCATTTTTTAATGGATGATACAAAGATATGTATGTCAATTTGTTTTCTGCCATGCATCTGGCTTTGGAGTGCACCCAAGTGGGTTTAGCTGGATTTTTTTTCTATCTTGTTATTGACCCAAGTATTGTGTATGGGGGGGTGCATGTGCCAAGTAGGATGGCCTAGTGGTAGGTTAACCCTTTTCACTGTCTTTACATTTTATGAGCTCAGCAGTAACACTTTCCACATACATAATCTCCACTATTGCACAATTTAACCCTGCAACTCTGGTTGAACAATTAGCTGATAAATAATTACTGAGATCCTATATCTAGCAACACCAATCAATGTGAAAGTTGACAGTTAACAATGTCTGACGGGGAGTAACACCTCTATCAAATGACATTTCCAAGGGTCCATCTCAGTTTCCAGTGCAATCCGCCTCTGTTGTTGCTGAATTGGCCTGTGGGGGAGTGTTATGTACCCAGGTAATGTGCATGGGGAAGTACACATGCCGACTAGGATAGCCCAGCGGCGGGTGAATCCTTTTCCCTGTTTTTACATATCCTGCACCCTAGCTTGACCCCGCATGATGCAACCGGATATGCCGGGGCCGGGTCGGAACCTTATGGTCTCTAAATCATGGCAAGCTCAAGTAGTTCAGATGGTGCTCGTCTCACCTCGTGAGCCTTATCAATTTTAACCTGCGGGGCCCCTTTCTGCTTCCAATTTAATTTGTGCTCATCCCAAAATTTTCTGAGACAATTGGTGGATTGTATATCTGCCAACACACATAACAGGTAGATAAATCTCACATATTCCATGTTTATCTTACGTAAACGTATTGAGCCAAATACGCCCAAACACCACAGGCACCCGCTCTTGGCCACACATCAGCGGAGATCTCCACTCTCCTCGATCAAAGGAAGCTCCCCTGGGAGGAGCTTCCCCCTGGGAGGTTGAAACAAGGAGACGCGGCGATGAATGTGGTGACAGAAGTAAGCCATTTGACTGGCCGTATGCAACCTTAACTGGATGCAAGTATTTGCCAAGTTTAGCATCGCGACAACTTAACGAGACGTCATTTGGGTAAGCATCGCCGAAAAACATGTAGCAGTTCACGTTCCAGATCGATTTCGTATGGATCGCTATCGCCGCGCTCGGCCTTACTGTACCCAGGCCCGGACGATGAGGCGATTCAATGGTTGTATCCATACAACCATGAGAGACAAAAATGAACGGCAAGGTAGGACCCCACTTTGAAGTGTGGACTTGATTGATAGCAGTGAGTCGCTCTGGTTCTCCTCCCACCACACATGTGTGTCCACTTACAGCCATCATACATGCCGTTTTGATTTTGATAAACGAAACAAAAAATCTTGTCGCTTGCGATAAAGTATAAAACCGGATCGATGAAACGGGCCGTTTAGATTTTGATGCCAAGTAGATTGCACATACATCAAAAATATAGATATACATAGATATCTATCCAATCCACTACCGCTGTGAAGCCGTAATTACTGATCATGGGACTGACTTGGTGACCTCACTTGAAATTAGGGGTTAAAAATTGAAACTTTCTAAGTAGTTGTGGGGGGAAAGGCCCCAACTTCCATCGGGAAGCTCCAGTGGATTGGGGGGCGGCAAACAAATCATGATTTCTTTCACTGTAAAGTTTACAATGGATTGTTAACAATGTTTGCAAGTAATGGCAATTTTATGCCCTTGCCGTTGAGGTAAATGTCAAAAAAGCTGTTAACAGGGTGGGAAATAGAAAGGAGCTCAAAAGAATATTTTTTGGCTAGACTCCCCAAATACCTTCCATTTGAAGTGAGGGGCTTGAAGCACACCTACAACCATGTGATTTTGATTATTTATTTATTTTTCCTATATTTTTCTTTTCTTTCTTTCTTTTTATTTTATTTTCATTTCTCTTTGTTGTTGTTTTGTTTCTGTTTTTCCTTATTATTTCTGTTTTTGCCTTATCTTTTTTCTATTTTTTCTTGAATCCTTTTCCTTTTGTTTCAGTCATATCATTTTTTATACTGTCTTCATCCTGTTTTTCTTGCCTATTTTTTCTTTTTTCTTTTTTCTTCATTTTTTATTTTTATTTTTTGTGTTTTTTCTTTTCTTTTCTTCTCACATTTTTGCATCTTCTGTTTTTCCATTTTTTCCCCTTTCACCCTCCTTTTATTGCCTTCTTTCCCTTCTTTTTCAATTTTTGCTTTTTTTAATGAATGGATGCTCATTCTTTCTTTTGTGTTTCAATATTCTGGAAATTTCAATAAATTTTTTGATCCTACTCCAATTGTCTGGGGTTACTCTAAGTTTCCTTAACATAGACTGCTTTCCTATCAAAAAATGTCTACTCTGGGTTGAATTCCCTCTGCTGAATTATTTAACCTTGATTTCTGCAACCATTCACTGTTGGATTCAAGCCCCAAAACCCTGTTCTCCTGTAAAAAGTATGGTTGAAAACCCTTCAGGTAAGAACTCTGCACTAAAATTTATTCTAACACTTCTGAAATAAATGAGGATTCCAATGATGATTCTATGATAATTTTCCTCCCCCTATAAAAGATTAATTCCTCCTTAAGGTGCAGATACAATAGTAGAGAACACCAATGATGAACCTGATTTTCTCCTAGCTTAAACTCTGCACAAAAATTATCCTTCATGACCCGCCCCAATCACTGTACTAATGGTGATCTTTTTTTTTCATCTCCAGCATCTTACTTTCCAATCTGCTTTGGTTACTCCATCCATTGTTTAATCCAGATCAACTAATCCATTCTCCTTTCTTTCCTTGGTTTCCCTCTTCCCATTGTCCCAACAATGACCTGCCTGATCTGATAATTTTCTTAACCCATATCTGATGATCTAAAATACTTAAATGCTCTCTGTTTTTATATTTTACTTTGAATTTGCCTACATTTAGTATCCTATGCCCCTTCTTCCTCAATTTTTACCAATGAAATCCTATTTTTCCCAAGTTTTTGAAAATAAGTTTCAAATTCTGTATCTTGTTCAAAAATTATGCAGAACCTACATCAGGAATTCCTGTTTGCATCCTAGTATCCAATTGCAGAACCTGAAGCATTTATGTTTGGTTTGGGATCTTCATTTTCATTCCTGAATTAAAAAATTCCTACACCTTTCCCAATGCACCTCATCTTTTGATGGTGCCTATAAATAGCCACCACAACATTCAAATAAAAAATTTTATTGATTGCATGAGATATAATCAATTTATCATGTGAGATTTAATCTATATAAACTTGAGTTTTTATTTTTACTTTTTGGGAAAGTATTTTTTATGCAATTAAATATTTCATCTTTTAGTTTCAGAAGATTATTCATCTCTTCAAAAAAATTGCCAATTTTTCCTGTTCTGAAATCTGAAAAAATGCTCATGAAAATAATTGTTCCAGTAATAAATGAAACATTTCTCCCCCATGATTTGTTGCAATTTTCTATCTATAATTCAAAATTATTTAGGGCTCAAACCTCTACCAATTTGTCACAAAGATGGTCCAAAATTGATTCCCAATTTCATTTGAAATCATTTTGTTCTGTTCCCCTAAATTTCCACAAGTTAAACAAGGTGTTGAAAACTCTTTTCTTCACACTTTTTTATTGGAAGAAATGTGTCTCATTGGTATGGGAGGGGGGAAAATATGAAGGGAAATAAAAATCAATATGGATAGCTCCATATTTCTCACCCCAATTATGAATTAGAGAACCAGAAATCATCTAGATCACAAATAATAATTTTGAGTAGAAAGGAAGTATACATACACACACTCCTTTGGAATTGAGGTAACATACAAGCCAATGTAATGAAGCTTTTTGGAATTGAGATGATAACACAATTTACTTGTCTAAAATCAATTTTTGATTATTTGATTTTTCAACCTCATTTCAGACTTGGTTTGATACATTATATATCTCATCTACCACAATATTATTTGAGTTTTAACTGAATTCCCATCCCTTATTTTTTCATTTTTTCAAAATCATTTGATCAGGGATTTCCTTTTGGGAGAGCTTGTTGGATTTGAATTCCATTTTTTCTTATGGATGAATTCTATCTCTGCAATTATTCATGCCCAAAATTTTCATTAATTTCTCATCCCCTTGGAGTATTTTTATGTATCATCCTTCAGAATTATTTAAGTTAATGCTCACCTTCAATCCCTGGTTTTGTAGATTTTTTGTGGCCATGCACCATTCAGGGCCCTGTTTTGACTTTCTAATGATCGGTTACCCAGATTCAAATACTCTGCATTCCTCTGCTGCAATCTCAAACCTTTTTCTTCAAAAAAACAATTGAAGCTTAAATATGCATTTCTCACTATAAACATTCAAGCCTGAGAGTAAAAATAGGGCTGAGAGGTACATGTAAATAAAACTGAATTTTTATAAACAACTGTTTTTGATGCACAATGGGAAATGAAAAAAATACAAATAAAAACCAAAAGGGAGGATAAATAGTACAAAAAATGGGTGTGTAAAATAAAAAAGCGGAGGGGGTTTTATAAATTTTAATCTGACCATAGATTTTAGGAAATTGGACAGGGAAGACAATAATTCAGGTTTTTGTATGAAATAAAACAGAATTTTTTCATGATATAATTTCCTGTTCCTCTTTTTTTTTAGTATTTTGGGAAAATGTTGAAGATTTGTGTTCAATTTCATTTTGCATAGCAAAAATTGATGCATTATGTTTTGTATAATTTCTTGCTTTTTATAATGTGTGCCTTTAAAATGTACCTACCTCATGAAACTTGATTCAAGATAAAATACAAAAAAATCTTTATCCTCAATGTTTTTTCCATATTCATTGGCTTTTACCAATCTATTTTTGAATTAATAGAAATCTGGCCTTCCTGAAGTTTCTCCTCACTTCCAGAGGATGGGGTATTCCTTACCTCCTTGCTTTGTTGAGCTTCAATTTAGTGAGTTCATTTAATTCAATTCCTTTATTTTCAGGGAAACAGAACTGAGAGATAGTATTGTCACTGTGTTTTAAACCATTTTTAATTCTTTTAAATTTAGCATTTATGTATTATTTCACTCCTGTGTCTTTTTCAAATCAGCTTTTATTATTCTCCTCATTAATTTTTTTTTCTTGAGTAAATATAAAACCATTTTTACAATCCATGGGTCAATTTTTTTCATGATTTCAAAATCTTCAAATAAAAACATGGCTTTCACTTGTGATTCTATATAACAGCATTGGATCCTATATTTTGATGTAAATTACTATCTACTGGATAAATTATTGTATTCAAACCACCTCCTTGTTCTCAATTTTAAGATCCATCAGTGTATATGCATATATCATCTATTTGAATATTTTTAAACAATGAGTTGATGGTCTAGATGGCCTCCATCTTTCATTTCTCCATTAATAAAATGGATGGAACTTTTGGCCCTAAAATTATTATTCTTGTTTCCAAAGAGTATTGATTAACCTTTTTTTTTGATTCAAAATATCCACCATTTATGAGGCTCTGCTTTTTCATCCCTTTGTTGATGCAATCACATACTTTTTTATTTGGAATACCAGGGGACTTGAATTTATGGAATTAAAGGCTTTTTGGAAATTTGTTTTTTGCCAAAAAAACTTTTTGGGTGTTTTGGAAGACCGTTTTAGTGTATTTGATTCTCAATCTGTCATTTGTTTGAGGATTTTTCAATCTCCCATATCATTCTGAGCTGGCTTCCCATAACTCTAAAAAATATGAGATTTTGGGAAGGAGGTCACTCTGTGCAATAATCTTGTTTTTTTTTTCAATCCAAATCTCACAGTACATAGGTAGTTCAATTGAAGCAGTTTCATTCTGGAGGTCCCTATCAGCTCCCCAGTGTGTGAATTTTAGTGATGATTTGGGTATAGTTGTGCACCTAAATAAAGGCTTAAGGGGTATCATGTTGCCATAAAAAGATATTGAAGCTCCCAGGGGTTACCTCTGGATAAAACATGATTTTATTTTTGAAAAAAGAGCCCCAGTTTAAGGTACAATTAGCCAGTTTCTGAATTTTATCAATGAAATCAGAGGACTCTTTTTATGTTACCAGGATTCCAAAATTTTCTAGATAGCCTATGGAAGTTCTTTTCCTTTTGGTACATTGGGAGTGTAATTTTAGTAAGTCCAAATCTTGAACAATATAAATTATTGCCAATAAAGGGGACCCGTGTGGCATTTTTATCTGTATCTTGTAAGGGCTGGAAATTTAATAATACATTATTTTCCTAGTTCATCTTTCCATCAGGAAGCTTTGGACTTTTAGCCTCAGATAGTTTAAGAATAACCACCCTTGTATTGATTGTATGATTTTTTTCCAAGTTTACCAACATTGAGGTGGCCTTCACAGCCATAATGAGAACTGCTGAAAAAATTTCTGATTTTCATCTTCCTTTCACTCATCTAACCATTTATGAAAAGATATTTTCTTTTCCCAAACCTTTCCTTCCCCCAAAATGTGTTGTTGGTGTGAAACTTTTAAAGCTGAGGCTCCTGTTGAAAGGGTTAAGAGAGGATGAGATGAGGTCTTGTGTTGCCAAGAGGGAGGCAGATCCAAGGAGACAAGGGGGGGTAAGCACTCCTTTTCAATGTGAGTAAGAACAGATGATGGTTCATTCACTTAAGGTTCAGCTGACTTAAATAAGCTAAGTACAAAAGAGGCTGACAAGTGGTTGAACAAAGTGATAGAAATGAATAAGAAATATTCAATACTAGTTCATCACAGACCAGAAAATTTGGAGGACTACAGGACTGGTTTCACTCAAGATTCAGGCAACACTAGTATTAGATCAAAATTCTGACAGGCGGGAGGATATTTTTTTTTGACCCACTTGATGAGACTATTTGCAATTGTAGACTTGAATAGTTTACCATTTTTTATCACAAAATATTTTTTCCTGTTCAATATGGGGTAATGGTAGTCTTGTTTTCCAGAATTCCATTTTCCATGATAGAACTATTCCATTGGGTTTTACCAGAGTTATAATTTTGAAAAATTTAAATAGCTTCTTTCAGGAAAAATATCAATTGTTCAAAAAATATTTTTTTATAAAAAAAAACAATTAATTGTTAAAATTCTTACTGATTCACTAATGATCTCTTACGTATTCAGTTTCTCTACAAATTACTCTATCTTGTTGTCTGCTGCCATGTTGTTGTGTATTTTCAATCTTGTGCGTGACACATGTTCAACCGGCCATTTCCTATTTGTTTCTGTGACAAGTCTCTGACACTTGTCATTCTCTTTCCTTCCATGTATTTCATTCATTTCCTATTGCTCTCTCTGTTTCGAGACACTCTATACTCCCGACTGAGAATACTTCATATTCAAAACCAATCATCAACTCTACCCGGTCGTACTTGAACCTAGACTCGACCCTCATCCAATTTAACTACGAATCAAACCATCAACCTCAAACATCAAACCTCTCGAATCACGCGAAGCCACAAATCATCAACTCAAGTCAGCAAGCAGCCAGTCCGAATCAAGTAAGAACTAATGTTTTCCAACTCCTCATTCAGTCAACTTACGCAACACCCTTTTAGATCGATCAAGGCGCTTAGACATCCGACTTCATTCTCAACTGGCTTCATCGTCTGTTTACCTGGCTAATAACCTTTCATCTGCTCTAAGAATCCTTTACTTGCATTTGGCACATTGAAGCTAACTTATTAGCCAGATTGTACTCCGTTGGTTTTATTTTTTTTGTCGTCTTTGATTCCTCATCATGATTCCACGGCAGGAGGACTTACTCTGGTTCTTTGAATGAAATATATATATAGCTTGGTCTTGGTTACCAAACCTAATTTTCTCACGGTTAAAAGCCTCTCTCGATCATGAGCACGCCGGGACCTTCGTCAACGCCAGGACCAGGGGGGGACACCAACTATAAATCACTTGCAATCAAATCGTTAATAGAATCCATACCTTTACTGACGGCCAATAACTACAGCATGTGGCGAAAAAAGTTCGAAAAATTGTTCAAATTGCGAGGCATATTCAACACAATGAACGATCCTGACGTTACAAATCGGCTAGACGTTGAACTTAATCAAGAGTTCGTGGCGCATATCATGGCTAAACTCGACTCGAATACCTACGACAATGTCATCGATGAAGTTAACGAGGACGATGCCAAGCTCATATGGATAGCAACTCGAACTCACTTCGCTTCCTCGCAATCGGCTAATAGGGCGAGGGTCTTTAATGCTTTCTTGCATCTAGGCATGGAGGCAAACATAGAAGCCTTCATGACTACTATCAAAGTATACTTGAAGAAATTGATCGAAGTTGGAATTGACTTACCTTCAGACATAATCGCTTATCTGGTTTTTTTTAAATTCCCTTCAACGACCATGATGCAAAACATGAAATTGCAGATCATGCACTCTACAGCAGAAATGAAAATCGATGTGGTCCTCAACCATCTCATCCAACATAAGAACGAATCCATTGCGGAAAGCGACCAACCTGAACCGATGAATGTGGCGCTATATAGAGGCCCCAGGTGCGAAAACGGCAAACATAACCCAGCTGTCACTTCCCATCCAGCTGCCGCATGTTGGTTTGAGTTCCCTGAGCTTAAACCAATCAATCTCCACAGCCGCGGCAAGAAATCCAAGGCTCGAATGGACAAGGAAGTACATTTTTACTCCTTCTTCTGCGGACTGAACACTCTGGACAACGTCGAATCGCATTGTTTCATTTTAGACTCGGGATGTTCCATACACATGATAACCGACGACCAACACTTCATATCATTAACTAATAGCGACGGAACGGACAAGATCCAAACTGGAAAGAAAGACGCTTCTATTCCGATCAAGGGAAACGGAAAGGTTGCTTTGAGAACTAAAGATGCTCACCTGATTCTCGACAATGCAACCTGGGTCCCTGACTCCACTGTCAATCTCATTTCCCTTGGGGCACTGGCCAATCAAGGAGCTCAACTCAAAGTCAATCCCGGCGTTTCCCCGTGTCTTTTCAAACTAGTCATTCGAGGTCGAACGCTGCTATCCGGAAAAATCATTAATAACCTTTTCGTGATCGATATGACGCCCAATACTGGCGAAACTTATTATTCAGCCACCGAATTGTACTCCATACATCGCTCGTTGGGACATGCAAGCATCGAGCGGATGGAAAAATATCTCAATCACCGTATTCCGAGCGAGCAAAAGGAGTCGTTCGAATGTCTAAGCTGCGACAAAGCTAAGATCACTCGCAAACCCTTCACACACCAACAAGAAATAGCTTTGAAATGCTTTGAAAAGCTACACGTGGACCTAATTGGTCCAATCAACCCCATGTCCAAAGGAGGGTTCAAGTATATACTCAATCTGATTGACTCTCACTCTGGTTATATAGCCAGCTTCCCACTCAGATCCAAGGACGAGTCGACAGAGGTATTGATCTTTGTTATCGAAAATCATCGCAGAAAGACAAACGAATATCCCAAAGACCTATGTTCAGACGGCGGCGGCGAGTTTGTGAACACAAAATTACGCAACTTCTGCAAAGCTCACCACATCAATCAACTCATCGCTGAACCCTATCACTCACAGCACAACGGTCGTGTAGAGCGGGCAAATCAAACCATAATGGAATCGACCAGAGCAACCATCTCCGACTCAAATCTACCCAAATCGTGCTGGCACGAGGTGGTTAAGAGCTGCTGTCTGATGTTGAATCAGATCCCCAAAGAGAAAGGCGGTGTTTCTCCATGGATGCTCATGCATAACAAGAACCTGCCCAAGGGATACATCAAGCCTGTAGGTTCATCGCTAACCTATCGCCTCAACGACACTGCTGTCAAATCCAAACTTGATGAGAAAGGCGCTCCTGGTGTCTTAATCGGATTCAATCCTTTGCTACTCTCATACAAGGTAATGACATCCACTGGAAGGATCATAGACACCAAACACGTGATCTTCAATAACCAAGCTCCGCCCGTCATCTCGCTAGAAGACAGCAGCACAGACTCTGCGCTCATCCGGCATCCAACTCCAATCCTGGTCCAACCTATGACAGATCCTGCGGACAATCCTTCAGATGCTGATTCCTCTCCCTCAGTGAAAGAAGAACCTGACTCTGAATCTGACACAAACCAGGCAGTCAAAAACGATCTCAGACCCAACCTACGCAATCGAGACACCCTGAACAAACCTGACCGATATGGATATCTGGCTGAAAAGATTCCAAACTCACTCAAAGAAGCAATGACGATTCCTCATTGGCGTGAGTCCACTATGAAGGAGTTCAACACTATAGAAGAGCAAGGAGTTTGGGAGGACGCTATCGAAAGCATGGTTACGAATCCTCTCAATACTACACCAGTTTTCAAAATAAAGCGAAACGCTGACGGTGAGCTAGTTTCCTTCAAAACTCGTCTCTGCGTGCAAGGCTTCGGCCAGAGGTATGGTCTCGACTATCTTGAGACATATGCTCCCACTGGAAAAGTTGCATCGCTTAGGGGAGTTCTCACTTACGCCGCAGACAAATGACTGAAGGTACTCCAGCTCGACGTTAAGGGAGCTTTCCTGCACTCAGAACTCGATGAACAAGTGTTTATCAAAACACCATTTGGCTGCGGCAGAAAATCGAAATATCTCCGTCTCAAGAAGTCACTGTACGGACTCAAACAAGCGCCCAGAAATTGGTATCAAATGCTGAGTGAATGGATCAAATCTCAAGGTTTTCGAGAGTCAATTGGAGATCCGTGTCTATACATCGGCGACGACGGAATAACTGTTGTGTTCTTTCACGTCGATGATCTCCTGGTCGCTGGTAACACCGATGAATTTAAAGACAGCTTCTTGAAACGCTTCAAAGACTCCTCCGCGCACACTCCCAATACATTACTTGGAATGAAGGTCAAAAATAGCAACGGGCTGTATCACTTATCTTTACCTCTACATATTGAAAAAGGTCTCGAAGAATTGGGGTTATCCAAGTGCAAGCCAGTGTCAACTCCGCTGACGCCTGGACATCATCTTAAAGCTGCGGATCAAGACGATCACGAGAAGTTTCTCGCCCTAAACATCAACTACCGCTCACCCATCGGACGACTCAATTATATAGCAGGCCTGGCTCGACCCGACATCAGTTTTGCCGTATCCAGCTTGGCTAAGCATTGCAAAAAACCCGGTCTGAGCCACTGGCAAGAGGTCATCCACGTTTGGCGGTATCTCGCGGGGGCAAAAGACCTGTCACTTACTTTAGGGCCGAGATCCATTTCGAACCGTTTGGTCTGTTTCAGCGACGCCACGTGGGCTGACGACCCGGAGACTCGAATTTTGCAGAGTGGATTCATTTGCTTCTTCAAAGGCAGTCCGCTTTATTGGACTAGCAGACGACAGCAATGCATCACACATTCTTCTACCGAATCCGAATGCGTGGCATTGTCCAGTTGCCATTTAGAGGCGCGATGGCTTACACAACTTATTGAAGACATATATCGAACAAACTTCGCATGTCCAGTACATCTCATAGACAACAAAGGACTCGATGACAAGGTTAAAAAATTTGGCTCAAACTCCAAAATCAAGCACATCGACATCAAAACTAAAAGCCTGAGAGACGATTTCAAGCTTGGCTTGATCGATGTCAAACTCATTCCGTCCCTATCCATGACCGCCGACGCTTTTACTAAAGCAGCTAACAAAACCTCTAACTCCAGACTAGTAGATGCCTTCAGTTCTTTATACCACTGATCTCGGAGTTGTGGGGGCGTGTTAAAATTCTTACTGATTCACTAATGATCTCTTACGTATTCAGTTTCTCTACAAATTACTCTATCTTGTTGTCTGCTGCCATGTTGTTGTGTATTTTCAATCTCGTGCGTGACACATGTTCAACCGGCCATTTCCTATTTGTTTCTGTGACAAGTCTCTGACACTTGTCATTCTCTTTCCTTCCATGTATTTCATTCATTTCCTATTGCTCTCTCTGTTTCGAGACACTCTATACTCCCGACTGAGAATACTTCATATTCAAAACCAATCATCAACTCTACCCGGTCGTACTTGAACCTAGACTCAACCCTCATCCAATTTAACTACGAATCAAACCATCAACCTCAAACATCAAACCTCTCGAATCACGCGAAGCCACAAATCATCAACTCAAGTCAGCAAGCAGCCAGTCCGAATCAAGTAAGAACTAATGTTTTCCAACTCCTCATTCAGTCAACTTACGCAACACCCTTTTAGATCGATCAAGGCGCTTAGACATCCGACTTCATTCTCAACTGGCTTCATCGTCTGTTTACCTGGCTAATAACCTTTCATCTGCTCTAAGAATCCTTTACTTGCATTTGACACATTGAAGCTAACTTATTAGCCAGATTGTACTCCGTTGGTTTTATTTTTTTTGTCGTCTTTGATTCCTCATCATGATTCCACGGCAGGAGGACTTACTCTGGTTCTTTGAATGAAATATATATATAGCTTGGTCTTGGTTACCAAACCTAATTTTCTCATTAATCAATAGTTTTAACTGAAAAAAATAAAATTTTGAAAACAAGAATGAATAAGCCTGAAATCAGCCATTTAGTTTTTTGAAAATTTTAACTCTGATACGCCCAATTGTGAAGCAAAATAAACTGCTCAAAACCCATCACAAAAAACTTCAGCTAGGATTTCTTTTATAGTATATGCCCTTATTTTCAAAATTGGATGTAAAAACTAATTTATTTTGGTTTACTTATTCCTTTTTTCCTTTTGGATTTTATTTTTACCTCTCTGGATGCCATTGCTTCTTGTAATGCCTTCCCAAAGTTCTGTGTATAGTGGTATATATGCCTTGCTGACTGACCCCTTTACAACTGATTTTATGGCAAAAATAAGCTCATATTTGGCTTCCTTATTGGCAGAAGTATTTCAATCCATTTTCCTGAGTGGTATTTTGGTTCAAACTTGGTATTTCTTGGTTGTTTTAAAACTGTAGAAAGTGGTCCTGTAAGCTTGTTCTAGACATTTTTTTCAATGGTTGAACCTTAAATTCACAAATTTGGTCCTGAATTACTCATTCAATCTATTGTGGAAGGTAAAGGATTCTTCCATACCCACCAGAAGTTTCCATAATTTGGACTTATTCCTGTTTTTTAAGATTTAACTTAAAGATTCTGGGTTCCCATAAGTTTCCATAATTTGGACTTATTCCTGTTTTTTAAGATTTAACTTAAAGATTCTGGGTTCCACCACAATTTTATCATGTCTGTGTTGCATGTACCCTTTTTGAAAAAAAAAGGTTATTTAACTAATGAAACCAGCAGCAGTTTACTAGAATTCTCTCAAATTTTTGTTTCAGAGTTTGGTGGAATTTTCAAAGGCTGGTTTGATAAATTTTCCTCCAGGTGGGTGTTGAAAAATTTTTGAGGGATGTCACCTTTTGATTTTTTCCAGATATAAATAGAGTAGAATTGTTTTTTTGGTTTAATTTCAAAAAAGATATCCCTGGTAAAGGATTGGTGATTGAACTTGTAGTTACTATTTCTGAGTGTGAAAGTACCTATCTTTCTGTGCACTGAAACTTTTTCCCATAATAGATCCATTGTGAAACCACTCCCTTTGGTTGAGTAAAAGTTAGTTGTCTTTGGGGGTGAGTCAAGCTGAAATCTATTCCTACCACAGATGACTATCATTTTTTGCTTATTTTATTTCTTGGGCTGTGATTATGGGGGGCTTCCATGATTTTTGGAGAAATCTTGCATCCACCTTTATAATGGTGGGTATGTGGTGAGTTTAATTGATGGTCATTCATTTGGCTTGTCATCCTAGTCCCAATGAAAGTTTTGAGGGACTTTAAATGTTTCAAAAATCTTACTTTTTAATCTTAATAAATATTAATAACTAAGATTTTCAGTAATTTTTCATTAAATTCCATTTGGCTGACAGGCTAGAAGGAGAATTTCCTAAAGATTTGAATACAGCAAAAGGTCTATTGTTGCACAATTTTTGTTTGTTTACAAACCTTACATTAAAATTCCAGCCTCTTTGTATTTGAGGAATAATAAATCTAGTTTCAAACCAGTTTTCCCGCAGAAACAGAAAAGAGAAAGTAGATGCATCATTTAGCAGGCTCAATTTAGTCTCTTTGGATAAATGAATTTCTTTTTGGATAAAATCAAAACTCAATCAATGGGGCGCAAGCTTTCTATTGCAGAGGGGTTATAAAAGAACTTTGTGAGTGATGTGTGGGATTTAGAGGATCAGGATAAGTAAACAAGAGTTATCCTATGATGTTAATGTGATTTTTCTATCAATTTGCAACAACTTCTTGAAATATAAATTCTTTTTGAAGTCAGTGTGCTTTAAATCACAGATGAAATTTCAGATATTCTTGATACCCTGCTTACAGAGAAAAAAAATCTTGTGATTTCTGAAAAACTGTCCAACAAACCTCTTTGAATAATTTTTTTTTTAAAAAATTTCCCATATTTTGGTTATTCTCAAAAAAAATTTCCAAAATGGTCCATCTTGAGGCACTTGAAGCATTGGGGGATTGTTGGTCTTTATTTGAGTACCTGATGGTAGTCATAATTCAAAATTAATAATTTTTTATCCAAAATTTTGGAAACATATTTCTTACTAAGGGGGAGAGCACTAAAGATTCTACTGCTTTAGGGGTATTACTTTTTCACACAAGTCAGAACATCCGGAACAGAAAACTCTCCTTGAAGAAATTCCCTATTTACTTTATTGAAACAAACAATTTGGACTGGGGATAAAAATGTGGGAATGAAATTTTAAATGATTGAATATGTGCTTGGTTTTGCCCCTTAATCTATTTGAAACTCTTTGGAAAATAATCTTTTGTGGCTCATCATAAATTTTTGATGAATGTGTCTCTTGAATCAGAAAACAGCATGACTTGATTTTAATACATGCACTTAAATATCCAGGAATAATTCTCCTTGCACTATTGCATTCATTCTTCCACAAAACTCATTAGTTTTTTGCACTAGTTAGGCTTTGGGAAGGGGTATTATTTGGATTTTTGTGGGTCTAAATTTTATGATGGCCCAACTGGTAATAGGATCCTCATATACTATTGTATAAGTATTTTTTAATTTATGTTCTTAGAGTTCCTTTTCTTTGCTGCATGTGTAGATTTTTATGGCTTATTTAGTTTTGGTCAGTGGTTTATTCCTATCTTTCAAATGGCCATTATTTTTGCCTTGATGTGTTTTTGTTATGCTACTATTTCTTCTAATTGGGTTGTAATTTTATCCATTTTTTTTTCTTTCTATAATTTGATTTCCCCCCCCCCCTCATTTATTGCTATCTCAAATTCCATCACTTGTTTTATTATGATCTTGGTTTACCCTTTGATGAGAAAAAAAAACAGATGATTTATTGGAAGGGCTAGTGAGAGGTATTTGTAAATTTTTTATCATACGTGACTTCTTTGGGATTGTTTAACTGGTTTTGTGTGGTTGGGGGCATTGTTGAAAATGGGAGCTTCATAATTGCTTATTGTTTTTAAAGATGTGTTAATTATTTTGTGCGGGGGAAGAAAAGTTTGGGGATCCCTTTGTACCAAATGAAGGGGTGTGATATAGGCAAACAATCTTTTTGGATAAGGAGAAAAATAATTTATGGCGAAATGCAGGTGTTTGGTGGTGAATGAGGGAAATTTTTCTGGTATTTTTGGTTTTCTGACTCCTGATCCCAAGCCTTGACTGTTTTAGTGTGTGCTATTTTTAGCCAAACTACTCTTAAATTGGTAAAATGTACTATCATTCAAACCCATGTCATTTTTAATTAACCTTGAAACCTTGAAATCTTGATGCCCAGACTTAGTAGTGGTATTCTCAAGGATTCCTGTTACCATCTCTGTTCACAGGTTAAAATCTAGCTTTACAAATTAATTACTAAAGATATTTAATTTCACTACAAACAGAACCAAAAATGAGTTTGATGGCAAACATAACAAGAAAAAGTTCTACAAACACCAAAAAATATTCTGATAAATTTGCCAAAACAATTTTGTTGAAAATAACTGAGACCCATTAATTGGATACTAAGCAGTCAAAAAGTAAAACCATAATGCCCAAAGGCAAGAATACTGACCTTGTACAATCAATTTATAATCCAGGTGAATATATTAATACCATCTAAAACATAAAAAAATATGGAAAAAAATTAATAAATGGATAGATGGTTTAAAGGCTCTAACATTATTTTGGATAATTTTATAAAACTGCTTCCTAGAAGTCACTTGAAGGGCAATTTAGTAATACAAATACTTAGAATAAATAAATGTAAACTAAGGTAAGGTATCAGGAAATGTAGAACCATGAGGCAATATATCTGGTGAGGAAAATTGTGAAGCATAGCAAGAAAAAATTTTTTTTTTGTCTAAATTTTGATAACCCAGACAAAAGAAAATTAGGAAAAGGCTTTGATTAGTGTAATTTGCATGCATCTGCGTGTTTATCTTGTAAAAATTCCTGTAGTAAATCCCTGCAGCTTGGGTTAAATTTTTTGGCTGGAAAATCATGAAACATGCTTGGAAAATGCATGCCCTCTTTGGTAGCTAAAATTGTAGGACGTGTGTTGTTAGATCAGTGGAAATTTTCATGGTTAAATTTTTCTGAGAGCTCTCTAGAGGCCTTATCTTGTATAAGGTTTTGCAGGGATTCCCTCCAGCTTGAGTTAGTTTTTCTGTTTGGAAAGAAAATCCATCACTCTTTGGTGGCTAAACTTGTAGGACTTGTGCAATTGAATTGGTGGAAAATTCATTTTTTGGGCTGTTTGTGAGGATGCTATTGAGGAGCTTTGTCATTTAGGATACTCAATAAATTTTTTGGGAACTGCATTGGTAATACTGTTTGTGCAATAGAAATTTTGGTACTGAAATGCTTGTTGGTTTAACAAAAACTGATAATGGATATGGTGCTTTCCTATGTATTTAAAGTTTTGTATTCAATATTTTCTGTTACATGTGCCTTCCCATGTCAGGTCTGGAGTTTTGGTGATGGTTGAACTGGATTTGAAAGAAGGATATACTTTGACTGAGATAAATTTTGAGGGTGGTTTTTGTGGCTGACAGATGTTTTGAGGGTTGAAGCTTCTGATTGTGGGGTTTTTTAGAGGATCCAGGTGGTGCATGTAAGAAAAAAAAAACAGTCTGATGGCTAGAGGATGTGTTTAGAGATCCACAATGGTGCCAATACTCTAGTATTATTAGTTTTTGGAACCAACAATTTCTCATTCAATCCATGCAATATTTCCCATTCCAATGATGTCAATTTTCCTTTTTTTTTTTGCACTCACTGTGGATCATGAATCGAAAGATCTAATTAGCAAAAAAAAAGGCCCAAGTGTTTGAAACCATACAAAAGAAATTTCAGTTGTCTACAAGAAATCACAAATTCAAACTTTGGGATGAGTTATTTTTCACATTGACAACAATTGGAGGCTCTGTGTCTTATCATCTGACCTGAATTTCAAACCTCTTTATCAAACTCAGCATTGAAAAAAGTTGACTGGAGACCCAGATCCTGGGGAAATGGACATCTGTCATGAAGATACCAATCATCACTTCAACAACCACATTACCTGAAATGCTGCTGGCAACAAACTTGGGTGCAACTTGGACAGACACCAAATTGTTCCAGTCATTCATTGGTTCAATCAATCATTTAGCTATGAGCACTTGCCTCAATCTGTCCTTTGCCATCAACTACCTGTCAAAATTCAGCAATTGACACTTGCCTTTTGCCTCAACAACTGAGGCCCCCAGCTGTGGGTGGACACACCAACTGTGGGTGTGAATTCCACCACTCCACATCTGAGTTTCTCACTCTCCTGAGTGGTTGCCCAATCTTGCCCAGGGATCAAAATGTCAGAAAGTGGTAGCAATATTGACATGCAATACAAGAGGTATTTCCTTGGGTATGGTGGTGGAATTTTTGACTTTTGTAAACTCTACTAGGGTATGTTGCCCCAAAATTGGGGAGGAAGCCCTTACCTTACCCAGTGTAGCAGATATGCAACTTGTGCATACTCAATGTTGGGCATATCTCAACATCAAAGTATTTAACTCATCATTTTAAAAATGAATATGAACCTGAGGACATCAATGCTGGGGAAAAAAGAGGTCATTTTTTTTATAGAGTAGATGGTACATACATGAACTTGATGATTCTATTTCTATCTTCATGTTTTGTGACAACTGCGTAGTAGTATTGGTAGCTAGTGAGGATGGGTCTCATATGAGCATGCAACATATATCCCATAACTTATTTTTTGTGAATGATATGATTCATAGCCTGAGATTGGGAACCAAATAGGCAAATTGTGTGTTGTCAAGTTTTTTTTGAGTAGTCAGTAGCCAAGTTTGTGGGGGGGGGGGGATTGTTAGGTTGAGTCAAACTAGGCTCCAATATGTCACATGAGATGTCATGTCAACCCATGACAGTTGTACTTGCCCTTATCCTGTTGCCATGCGGACTTAGTAATAATACACGTATTGTACTCAAAGGCTTCCCGTTAGCATCTCCGTTCACAGTGTGTAACCAACCAGGCATCTATGTAAATAAATTTTCATGTAGCATGTGCACACCTAAATAGATAAAAAATATGTAGGTACATGTCTCACGTGGATACGCATCGATGTATTCAAGCCAATATATCTAGATAGCACTGAAACTTCCATGGTGAATTGGTTTGATGATGGGTGCATTTGCAAAGGAAAATCTAGGATCACGATTAGAACTAGATTACGTGTGTTAGCTACGGTGTACATGATTATCGATGATTGATCTATGAACAGGGTCGACATCGAACAATCTCCAGAGGCAACTCATCCATCTGGCCTATTTTCTGACCGGGCAAAACATTTCTGACGGGATTCTGACCACCTCTGCCCAATCTCCAAGCAGCAAGCTCGCACTTCCCATCGGCTCTGAGCACTGATCAATACCATCTCCACCGCCCGCGGCTCGACTGCCTCCCGCTCCTCTGCTGCTTCTTACCCTGCTACACATCCTCAGCCTCACCCAACGTGACACCCTCCACTTCACTGCCATCAACCAAGCCACCCTGCTCACCATCCTCCATCCCATCCTCTGCTCGTCCTCTTTAGAAACTTCCCACCCATCCATCCTCCATCCCCCTCCTCATTGACTCCACTCAACTCATCATCCAGCCCCTACTACTCCATCCCCTTCCCCCTTCCCCCCCCCCCCCCCCCCCCCCTCAAAACAACTCCAACACCAACCATAGTCTAACTAAAACCCCAAACCATCCGACCAGTCAGTCCTCCTCTTCCTCTCATCCCCCCTTCCCTCCCCTCCCTCTCTCTTCTTCTACCTGCTACATCCTAGAACCCTGGGCCTGGCTGCTCTCCGCGTGTTGACCACACGGTCGATCGATGCGCTGGTCCATGACTGAATCTGCCACCCATCCCCGTGGCTCCTGATCTCTCGGTCGTTGGTTTGGATATTCCTTCCAAATCCAACCAGCGTATCCGATCCTCCCCGGGCTTGAATCCTGCTTCAAGAGATGGGTCGATCGATCTCGCTCAATTTCCATCACCAGTCCTCCTTCACCCTTCATCCCTTCACCAGCCTTGACTCATTACCAAACCTACCCAACCTTGTTTCTTTTCCCTCAGAATCACTCCCACTGGCTTGAGTCTATGCCCAATCGATTTCCTCCTGTAACTACAGCTTCCTAGAGAGTTCACCCGCAACTTATTTCCATTCCAGCGGTCATCTACATTCCTCATCAGGTTCTCCCTACCCCCCTACCCCATCTGACCATTATTCATCATCAGCTCGCACGACTAGTGAGCTTGAGCCCTATTCTCCATCTGATCTCGACCCCTTTGTCATTCGTTCTCCATCCCGACCTCATCGTCGCTAGCCCTAGTGTCTTCTCTCGCCCACATTTGCTTCGAATCATCATCCTCTCCTCCGTCTGTCTCCTCTTCACTTCTTGGCTCATTTCTAATCAACTCTTGTCGAACTCTTGCTGATCGACAGGCTGATTCTGTATCATGCTCCTCTCCTCCTGACAACCCCGTTCTCACTGCCTCCCACCTCGCTCAAACTCAATCATCATTCGATTCTCATCATCTTCCGTCCGCGGCGCAGTCAGTATCTCCTCGTCGATTCATCTTCTCTTCCTTCTCGCCGCATCCAACCAAATTTATAGGCAAAGCACACTCCGTATGGCTGCCACAAGCTCATCGGCCCCCGAACTGGTGAAGTCAGTCTCCATCTTTAGAGCTCTTTTGGTTGCTCTTTTTAATGTCCAAGACGTCTCCCTTTGCAGTGATCCAGATTGGAAATCAAAACTAAATCTACCTCAAAAAGATCTTCGACCTCAAACAGAGGTTTGTCTTAGTCTTATTAAGGCCAGTCATGTGCCCTTAATCTCATTTGGATACTGAATTTTATCAAACAGGATGTCACCAAAACGAAAGGCATTGAATTTGAAGACCTTTATCTCCGTCGAGACCTTCTGTGTGTTGCCACAGTTTTTACTGATTTTGAATGGCTCGGGGACTGATTGTAATCTTACTCTGGCAGTATGGGCATCTTTGAGGCTGGCTTCGAGAAGCCGTCACCGATTCAAGAAGAAGCCATTCCGATTGCATTAGCAGGGCGAGATATTTTAGCCAGGGCTAAAGTCAGTAATGCTTCGTTAGATTATATCATTATTCTCCCTTGCTAATTGGTTCTTTCTTTTCAATTGCTCAGAATGGTACAGGCAAGGTATCTTTTTTCCGTTCTTATTTCTTCTTGGGGACGGGAAGGGTGCTCATCTCAGGGGGATCTCGCTGGCATCCTTCGATTACTTTCAGACCGGTGCTTTTGTCATCCCTACACTCGAAAAAACCAATGTCCGACTCAATCGTATTCAAGCTCTAATTCTAGTACCCACTCGGGAACTAGCACTTCAGACATCGCAAGTATGCAAAACACTTGGAAAACATACCGGCATCCAAGTCATGGTTACGACCGGTGGGACCACGTTGAAAGATGACATCCTTCGTCTACAAGAGGCTGTTCATGTCGTAGTTGGTACCCCCGGGCGAATTCTCGATCTCGCGAGCAAGGGTGTCGCTGATCTCAGTCAGTGCAAAACCTTCGTTATGGACGAAGCCGATAAACTTCTCAGTCCGGAATTTACAGTCGTTATCGAGCAGCTGCTATCATTCCTACACAAAGAACGACAGGTCATGCTCTTCTCAGCTACCTTTCCGATGATTGTCAAAGATTTTAAGGTAAGATTTTGTTACAACACTACCTTCCTCATATCCTTCAAGCTTAAGAGTCTCGGCGCCTCGTTTTTGATCTCCCTAGGATAAACATATGGTGAAACCTTACGAAATTAACCTCATGGAAGAACTCACATTACAAGGTGTCACTCAATACTATGCCTTTTTAGAGGAGCGTCAGAAAGTGCATTGTCTCAATACGCTATTTTCCAAAGTGAGTGTTTTTGCCGTGTCATCTGGCCTTGGTGCCCGTTTGTTGATATTAATGCTTTTGGGTGAAAGCTGCAAATCAATCAAGCCATCATATTCTGCAACTCGACCAATCGAGTTGAGCTTCTTGCTCGTAAAATTACGGACATTGGTTATTCTTGTTTCTATTCTCACGCCAAGATGCTTCAGCAACATCGTAATAGGGTTTTTCATGATTTTAGAAACGGAGTCTGTCGCAACCTCGTCTGCTCTGGTACGAATTTGACCCGCTTGCATCTTTCTATGATGATGTTACAATTTCGTTGACTAGTCTAACTACTGTTCCGATTCGCTCCAGATCTTCTTACGCGGGGTATAGACATCCAAGCTGTTAACGTCGTTATCAACTTTGATTTCCCCAAAAATGCCGAGACCTATCTACATCGTATCGGTCGTTCCGGGAGGTTCGGACATCGTGGAATAGCGATTAACTTGGTTCGTCATTGTTAGAGTTTTATGGTCGGAGCTCATTGATTGATTCATGGAATCTTGAATGTAGATAACCTACGAAAATCGTTTCGATCTCTATCGCATCGAGCAGGAGCTTGGCACTGAGATTCAGCCTATACCCGCTGTCATTGACAAGGCGCTTTATGTTGCACCTAGCATTGAAGATTCCCCTTCAAGCTCGCCCGCCCATCCCAAATCATCTACGCCCTCTGCCAATACCAACCCAACTACTCACCCTAACTCACAGCAGTCTAATCCAACTCATCGTAACGGGCGCACGAAGAATCAATCCGGAGACCAGTCTCATACTCCACAGCCGCATGACAAACCTACCCTGCCGCCCCAGCAGCTAACTTTCCAAAAAGCTGCCCCCATAGACTCTTTATCACACGCAACGCCCACCGAATACACAAATGGTGTACCTCCATCCAGCAATCCCCGCGTGAATCACAAGACGGGACGTGGTGGGAACAACGGTCCTCATCGAGGTAGAGGCGGTGGGGCCCATCGAGCGCCCAGTGGGCTCGCTCCGGCGGCTTGATGTCGAACTCGCTTCTATTGTGATGGTATAAGTTCAAGAGTAAGTGGTCGGCATTCCTACCATTCGACATCTCCTTGAAATCACCGTCAGCCTGCCGATCTAATTAGCTGAACCCTCGATTGATTTCTGTGCCACCAGCTCTTGTGACCCTTCAAGCTGTACAAGTCGTCATTCTGCATCTTTGCGATCATGTCACACAGTCGTCATAACGCGCATTGATCTTTCGATATTTCTAATTCGTCCTACTTATTGGGTTTTCTAGAGTTATGAATTTATACTTATCCCGTTAAAGTATGGTGCTCTGACAACCATTCTGTCAAGACGTTACGCTCTCTGTGATTAGAAATCTTAGCTCTCGAATTACGTGATTTTCCTTTTTTTTCGCTCTTTAGCTGGTCCGCGCTCATCTTCACAATCACTTCCTTCCTTATCACCACGGCCAAGTTATTTTTATTTTCAAAGGTCGCCTCTCTGAAGCCGAAGAAATGAAATTATAACCGACTAGTGTACAATATTATCTGAAAGCTCAAAACTCGAAAACCAAACGAAAAAACAAATTTCATCTTTAATCCATCGATGCGGTTCTATTTCCTCCTCACTGAAGGCATCCTTCAACTCATCATTGATCAGCGATTCCTGGATGAACTCCTTCACCGCTGCCGCTCGACTGCCGCTCGACTTTCATTCCCGCACACGCCTTGATTGATACGCATGGCTCCCTGGAATTCCCCTCCCCCGGTTACTCGTCATTCCCGAACATGCCGACTAGCTTCCTGTCGTCACGCTCTGTCATCACTGGGACCGACCTCCCTTTCCCTTCCTTCCCCTATCATCACTCAGCGCTCACAGACTTCAAGACCCCTAGCTCCGAAGCAGATTCAATGACTAATAAGCTATAGCACATGGCACTTTGACTATCCCTTCCATATACTTCCCATCCTCACAGCTAGTCACCAAAACCTTGTCATGTTCGCACCCGACCTCAACTCGCCCATCCAGCGACTCGTTTCACTTGGGTTTGGAGTTAAATCCACTTTTTTAACATATTCTTGTAACTCCACCATGTTCTCGTGCTAGTAGTCTGCTTGATATTTCTCATTGGAACTTGCTTCTTCTCTACCCCGCCCTTCTCCCGCTGTGTTTGATTCGATCAATGTTCCCCAATCTAGACCGACAGTCATTTCCGGACCTGTATTAGATCCCTGCAACAGGTTTCGTCTTGTGTTTGGTCTGTTGGCTCGAGTCAAGCCGTCAGTGCAGTCTTTGATTCTGGCTGAACCCCCCCAAACAGAGTTGTACTCCTTGTACTAGTCTTGTCAATCTTCCTCCGCCTTCCCCAAATTATTGTTCCCTCTGCACCCCCACTCCCCGCTACCTTCATGAACCTCTTACTAGCCCAATACACAATGTCATTCACTTGAAATCCTCATTGGCGCCTGTGATTGAGCCATTGATAACTGAGATATCACATTGATATATCCTGACTCAATCCATGAACTGCAGCATTTGAGCCGCGATCCCAGTGTCAGGGCTTGCCTAGGTTATCGCTTGAATTCCGTAATATAGCCATTGGCGAGTTTGTCAAATATGCATGGAGCTTCAGCCAAGGTCGATTAGCTTAGTCGGTAGAGCGTGGTACTAATATCGCTTGTGCGGTGAGATGCCAAGGTCGGGGGTTCAAGCCCCCCATTGACCACTTTTGAGTGGTTGGTCTACTAACTGCTTGTTGCTTGCTCCTTCGGTGAAAGCACCTCCCTTTCCCATCAATCTGTTGTCTTCTTCTGCTGATTAGTTACTTTTCTACCCAAACTGGTTTTTCTTTTTCACATCCCTTGAACAAAGTGTTTCTATTTAGTCTTGGACCGGTCACTTTGTTTTTTTGTATGTAATTGGTTTTTACCCAGGTCTTGGCTCCAGGTTGTGCCACAGGTTTTGGACCAATCTGCCATCCCAGATTTTTCATGCCAGTCCTTCCCCATTTATTTTTCACATCCTCCAATCCAATTGGAGGGGAAAAAAAAATTCCACACCCCATCCCCTTGTTGATTTTTTTTGAGATCCATCCATTATTTTATTTTATTTTTTTTTGGGATCCATCAATCAAGATGTCTAATACCCTTAATCCAGAAAACCATTCATCAATTTTTACCTCCAATCACCCCTTCAATACAATCCAGTAACAGCTTAATCAAACAATGAAATACTGGAAGCATTAACAAACCCCAATCAAGAAAGCTCCCAGGATCTGATGAATGTGAGTGGCTAGATGATTGGAATTTGAATGGCATCTTAGTAAATTCTGATTCTGGGCTGTAATTCCATTTTTAGCCTAGTACAAGTCCTTTGGATGGTATTCAACCACCAGGTATTCAAATTTTTTTTTTGAATGTAAGAGTTTCATTTTCATTCTCACAAAATAATGTGAATAATTGTTGAAATTTTTTTTATTTCTTCCATACTAAATCAAAATATAGGAGATGGCATGTTTGAATGTCACATCCAATGTATGCTTTATTCTTCTGAGAAAAAAACAAAGAACTAAGAAGATTTGGAAGCATGTAAAAACCTCAAAAGGAT
Source organism: Puccinia polysora (assembly GCA_025617555.3). Lineage (NCBI taxonomy): Eukaryota > Fungi > Basidiomycota > Pucciniomycetes > Pucciniales > Pucciniaceae > Puccinia > Puccinia polysora. The sequence continues at coordinate 34,637,884 of CM062617.1, read as the reverse complement.
GTCAGATTGTTGTTGAAATCAACCCAAGCACCATTGAAATTCCAAATTTTGGTTGCATTGACTTGCAATTCCAAATACTCCAACATCTTGTCTATGATATTGAAGGAAGGAACAACTGGCATTCCTCCAATCAATTGGTTAGTACACATACGCAAGTGTCAATCCTACTTGAAGTCACAACCTACTCAAATTATATCCAAGAACAATTACAGGAACTAGATATCAACTATCATTAGCCTTTTTTTATGCCAGGGTAATATTGATACAAAAAAATCCCAAGGAAAAGAAGGAAAAGGCTCAAAATGAGGATCTAATTGCAAAAACAAACATGCCAGTGGTTTCTTGAGAATCCTACATCAGAAAGAAAGAATTAAATTTGGCATTGTGGTAGGCAAAACATTAACTACAGCCATCAAACTCAACTTTCTAGTAAAAGAACAACTACAAAAATCAAAATAAACTCAAAAATGTATTCTAAACCAAAAATAACCTATAGTCACTTGGCCAAAGTACTACTCTATCTCTCATGACTTAGAAGATACAGCCAAATCAACTATGGCCAACCCATATCTCAACCAGTTATCAAAAATGAGTGAAAGGCACATGGACATACCCTGGAAACCTTCAATACATATCAGCAAAAGATCAACTCAACGCCTGGACCATAAAGCCTGGAACTGTATGCAGCACCTAATGGACCACCAATCACCAGAACAGAGGCTGTGCAACCAATACAAAGAAGCAATATCTATACAAGAGACCAAAAGCTGAACCAAAAAAAAAAAAAATCATCCCATCAGAAATACAGAAACAATATATACAACAGACCACAAGCTGCAAAAAAAAAGAAAAAAAAACACCCCATTGGCAATATACAGAAGCAATATATATACAAGGGATCACAAGCTTCACTAAACAAAAAACCAATATACACAATCAATATACATGGAAGGAACTTCATGGAGTACCAAACAGACAACTCATCAACTCACCAAATATACCCAGAAATATATGCAAGAAACCACATGCAGTAGCAAAAAACAACAACTCACCTCACCAGTATACACAGCAATACACATTCAAGGGAACACATGCAGTACCAAACAAAAAACTACTACCAACTCAAACCAGTACTAAACATCTATATATGCAAGGAGCACATGCAGTAAAAAAAGAAAAAAACAGTAACAACTCACCCCAGTACTACACAGAAATGTATGCAAGGATCACATGAGGTTCCAAAAAAACAACTAGTAACAAATCAACTCATTTTTACTACACAGAACTATATGCAAGGGTGTGAAAGCATTGTGGTGTCATTATAAAGCCTTGGGTTGGGAACCACGCCGTGGTTGGTGCGCTCAGCATTTGGTAGGTCAGGCTCAGTATTTGGGATGCCCGCAGTCTCAGAAGCAGCTGCAGCAGGCTCAGCAGTAGGCACCGCAGGGCTCAGAATACTGGGTGTGAGTTGGGCTTAATTGGATGTGGCAGGACACAGCCCGCTTGGAAAATACGGACCAAAGAATGGAGCCAGCCCAACCAGTTTTGCAGGAAGCTAGTTTGGGAAGGTGGAGTGGGGCAATTGGGGCTATAGGAGCGGGCCAACCTGCAGGGCAGGAAATCACGCGACACGCCCGGTGGATAAGGACAACATGAGGGGCTCCAAGTAGGGTGAAGTGGAGGGCCATGTCATGAGAAGGACAAACTGGGTGTGTGTAAGGGTAGGCGGGCTGGAGGGTGGTTGCAGCATGGGAAAGGGTTAAGGTTAGGCTAGGGTTCTGGTTAGGCTAGGGTTCTGGTTTTTATGGTTTCTTTTCTATTTTTTGTTGGGCTGTCATTGCGCTTGTACTTAGGTTAGGGTTGAGAGTGTGGGCATAAAGTCCGCGCTCTAAACCCCAGCTTGATAGGGGATAGGGGATTGGATCACAGCTTAGGATATGGAAAGGAAAGGAAAGGAAGGAAATTCATCTCTCTCTCTCTCTCTCTCTCTCTCTAAACAGGCGCATCCTTATCCTTACAGATGCTAGGACCATCAATTCCAGAACTTAGGGAAAACTAGGGAGGTTACTCTCTCTTGTTTCCACAGCCTGAGAATAACGTGCTTCCTTTCTACCAACAAGAAAAAATATCTCATACATTCATAATGGTTCTTACAAACCAGCAGAAATACCTCATGTGAATGTACTACTTTTTCACAAATCAGAAGAAATAACACATGTGGATGTACCAATTTTGCTCCACCAGCAGAAATACCTCATGTAAATGTACCTTATTTCAATTGAGATTGATTTAAACAAAAGGCTGAGGAATAAGTGGTAAACAAGATGAATGGGAATTGAAAAAGTGAAAAGGAAGAGAAATGAAACTAAGAATACCATAAAAACCATGCTTTGAGGATGGTGGAAAACTGAGGATTGGTTGAGAGGAGGCTGATGAACTTGAAGAAGCAAGGAGAGGACCAAAGATAGAAGAAGTGGGGAAGAATGATTAAAAGATGAGTGAGATGAGGAGTTAATATTAGAAGTAACTAGTTGTCAAAATCTCACCAGGCACACAGAGAAGGAAGGTACTAGTTTGGCTTTAGTTACCAGATTTTAAGATCATACAAAAGGATAAAGATGAGAACAAGAAGGAATAAATGAATAACAAGATTGAGATGAAGATTGAGGTGAATGTGAGTTTGAGAGATTGAGTAATTTTTTTTCACTTCAAAGTTGATAAATCACATCAAGCCTGGGTAGAAGATACAAAAATGTGAGACACTGAATTTTGAGTGCAGTGTACAGCTTGGGTATGGACAGGTTAAAATGGGAAGTATTATAAGAAAAATTACAACATAACTCAATGTAACTCAGCAGGAAAGAGAGAGCCTCAGGGGTGGTCTTGAGAATCCCCTGAGGGCTGATTTTTCTATTTAAGAAGGGCTTTTCTGCCCTATCCAAGTTGTATTGTAACCCATTGCATGACAAACAGGCACTCATCCAACCATCCATCACCAAATCAGCCATCTGTGGTATCTAACCTGATGAATATCATCAGTAAACCAATTATAAAGCAACAGGAAATTACAAAAAAGAAATAAAAAATAATCTTTGACTATTGAAAAACCTTACCAGGTGCTTGAATAGGGGTTCCCCTGTGACCTCAATATTCAGGAAAAAATTGAAAGGGGCTGTGATGAATCCAAAACCCTACAAAAACCAAAATGGACTGTGTGGCAAACTTCATGAACCATCTGAGTTGTGAAGAGCCTTTCACAACTCAGATGGGTTGTGAGATGCACCACAGGACCCATTTTGACTTGTGGCATGCTGTTTAAAACTTGTTTACAATTCCGGGGTTGTGAGCAAAAAAAAAACAACATGAAAATTGAAATTGAGATAAATTAAAACAAATAAAAATAAATAAAAAATTAAACAAAAAAAAAACAAAAAAAAAAACAAAAATCAGAAAAAGTTGAAAGAAAATCCAAAAAATTGAAAAGAAAATTGAAAAAAAAGGGAAAATTTCAAAACTCCAGGGACATGAATGCAGAATCATAGCCCCATGAATAAATAAAAATGAACAATTAAAAAGTCAAAAACAATCAAAAAATTGTGCCCAAAAAAACATAAAAAAAAAGGGTAAATAAAATTAAAAAGGAACAATATACAAACGATACAGCCCTGAAATAAAATAAAATGCAATATAATTTTTGAATAAAATACAATAAAATACAAACATTTTATTGTATGTTAAAAAAGAAATTGAATTGAATCAAAAAAAAATTCAACCAAATAATTTGAATTCATATCATTCCATTTAATCATTTCATAAAGTCAATCAATCAACCCACAAAAAAGAGGAATAGGGTGTATCAGAGTTTACTCAACTTCCACTTTTTTAATGGTGTGTTTTGGAAAAATACCCCAATTTTTAACATGCCATTAAAAATAAAACAAACCACTTATTCCACATTTGAGGTGTCAGAGTTACCTGAAAATAAATGGGGCTCTTCAGATGAAGTATTTAAAGGTTTTTGCAACCTCAACTACACATTGTTCCATGTCATACACCCTTGGTTTACCACCTCCTTCTACCTCCAACCTCATTGGAAAAATCTGATTCATCACTCTCATCACTTCATCACTCTCATCATTCATCACTCTCATCACTTCATCACTCTCATCACTTCATCTCTCTCATCACTTCCTCACTCTCATCACTTTATTGCTCTCATCAGTTCCTGAATCTCATCAATTGATTGCTCTCATCACTTCCTCACTTTCTACAATTTATTTCTCTCATAACTTCATCACTCTTACTCTTTTCCAATGGCCCCTCAGCAAACCTCCCCCTGAAAGTTTACAAAAAAATCCAATGAACCAAAGCAAAAATCCCCCAGGAACTCTACAACAAAAAATCCTCCCCCACCAGCTTCCAAATGCTCAAGTCTGCTCAAGAGAGCTGATCAAATAATTCTTGTAAACTGGCTCAAAGTTGCCTCCAACTATAATGCTTGCTTTGGATCTGAAAATGAAACACAAGTGGGTCAACCTCCATCCTCTAAGTTTAATGGTTATCTCCTGATGGAAAATGAAATAAAAAGGAAAAAAAAAGGTAGACTGGGTCTTTAATCCAAATAGATGAGGAAGCAATTCAAGAAATATTGAGCCAAGTACAAAACGGCCCATTCAATGTAAATATCAACTGGCTTTGGTATCACCAAATCCAATCAAGCCAAAGGAATTGACTTTTTGGTTTTCAAGTTGGACTTGATTTGTCCTTTTGATGCTAAAATGGATGAAATATTTGGAAAGAAGGCCAAAATCACCCCCTTGGCTGATTTTGATTCCAAAAAATCTGATTAAATTTGGCTGTAGATGCTCAGCCTAGCAATGAAGATCCCAATGTAACCTTTGAGTGGCCTTGATCTGATGCCAAGGAGGATATTCCAACACAACCAGCTCCAATCATTTCTAAATTGGCATTGATTAACCATTCAAACCCTTGCATGGATCACTCACTTAATTCTTTTGATTGTTCCCTTCCTAGGGTGGAAGAAATCAAAAACTTGCAAAATGGGGAGCAAGATATTCCAGTATCACCATTAAAATCAACATCTTTTCCAGTAAGAAAGAAATTTCTTGTATTTTATGGTTAATCCTAACTGATTTAGAATTTAAAAAAACAGCCTCATCCTTTCATGAATTGCCAAATTTTCAAGCCAATGGGACCTCCTAAATTGCCTTCAAATAAGAGTGATGAATTTCAGACACAAACATTCTCTGCAAAGGAAAAGCAAAAGGCCACCAATTCAATCAAAATCAACCTCAATAGTTGTCAAAAGAGGAAAAAACTTCCATTTTTTGGGCTTTGAATATATCATGGAGAAGCAAGATTCAAGTAAGTGCATGTATTGAATCTCCTTTCTTTAAAAATCAAGCTCATTGATATTCACCTCCAAAAAAAAGTAAAATTACAAATTGAATCCAAAAGTTTATTTGAAAAGCAAAGGTGGGATAATCAACTGACAATTGATGGTAAAAAGCAGAAATTTCCTTAGATACTTACAAAGATATTTAAGATTATCTCTTTTGAGAACCATTTTTCTTACAATCCCTATTCTTGCCACCTCTCTGTATTTTTGTCAAATCATCTCCTCCCATCTAATTCCCTCCCATCCACATACTTCAATTGGGGTGAGGATCAAGAAGGGATTCAATAAATTGTGTAAAATTTTGGGGATAGTCAGAGAAAAATAGGCAGTCCAGAAAAAGGGTGGGTGTAGAAATAACAAGGGGTCAAACATTGTGTTGCATTGCATAGAATAAAAAAAAAAGGGTGAAAACAATTTACAGAAAACCTATAATCAACACCCCCAAAAAAAGGTAAAAAAAAAACAGCAATCATTAGTCATCTGATAGTCAAGGTGGATGATCAAAAAACATTGAAAAAAAATAACACGCAATGATCCTTAAAAAAAAGGGGGAATGTTAAATTCACTGCCCATTGAGCCATGGAAACAACTCAAAATGAGCTGTGTGGCACGCCACACAACCACATTCAAGCTGTGCCACGTACCTCACGGTTCAAAGAACCGCACAGCCCACACACCACGGTCCGGGCTTGTGTGGGATGCTGCACAACTAGATTCAAGCCGTGTAGAACTCCATGCATCTTGAATGTAGTTGTGTGGAAACTGCGCGGCCCACACACCACGGTCCTGGCTTGTGTGGGATGCCCCGCGACTACATTCAAGCCCTGTAGAAATCCACATGGCTCAAATGTAGTTGTGTGGAATCACACATGCCACCGGACTGTGGTGAGCCAAAAAAAAATGAATGAAAGGGTACTAACATAACCCATAAACTAAATAAACCTTCCAAAAAAACAGAAATCAACCAAAAAATCAAAAGATGTTTAGTTTTTGGTTAAAAAAAACAAAAATAAATAAATAAATAAAAAACAAAAAAAAATGGTAATATCCAATGGACTAGCCCTTAAGTAAAAAGAACCAAAACAACACAAGTAACTGGACTAGCCCTGAACTAAAAACACAAAAAAAATACAAGTAACTTGACCAGCCCTAAAGTAAAAACTCCAAAAAAAAACCAGTTCAACTTGTGTTAAGCTGATCCCATCATAAGGAGTCAAATAATATGATGGAATCAGCCCAACTTAAGTTGAACTGACTTGACATTAAACTCTCATTCAAAACACTCAATATAATGATGTTAACTCAAAACACTCAACATAATGATGTTCAAAATGTGATAATCCTTTATATTGATAGAACTTGTTGGCTGCATTAGAATTACAATCTATATGAACCCCAATGATGAAATTAAGTCAAAGTCTATAATCTCTATAATCTAGAATACATTTGCAGTTGATCTTTGAGATGATCAACCCAAACAGAGGCTTTTTTAGAAATCAAGGAATGCAGTTTTGCTACAATGGGTGGGATTGGAATCATTTATCCCTCAATTACCAATAGAACCAAGTGGTTATTGTTTACAAAGGAAATATAGATAGTGTCTGATTGATCTGTAAAATAATTTTTCATTGCATTGTAAGAACAAAATGACTCCAATGAAATGAAACATATAGGTCTGGCATATGTGTCTGCTAATATTTGTCCCTGAGTACCGCATCATTGAAATCCTCCTCCTTTTTGGTCTTTGAGGCCCCCTACTTTTCCCATGGAGTCATAAAGATTTTCCATCCTTCAACGTCATTAACAAAGCGTCATTTACAGTTTGCTTGTATGTTTTAAGAAAAGTGCCAAGTGCAAAATTGTCTTGATGACTCTGGGAAACTAGATTCAATTGCACAAATCAGAGATTTTTCACGGTCCGTCACAAAGAATTTTGGAAGTCTCTCAGGATTGTAAGCCAACTCCTTTGATGAAGTTACAGACCAACTGTAAAACTAAAACGTTTCTTTTTTTATGAGAACAAGAGCTTTTGTGAAAGTTTTCTGGTTGGCTGTCATTATTACATCATGCAATAGCGGGATTTTTTACTTATTTGTTTTATAAGTAAAATCCAACATAGCAATTATATGATGGAATTGTTTGGAAAGATTTAATGACTCTGGGTGGGCCAAAAATAGGGCCTCCAAGTGAACCTCTCCACTGAATTTTGACCAATGAATCCAACTTGATTCTTCATGCTGTTTGTAGAGTGGGTCCATAACACTTTTCCCCTTCAGTTCTTCAAGCACTACCTTTTGCTTGGTGTTATAGATTGTTTGGTCATCAACATAATGAGCCTCCAAGTGACCCTCTCCACTGAATTTTGACTGATGAATCCAACTTGATTCTTCAAGCTGTTTGTAGAGTAGGTCCATAACACTTTTCCCCTTCAGTTCTTCAAGCACTGCCTTTTGCTTAGTGTTATAGATTGTTTTGTCATAAACATAATTGCTGCAATCAATATTGCTCAATTTTCTCTTAAGTTGAAACATATTGAGCCCATCATTCATGCATTCTATTAGATTGTCTAAGGCTACCCCAGTGATTCACCTCAGTTGAGGATGCACAGAGGGATGTTCTTATGGTTGATGGTTATGTTGAGTTTCTGTGTAGGAGAGTCCCCACAAGGGGTCTGCCTTTGTGCAACTTGCATGGATTAAAAACTTGCATCCAACCTTCCTTGTGTGAGTCTGTCAAGACTGTTTGGTAAGGAGTTGCCCCAAGTAGGAACCATGTTTATAACAGGCCAAATACACATATTAGGGCGTATCAAAGTTAGCAAAACCACCATTTTTAATGGTGGGTTTCTGAAATACACATACCCCTAACTTGTGTATTTCAAAATGGGGGGTTTCATGAAAATGTCAGCTTGCTACTATTGCAGAGAAAGCTGCAAAAGTAACAAAAATAACATAAAAATAATAATAATATAATTAACCTAAGAAGGAGTAGGAAAACCATAAATATTATTACAGAAATGGATTTTCCACCCAAAATTAGGTAGGGTCACTCACTGACCCCACCCTTGAAATCCAACTCCTTATATATTTTAAATAATTAAGGAAAGAAAGACCAAAATACCACGGCTCCACTATTGAGCTTTTTGTCAATTAAATATTTCACATGTATTTTCACATATAGGTTTCACACCTAAAACTCAGTCATAATTGAGGTGTTGTTTATATTTTAGGAGCTATGGGGGGAAATGTGTTTTGTCACAATTCCCGCACGCAGCCGCGGCAGCCAATGCACCCACGCGCGGCTGAGATACAGCCCTGTCACTCCTTCAAGGTTGTGTACGCAGCCCCGGGCCTCTGACAAGTACGCAGCCACAGGATTACGGGTTGAAAGAGTGACAGGCGGCCTGAGAAGCTTAGGTACTGCGTAAACATGCTACAACCCACACGGGAACATTCTACATATGTAATAAATGTTCCTGTGGATAGGAGATAGTCTAAAAGTACATAATATTATATAAAAATACTTAAATAACCCTTATACATATTTTTCATTAAATATGATTTAAAGTACCAAGAATGTCGAAAATAAGACAATGACAAATGCTAAAAATATATTAAAATACTTTAATATAATTTTATGAGAATTTCTAGACATCAATATCTTTGTGACATACTAAGAAAATTAATGATGTAAAAATATCACATGACTTCCCATGACTTATATTTTTAAGTAATTATTTTAGTAAATCAACTGAAACTGGAAAATAAGGAGTAAAATCAATATCATGACTTTACTCCAGTTATTTAATACATAATGAGAACTCACCTGATATCAGGATGTCCGTATAATTGTCTATTCAAATAATTATTTACTTACTGGGAACATTTACTAAGGATAATTAATTAAATAATACATAAATAGGACAGATTAGTGTTATTCACATGTCCTAATATAAATTATAAAGTAGAATAATTCCCATACCCTGAGGAAGTAGATGCCACCCGTGCTATAGCACCAAGAACACGTGACAGGCTACCAATGGTTACCCTTCTAGCTTTAGTTTCCATCCCTTTGAGCCCCTGTACCCCTCAGAAGGATAGTATTGGGACTCCAAAAGCTATAAATAAAGATCTCTTTTGAGGATATTGATGGGAAGAGACCCAGTTATATTTATATCCAGACACCGTGCCAAGGTAATCAAGTACTTATAAGAGATAAGTAAGTGATTTATGGCTAAGTCTGATCAATAATATCCGTCCTCAACCTCTTTTTATCAATTAAAACTGCTGAAAAACCTTATTACCCCAGTATACAGGTTTAACCAATCAGTGCACATCCCAAACAGATACCCTAAGGATTTAATAATATACAAGTGAGTTTTATTATCCTTTCTATTTTGTGGCAGCTTGGTTACAAGGCCCAGCCACTCCACCGTGTATTTTATATACATATTATCTTTGGGTAAAATATCCTTTAAACTAAAGAGCCCAAAGTAACCAGGACTATGTGTTTTCATACTGAAATCCCTGAAGAGAGGTGTCAAAGATCCTCAATATAATTGTGGCCCCTCTATAAAAATATTTAATAATCAATTTATACATATTGATTTATAACAATAAACAATAACCAAACCAATTAACCTTGCAATAAGCTTAATCCAAATATTTTACAAATTTTTGCTGCATTTATTGAATAATATATTTATTATTTATTCTATCACCTCTGGTAGCTAAAGGATAGCAAGGGTCTTGGCATCCAGGAGGCTGACATCAAACATAAAACCTGCCATTAAACCCACCATTTATGCATCATCATCCATCCACCATCCATCACATCTAAAACACCTATCCACATCAGCAAATCCATACCGGTTGAATCTCCATTGCATCACACACATCTCATCTCCATTGCTTCACATCTCTACCAATTTTTACATCTCCATCTTTGCACAAATCAAATCCCATCATCATCTCATCACCCCAAATCACATCACCATCTTTCTCAACATGTTCAATCAAACTTCCCGCCAGCAAGTTGAAAACTCAAAAAAGCTGACTGAACTTTGCTACTGTTTGACTCCCATTCAGACTCTGATTCAGACTCCAATTAGGAATCAACTCTGTTAGCTTTGAATTCTCTGTGGGAAAAGCAATACATGGTTCAAAGAATACACACCCTCAGCAACCCTATGTACGAAAGGCAAAAGCTTCATTTCATCCTCAACTTAAGCTTCCAGCAACTATTCAGAACTTTGTTGTCTTCATTCATGAAACTTTTGGAGATGATTGAAGACCACCACATCTTCCAGAACAATTCTCAGAATCCTCAATCCAATCCAGCCATCCAAATTGCTTTTTCTCTTTGTAGATTGGGATCAAATGGAAATGGAGCAGCAATCCATTAATTGGAAAATCTATTCTCAGTCAGTTATGGAAGCATTGACCTATACACCAAAAGAGTCATTATTGCTATCCTATCTTTCCATTTCTCAGTACTTTCTTTTCCAACCAAAGAAGAACGCAAGGGGATATCTCAAGTAATGGAGACCAAAGGCTTTCATGTTTTCATTGGGTTTGTTGATGGAACCACCATCCCCTTGATTCAAAAGCCCAAGCTAGATGGCAACCACTATTTTGATTGCAAAATAAGGCAACTGATTCATTTCTTTTCCAATGACTTTGATAACACCTTTGATCACACCACTGACCAAATATGTTTCATCTTTTTGTTTAGATACTCTGTGGCCCTAAAACTTTTTTGAAATAACAATAAGAAGTTCATATCCCTCCATGCTGGCCTTCCAGGTTCTTGTCATGATTCATACGTGTTCAATTGGATGAAAATTGCCCAAAAACCAGGGAACTACTTTGACCAAGATCAATACCTTCTTTCTAATTTAACTTATGCTAGTGGAAAATATGTGGTTCCAGCATACCAGAATGTTTCATCTAACAATCAAGGAAAAACCAATTTCAACTATCATCTTTCCCAATCACAAGTTTGGATTGAGCATGCCATAGGAGTCCTGAAAGGAAGATGGGCCAGCTTAAGGGAAATGCAAAACTAGCTTCAAAAACCAAAAGACATGAAGTTCCTCATCAACTGGATTATCACTTGTGTAATACTTCACAATCTTTTGGCTGACATTAAAGATGAATGGGACAAAATATTTGAAGATGATATTCCTGACCCACCTCAAGTCATCCCTGTCTCATTGTGTCCCTCATTCCCTCATCTTCTTCTATGAGAGAGCAGATTCTTCCTCTCATCCTTGCTTGCTTTGATGATTAATGCTTGATTTTTAAATAGGTGAAAAATAACTTCACAGTAAGTTTTTTTTTTTGGTTGTTCATCCAAGTTTCCAGGTTGAGTTGGTTTTTTTTTTTTTTTTTTTTTTTTTTTTTTTTTTTTTTTTTTTTTTTCTTTCTTAGTGGACTGAGACAAAATCAAAAAAAACCTCCACCTCATACCCCACCACTTGCCAGCGCACCCACCTCTCTCCTCCACCTCACCGCTCCAACACTTCCACCTCACCCCACTCACACACCACTAACCTTCCTTCCTCCTCCTCATCAAACCACCTCCTTCACCTCAGCAACCTAACCAACCTCACCAGCCTCATCAACCTCACCAAGAAACCTGCCTCACCAAGCTCCCCAAAACCTCCACCATCCAACTAACCAAGAGACTAAGTGAGTCACCTTCCCTCATTCTTTCCACTCACTAAACCACCCTTGCTTACCTGTCATTTGAACTCCCCCCAGGTCTTCTCTCTCAGCTCCACCTCATCTCACTTGCATCCCCCTCCTCATCTGGTAAGCCCCTCCCTTCTCTTTCTCCTCCCTTCCTCCTCCTCCTGCCTTGCTCAACCAACCACCACCAATTGATTAGGAATTGATTGGTCAACCAAATCCTAATTGATTTATTGATCAATTTGGTTTTAATCAATTGATTGAAACCAAATCAATTGGTTTTGTTTGTTTTGATCAATTGATCAATTGAACAATTGACCCCCAATGAATTGATTGATTTGCAATTGATCAAGCAATTGATTTGCATTTTATTGCTCCATTGTTTTGCAATTGATTGTTTGATTGTTTTGCAATTGATCAAGCAATTGATTGCTAATGTCTCCTGCACCTTTGTTTTGGAGATTTCTTTGAAGCTGACCTCCGGTGTTTTTTTTTTTTTTTTGATCTTTTTTTCTTTTTAGATGTCTCTGGACTGCACTGGAAGCCAACAGGGTGTTTTTTGATTATTTCAGGTGTTCTTTGCCATGGAAGGTAGGCTTTCTTTAATTTAAATTTTTGTGATAACTTTGCTTGTTGGTGTGTTGCATGGGTCACTCATGCCAATTTGTTTTGGGGAAGATTTGGCTTCTGGTGTCTCTGGGTTCAAGTCCAGGTTTGGTTTCTTTTTTTTATTCAATCATGTTTCACCAATGATGTCCATTGGACTGACTTTGTTTTTTTTTTTGGAAAAAATTTGACCGCTTTTGGGGAACATCTAATTCTTCTCCCACCCCCCTCAAAATGTTACACAAACAATCAAATCCCGCCTTGTTCCTCACCCCAATGTAAGTATAGGATTGGGGGGGAACAAGATGGAAGGAGATGGCTTGAAAAACATACAGAGAGGTGGGAAGAGTAGGGCTGCTTTCCAAAAGAGGCTTCAATATAAGGATTCAGAAATGTCTTTGGAAGTTACTGAGGAAGGTACTAATGAAAAGGTGGTCTGGTCTGGTTGGAAACCACGTCCTTTGGATATGTACAATTTAATTGTTGCCAAAAAGAAAAAGAATAGTCAAAAACCCACCCAGGAAGAGTTTGAGCAAGCAAAAAAAACAATCAAACGGTTCCATTTCTTCCACTGTGGAAACGTAATTGTCCTCAATCAATCTTATCACCAAGCCCTGGTTGCAATAATTGAATTTGTGCCCTTGGATAAACTCTCAGAACAAGATAAGGACATCAAATTTTTCACCACTTTCCTTCATGGTTCAAAAAAATTTGTCAACCCAGTTGGTCCTTCAAGATCTTGGGGTGGAAGAATGTGGGCAGTTGGATGGCAAAAATTGATGCACCCTTTGGAGTTATCTGGATGTTATGTGAAGAAATCATCTATTAGATCTTCTCCTCAAGAGTATGCTTTCCTCAAACTTAAGGCTGACAAAGTATCCCAAATTCTAGGACAAATGTTTTGCAATTTAGCCAAACTTTCCTTTGAATCAAACCATGATACCATGAAGGACAACAAAATCCCCTCTTTCTCTTTGTTGGAATTTGGTTCCAAGCCTACACCTTTTGATTGCTCCCCACACATCACTTTCACCTTGGAGTATTTTTACAACTCTCCTCATATTGACAAAGGCAACATCTCTGGCTACTCCTTTTTACTTGTGGTTCCAACCAAGAAATCAAATGGTCAACTTATTGAAAATACGGACAAATATCAAGTATCAGATGGCCAATTTTTTTTTCCTGACCTTGGATTTGGAATTGATTTCAAGAAAAAAGGTATAGTCAAAATGGCTTGGGCAGCTAATAAGTACAAGCACTGTACCTTTCCAGCTGTGGACACAGCAACCCATGCCAGAATGGCAATGTCACTTCAAATTAATAAAAAAACTAGAAACACTTTTAGGGACTTGAATAATGGCCAAATTTACTCTAGAAAACAAAAATATAAATAAAAACAAAAAAGATATGTATGTTGGTGGGGTTAAGAATAATCTCAAATGTTTTAATCAAAAATAATTTTTTTGTTTTTCTTTCACTCATGCAAATATATTTACAAGCCTAGCATTTGAGTTATCTGCTGTATTTCATCTACTGTTTTAGTGCTACCAATGCAAGCCAAGGCTACTGATAACTTATCCTTTTTGTTGGTTGCAAGTTGTTCCCTCTCCTTTTCCAGTTGGGCTTGATGTTGATCCTTCTCCTTTTCCTCTTTTTGAAACTCTAGCTCAGCCTGTTTCAAATTCCACTCAGCATCCCATTTTTGTTGATGAGCCAAATTCTTGGCTTTCTGATTTTGAACATCCATGGCGAGTTGACAATCCCACTTTTGTTTTTAAAAATCAAGTTTTTTGGATTCAATTTGTGATTTGACTATTGTTTGCAGGGGAAAAGCAATGAGCATTATTTTGAAAGCAAGGATATTCAACCAATGGAATTACATGAATCTCTCTTCTCCATGATTTCTTCAAAGCCTGAAAAACCAGAAGTGTTTCTCCTCTTTTGATTAATTTTGGGGTTGATATTGATGGGATTGGAGGTCTTTTGCTTACCCTTGGCAGAGGAGGTTTGAGTCTGAAAGTTGTCACTAGTGTTCAAAGGCGATGTGGAAGGCCCCATTGGCTTGAGTTTTTGGCCATTCTGGAATGGATGAGCCTGTTTTGTTTACAATCTAAATCAGTCAGGATTAACCAGAAAGAAGAGAAAAGAGCTTGGTTCCTTACTTGAACCAATGTTGAGGGTAATGGAGACTGAGGAATATCTTTTTCTGCATCAGAAAGTTTGATGAGATCTGCTTACCCAGGAAGAGAGCAAGCCAAAGAAGGAGGGGAGGGGTCCAAGTTATGGTTTGACAAATCAATCAATGCAGAAGTAGATATGATTGGAGCTGATTGCATTTGAATATCCTCCTTGGCATTGGATGGGGGCCACTCCAAGGCAAAGGTTTCTTCAGGGTCAACATTTCTAGGCTGAGCATCCCCAGCCAAGTCTTCAGCATGGAAGGAATTGGATTGTTGGGCATCAAAAGCAGCTAAAGGGGAAATGTTGGCCTTCTTTCCAAATATTTCATCAATTTGAATATAAAAAGGACAAATGGAGTACAAATTATCAACCACAGAGTTGATTCCCTTGGCTTTGTCAGAGTTGGTGATACCAAAGCCAGTGGAGATTGAAATGGAGTGGACCTTTTTGTACTTGGCTTGATAATTCTTGAATTGCTCCCTCATCTGTTTGGATGACAGATCCAGCCTACCTTTTTTTTTTTCTTGAGTTCATTGGCCATCAGGAGATAACCATTGACCTTAGAGGATGGAGGTTGGCCAACACGTGTTTCATTGTCCAATCCAAAGCAGGCATCATAGTTGGAGGGAATTTTTAGCCAGTTGACCAGGATGATGTGATCAGCTCTCTTGAGCTGACTTAAGCACTTGGAAGCTGATGGGGGAGGATTGTTTGTTGCGGAGTTCCTTGGAAATGTTTTCTTTGGTGTGTTGGAGCTTTGTGTGGACTTTCAGGGGAGGTTTGCTGAGGGGCCATTTGGAAAGAGTAAGGGCAATAAGGTGATGAGAGGGATAAAGTGACAAGCCAGATAAAGTGATGAGAGATATGAAGTGATGAGAGAAAGAAAGTGACAAGAGCAATAAAACAATGATTGGATTCTTTGGATGAGGTTGGAGGTACAAGTTCTTGTTGGAGGTAGAGTGATGAGAGTGATGAAGCAATGAGAGCAATAAAGTGGTGAGTGATCAAGTGATGAGGGTGATAAATTGATGAGAGTGATGAGAGTGGTGAATCTTTTTATGATGAGGCTGGAGGTAAAAAAAATTGCAATGAGGTTGGAGGTAGAAGGAGGTGGGAAGCCATGAGTGAATGACATGGACAGGTGGTGGAAGCCTCTAAATACTTTATTTGAAAAAACCCACTTATTTCATGTTAACTTTGACACGTCTGATTTTAAATAAGTGGGTTTTTTTGATTTTAAATGGCAGGTTTGAAAAGGCAGATTTGGGTTGAAACCCACCATTAAAAAATGGCGGGCTTGGCTAAATTTGATACGCCCTATTTATCTTTATTCAAGTTAAAAACCATCAGAGAGTAACCTTGCTTCTTAGCCCATGTTTGACAATAGTTTTGCACCTCTTCCCTCGCAGGAAAGGCTCTCATAGGAGGTGGGTCAAGTGGATCTATTAAACATTCATTGGTTATTTTCATAGTTTCATAGGTGTCATAGTTTCATAATTACAATCCCTCAATTATTTTTGCTCAAATTAAATCAGGAAAATACCTCAGAAGCATAAAATCTTACTCACAACCAGAGTTAAAATCCAACTGTCAAAAATTTTGTTCCTCAATTTTCACCCTAGATGAGGATGCAATTGGGGCTTCCAATGTTTCATTAACCAAATCCTTTTTTTCCAAAGCTTTGTTAACGACATTATTAATGTAGTCCTTCAACCCAGCCATGTCACAAGGAGGGCTTGCCACTGTTCCTATAATGCAAAAAAATTGCAATTCTACTTCAGTTTTCAATCCAACTTTCAAATGAAAAACTGAAAAGTTTGCTCACTTTTAAGTTAAGAAAGATGTGTCAAATTTAACTTTGATTTCACTTTAATTTTGCTTTGGTATTGCTAGGAGTGGTCCAACTGTCCCACATAGTATATGTTGATCCCAAGTTTGGGTTGAGGGAACCCAAGTGTGGTCCAGGGGGTGCCTAAAATTCTGGCACAACTTTGGGGGGGTTGCGCACCCCCAAAAACAACTCCTATACCACCCCCCTGAGGTTTCACATGTTTGGAACAGCCCTTTGTAGTTGTCTAAGGGCCCCCACAGCTCAAATGAACCATTTAGGGCCCTAAACAACTACCACACAGTTGGAGCCGTGAATTTAAAATTACCTAAAAAAAAACATGGTCAGTCATGTGACCATCATTGGAAACACATGATGGGATGCAAAAAAACCCTTGTGTTGATCCTCAAAAGAATAATTGTGAAAACAACCCCCCCCAAAAAATGGCATGAGTTACCCATAAAACATACCAAAAAATCCAACCAAGAAAAAAAAAAAAAGGAAAGACTTACTTGTAACCAAAAGCAAACCCTAAACAAACCCAAAAAAAGATCAGCCTCATGCAAAGGGGGAGGAGGACAAGGAGGACAAGGAAATGGTGGGGGAAACAACAAGCAACCAATCAATTGATGAGGGATTGATTTCTTGATTGATTTGCAATCAATTGGGAGGAAGGGAGTGGAAGGAGGGACCACTCCCATTCAACTGACTAATTGATTGGGGGTGGAAGGGGGGGACTGCTCCAAATTGATTGGGAGCAGAAGGGGGCGGGGGGATGAACTTACCTGAAACAAACAATAAATTGTTTGTTGGGAGAGGATGAGGGAGGAGAAGGAGCAGGGGGGCTTATCAGAGGTGCCAGAGAGGGGATATGGCAGATGGTGGATGTGGGGGATTGGTGAGGTGGAGGAGGTTTGGAAGGTGGTGGGGGTGAGAGAGGTGGTTTGGTGAGGAGGAGGAAGGAGTGGACCAGTGAGTGAATGGGGTGAGGTTGAAGGGAGATGTGGGTGGTTTGGTGAGTGTGGTGAGGTATGAGGTGGAGGTTTATTTTTGTTTTTTTTAAGTCCACCAAAAAAAAAAAAAAAAAAAAAAAAAAAAATGAAAAAACAAAAAGTCAGCCTAGGATTCTTTCTTGAACAAAAAAAAGAAAAAAGATACGGTAATTTGATTACTTATTTCAAACAAAAATGTTACTCATCAAAGTGAGCAAGTATGAGGGGTAGAATCCACTCTCTCATGGAAGGAGATTAGGGAAAAGATGAGACAGGGATTTGAGTTGAGGATTCCAAGAATTTTTCTGGAATATGTGATGGTCTTCAATCATCTTCAAAAGTTTCATGAATGAAGGCAAAAAAATTTGGAATAGTTTCTGGAAGCTTAAATTGGGGAAGAGATGAAGATTTTTTCTTTCATATAGAGACTTTTGGAGATTCTACCTTTTTGGAACCATGTATTGCATTTCCAATGGAGAATTAAAAGTTAACCAATTTGATTCCAAATTGGAGTCTGAATCAGAGTCAAATAATAAAAAAATTTCAGTCAGATTTTTTGTGTGTTCAACTTTCTGCAATGAATTTTGATTTGAAATGTTGAGAAGGATGGTGATGTGATGTGGGGTGATCAGGTTATGGAATGTGGGTGAAGCAATGGAGCTGCAAAGAAATGGAGATGTGAAGAAATGGAGATATGAAGAAGAGATGAGATGTGTGTGAAGCAATGGAGATGAGATTGAGGTGTGGATGGGTGTTTTGCATGCCATGGATGGTGGATGGATGATGATGCATAAATGGCAGACTTAATTTTTGAAATAGAAACAAACCATTTTAAAATAAACAAGTTAGGGGGTATTTGTATTTCAGAAACCTGCCATTAAAATGGCGGGTTTGGTCAAAAGAAAATGGCGGGTTTCTAATGGCGGGTTTTCTAAATCTGATACACATTAATGTAATTCAACATCAATGGAATAGACCTAAAGTAAAAACACAAAAAATAACAAGTTCAACTTGTGTTAACCTGATCCAATAATAAGAAATAAAAATACTCTTTATGATGGGATCAGCCGAACACAACTTTAACTGAATTACCAATAAAATCTCATTCAAAACACTCAACATAATGAAGTCAACTCAAAAACTCAAAATAATCATGTTCAAAACATGATAAAACTTTATATTAATAGAAGTACAAGATCAGCATCAGAAGTAAATTTTAAACCAAACCCAAATGATGAAATAAAAAACCAAATGATGAAATGATATGATGTCTAAAAATTGGAATAAAAATACAGTTGATATTTGGGATGATAAACCCAACCAAAAGATTTATTTGAAGTCAAAGAAAAAGGTTTTGATAAAATTTTCAGGATGGGAATCATATCTCTCTCAGGTAATTAAGGAAACCAGTGGTTATTGTTAAAAAAGGAGAGGAAGATGGAATCAGATGGTTCTTTTAAACCCATCTTCATAGGAGTATAAGTAAAAAATGAATCCACTGAAATGAAAAAAATTGGCTTTGCATAAGTTTCTTCTATTATTTGACCCATATCCAACTCTGAAAGCCACTTTGAAGAGGGAATCTTTTCATTGATTTCTTTAACATCAAGCTTTTTTTCAATATTTTATACTTCTTTAATACCACCATGGATCTTAGCATAGCATGCCCTATGTTTCCTCAATGTTTCTATGATTTCTCTTTGGACTTTTAACCATACGTTTTCATCATACCCAAGTGATTTAGCAATGACTCTAAATCTGCAATTACCATCACCAACAGAATCCCAAACCTCACCCAAGAACTTAAGTAAGTTCTCAGGTATTTAATTGAGGTATTTCACCTTTGGATCCTACAATCAAAACTCACTTAGTCAAAATTAAAATCACATTAATCAAATGAATAATTGTTAAAGTTGTGAATTGATTAAACTTAAAAATGGGAACTGAGATGATGAAGAGATAATTAAAACAAGCTGAAATCAGAATAAGAGTAAATATATGAGAAGATTGGAACCACAAAAATCTGTCATCAAAGGATGAGGGGCATGGTGATTGGTGAACAGGTTGATGGATATGGAGGAATGGAAGTTGTTGAGGTGTGACAAAACAAAGGAGGTGTGAGTGGAGCTGGAAGTAGAGGATGGCCAGACATTGAGGTCAACATGAGAAGAAGCAGATAATGTTATCTCACCAGGCACACACAGATGATTGAAAGACAATTAAAGAGAGATATTCTTCAGGAAAGAAAAACAAGGAGGAAAAATAGATCAATAGATAATAAGAGAAAACAAGATAAAAGAGATGATAGGGTTTGTGAAAGAACATGAAAGAAGATGATTGAGTAGGTTTGAGGGATGATTTGAGATGATGAGCCTTCCTCAGAGCTTTTTGAGAGTGTGAGGTTGAGATGGAGAGAGGTACTCCATTTAGAGTGTCTTCACTTGCAGTGCGCCCGTGCAGCCACAGGCCACAAAAGACTTAAAACCCCACAATGCCCAATGAGATATTACAGTCAAGGAGTACAAGAGAAATGAAAGAAAAGAAATAATAAGACAGGATTACAATGCATCTGAGTGTATGAAGGGAAACAGAAGGGAGATACTCTGATTGGAAGCTGCCTTGGTTAGTGAATCAGCTGGCATTTTCAAGGATTTAAGCAGTTTGATCTCAATTCTATTTGCGCTGAGCTCTTCTTTAATTCCCTTAGTATTTAAGTCCAGATGTCTTGTTTTTGAGTCCAATCCAAATTTGCAAATTTTGTTGTCTAATCCACTACTTTCAATGTTTGAAGGAATATTCTCCAATGTTAAGGAAAAAATCTTGTTCAAGAGGGCCTTGATCCATGTTGCTTCATGGAATGAATCCACCAGCACATGAAATTCAGCATCAATTGTAAGACTCCAAACAGTGCTAAGCCGCAGGCAGTTCTTTGTAGGGGAAAGGTGCTGTTTAGGCTTCCCTCCTAAGAGTTACAATAATATTTAAATGTAACCGGAATTGAGGTCCAGGAACTTGTAAATCAGGAATCAATATAAGGGATGAGTTTGGGAATAGTCAGTAGCAAAGGAATCAACACTATCTGAGGCAAGATGGTGGAGGGAAAGACTTTAACAAAATAATTCAAAGTTCTGTTCAGAGTTCAATGGAACAAGGCAGTTGCAAGTAACAACGCTCACAAGCTAATAAATCTGGTTGTCAGCAGAAGATTAGGAAAGATCAACTCAATCCCAACCAACCTCCAGGTTCTCAATGAACCTGCCTGAATCTCTGCAATCAAGCGCTTGAAGGGTACCTGATGACTGTGGGTGGCTGAACAAAACAAAAGCAGCGCTAGAAGAAAAGCAATAAAAGATTCAAACAAGAATAACCCAACACTTCTCAAAAAACTCAAGAGTAGCGTGGAGGAATTCAACTTTATAGGATGAAGGGAGGCATAACACTCCAGGTTTTAAGCTTAATAAGACCTCTTCAATAAATTGTGATTGGCTCAAGAAAGATGACCAGGAAGGATCAAGACCAGTATGGTTGGAAAAAGGGATCAAGGAGTGGTATAAAACACTCAAGAATTCCAACAGACAGAATTCTCTTCAACCAGCAAGGCTATGGTTGGTGACAAGGATCAGGTTCACAGATGGATGGATCAAAAATTTGAGTATGGAGGCTCAAAGGATCAAGGGGCAATCATGGATATACCCAGGATGAGGATGAAGATGAAGGGGAAGAGGCCTGCGGAATGATCAGATTATTATTACTATGTTGGAAGGATCAGATGAGATGCCTGCAAAAAGGCAGGGGAGAGCACCTCCTTTTATAGGTCAGAGGCCTGTAGACTATTAACAAGAGATGTTTGCAAATGAGAGCGGATTCTTTTTTTTTTTTTTTTTTTTTTTTTTTTTTTTTTTCTTTTTTTTCTTTTTTTTTCTTTTTTTTTTCTTTTTTTTTTTCTTTTTTTTATAAGGTTGATGAAGAAGATTGGCAAAAGGAACCGCCTGAAATGGGAGAGAGAGAAACAAAAAACAAAAAAAAGAACAAAGCATGAAAGGGGGAAACCTGCCCGCTTCAAGGACAACGGTGGCAGTGGATGGCCGGTTTGGCCGGCTGCGGCCGCAGTTGGTTGAAGGAGGATCAAGGTGGATTGTTGGAGGATTGTTGGTCACGCGCACAACAGAGATGGTTGTTCTTGAGAATTGGAAATAGAGTGAGAAGGGTTCCAACGGTTGCAAACAACAATGTTGGTTTGTGGCCTTCAGAGATAGATCAGCAGAGCCAATTGGTCCAATTTGTTGAAGGTAGGGTAAAAGAAAGGTGGATGACGGCCTTTGCAAGAAGCAAAGGTATCATCGGCGTCAACCTTGCCGTTAGGTTGGTGCAAGGTCAGTCATGGGGTTGATTGATCAAGGATTGTTCACATGACCAATCTTGAACAAATGGTCAAAGGACAGGGCTGGTCTTGGGGTCTCCAACAACTGCAAGAATTGCTTGCGGTCATTGGTCAATGGCGGTGAGAATGAGAAGCTTGATTTTGGCAATGAAATTGGCGGTTGATGGCCAATTGGGTGCGCTTGGCCAAAAATTCAGGGGAAGCACATCAAAGGGGGGGGGATTTAAACAAAGGAGGAAGGCATTGGATGAAAAAGCAGGGCCTCCTAGACTGCTAGGACAGGGAAGAGTTGGGAAACTAGGAAGTGAGTGGGTAGCCATAGAGACACAAAGATTTGTTTTTTTTTGATCAGTGATGGATAAGAGAATGTAAAAAAATTTCAAAAAATTTCCATAATACGTGAGGTGTCCCGGATTGGTCACCACACCGTGGAGGACCAAGTGATATTCTTTTTTTTGCAGCTGTTCTAGAAGAAAAGGCTCCCAAAGACTAAGAACAAGTAACCAGTTTGAGATTTTTGAGTACTGGGATCATTGGCCCAGGATGTATCTGAATATACCTTGAGTGGCTCTGCTTGCAAGATATGTTTGAGTTCCAGCCGGTAAGATTGAGTTGCCTTGAGATATTTCCAGGTTTTCTTCACTTCATTCCAGTGGGTAAGTCCTGGTTTGACATTGAATCATGCTAAAATCAATACTGAAAAACTGACATTGGTCCTGGTGTAACACACTATGTGGTTGAGTGATCCTATTGCTGATCAATATTTGATTTTCAGTGCCTTGAAGTCTTCATGCTCCTTGTCCGTAGCAGGCTTGAGTTGAAGATTGCGCGTGAGGGGAGTAGATGATCCTTTGCAGTCACTTAGGCCTAATTTGTTGAGTCCATGTTGAATATGGTTTGGTTGACTGAGGAGTATTCTGTCAGGAATAACTTCTATCTTCATTCCAATAATTTTATTAGGATACTGACTAGTGGATCCCTTGAATTTGTGTAAAAATTTCTGTTTGAAGCCTTGACCATCACCTACCCAGATTGAATTGTCAACATGGAAGAAAAGTCAAGACTTTCCGTCTCCTGACAAGTAGAGGCAAGGATTGCAAGCAGATTTGTAAAAACCAATCTCCTTGAACTAGGTAGTCAGAGTTTCATATCAGTCCTTGGGAGAATTTTTCAATCCATACAAAGCATTCTTTAGTCTGAGAAATCTGGAGGGTCAATTGGAGCCCTTGGGAGTTCTTGTAATGACTTCCTCATTGATTTCAGAGTGAAAGAAAGCGCTCTTCACATTGAATTTGCTGACTTTTTGTGAGGACTTCAATGCATATACCAGTAGAATTAAAAGCGTGGAAGTTTTCCCCGTGGGAGCAAAAGTTTCAAAATAATCCATGCCTTCAATTTGATTGAAGCCTTGCACACAAAGACGTGCCTTATATTTTATCAGATCACCATGGCAATTTTCCTTTAGTTTGTAGATCCAAGTAGTCCGCAGTGGATTCATGGGTTCAGGCCCTTCATACTCCTCCCAGAGATCAAAGGACTCAATGGACAAAGGTTCCCCGTCCATTGGGGCAATCCACCTGTTGCTTTCTTCACACCCTACTGCATCTTCATAATTTTTGGGTTTGTAGTAGTGGAAGAAACATATCTTTGAGGTGGCTTGATGGTGGAACTATTTCTGAGAGTTCAGGTCAATCAAATTGCTTTCAATGCTTCCTGCAACTGAATATGAGTTCTCACCAGAGCTACATCAACCCCAGAATTGGGGCCCTCAGCTTCCAATGATTCAAGATCCAACGGTGAGCTGCAATTTCTGTCTGAGGTAGATTCATCTCCTGACACCATCAAATATTCCGTGAAAGAAGGATTGTCTCTAGGTTGGCGCATGTCCAAAGGTTGATTTTTTGAGTCTTGCACATCAGCCATTTGAGGGATGTCCAAGCCGTTTTTGGTCAAAATTTTTAGCATTGAGTTGAGAGGATTTTCCATTTTCAAGAACTTCACATGCTTTGAGGAAATGACAGAATGAGATTTAGTTACAATGCAATATGATTGGAAAATAGGATTGAAGCCTACTAGAATTCCTTCCTCCCCCTTTTCCTTAAATTTTTGGCCCTTGTTGCGTTGAGAGATTAGATAGACGCAAGGACTCCCTATTGGTTTCAGGTATGAATCTGGCAAAGTATAGCCATGTATTTGGTGCCATGGAAATTCCAAATGATCTTCTCTGGGGATCTGATTGAGCATTAGCAAACTGACTTTGATTAATTTGTGCCACAGGTTAGCCAGAAGCTGAGCATCTTTCAGCATTGTCCTGGTGGATTTGATGATTTTCCCATTTGCACGTTCAGCCTTCCAATTGTGCTGCGGATGATATGGCTTGGAGAAAATCTGGCAAATGTTGTTTTTTGTTGTAAAAGGCTTGCAGTTTTTGATTGAAAAAATTGGACCCGCCCTCTGAGCATACTTCTGATGCATTGTAGCCTCTGCAACAATACTCTTTCTCAATTAAATCAATGATGACCTCAGGAATCTCCTCCTTTGAGAACAGTGCAAACGCCCCAATATACCCCAATGCAATTTCTACCAAGGTCCTAAGATTCTTGGATTTTGCAGTAGGTGACTGAGAGCTTATAGAGAGGGATCTTGTAGATTGAAACTAAAGGAGATACAAGATAGAGTTGATTGTAAGGCTGGAGGATTGATGGTAATGTTAGGTAAAGGGAATGGGATTTTGGTGATGGGATTGAGGAGTTAGAATGAAAGATAAAGGATGAACAAAAGGGAGAGGTTAGGAATTCAGGAAATATCCCGGGACTTTTGTGCGGAGAAGAAGGGATTCAGAGATAGCTGGAAGGATGAGTGAAAGGTATTGTGACATCAATGTTGGCCTAAAGGTTGAGACATTCATCAACTCAACAAAATTTGATTTTTTTGTTGAGATCATTGTCCAATACAGAAGTTTTATCATTGATTTGCTGGGAGCATCCAAAAAAATCTAATATAGCATCCATTTTGTCCTTCCTCAGGCCATCTGAGTCTAAGAATAGTGTTGATAGCTGTCTTTGACATAGCCTGCCGGAATCCTTCAGAGATCAACCCAATTGTCATTTCCCAGTTGTTTAAAAGTTTATTGACCATTTTGAGAGTTGAGAATTGAAAAAGCCCCTTTGGCTTTTAACCGTGTTAAAGTTGTGAATTGATTAAAGTTAAAACTGGGAACTGAGATGATGAAGAAATAATGGAAACAAGCTGAAATTAGAATAAGAGTAAACATATGAGAATATTGGAACCACAAACATATGGCATCAAAGGATGAGGGGCATGGAAATTGGTGAACAGGTTGATGGATATGGAAGAACAGCAGTATTTCAGGCGCAAAAAGAAAAAGGAGGTGTGAGAGGAGCTGGAATTAGAGGCTGGCCAGACATTGAGGTCAACATGAGAAGAAAGAAATACAAGAAGAAGCAGATAATTTTATCTCACCGGGAACACACAAATGATTGAAGGACAATTCAAGAGAGACATTCTTCATGAGAGAAAAACAAGGAGGAGAAATAGATCAATAGATAATAAGATACAACAAGATAAAAGAAATGATAGGGTTTGAGAAAGAACATGAAATAAGCTGATTGAGTAGGTTTGAGGGATGATTTGAGACAATGAGCCTTCCTCAGAGCTTGTTGAGAGTGTGAGGATGAGATGGAGAGAGGTAATCTGTTTAGAGTGTCTTCACTTGAAGTGCGGCCTTGCAGCCACAGGCCATAAAAGACTTACCAATACTCACCAAAGATGATCTTCTTTTTTACTTCCCCTGCACATCTCCTTCCTTAGAAGAGAATTCCAATTGCAAATAAAGGGAGGCTAATTCACTTTCAGTCTCTTCCTCTGAAATATTAAATTCAGATTCTGAGAGTTAATTTCCAAAATGCTCAAACCTTGAAAGTTGACAACAGGTTTTTAAATTTGGGTAGACCATGGCTGGCCCCTAGGACTTTTGGCTCAAGACTTGGATTAGCAACAGAAGGTGTTTCATTCTTGACCAGGGACTTTAGAATATCAGATTTAACTTCTTCAGGTTGTCCCATAACAGTTTTAATGAGATTATCTAACAATTTAGAAGACTCAAGCACTGGATCAGTTTCAACCTTTCAAAAATAAAATAAAATAGGAATCATGAATCAAAAAGAAATTCAAAAAATCCAAAAATCCAACTTACTGAGCTGGAAGGGGTATAGTCTAAACTCTGCCAAGGACAAATATTCTCAGGCACAAGAGATCCTCTCAATGCTACTATTTCAACTAATATGTGGGAACAGGGAAATCCCATTTCCTTGGAATTTTACTTGGTGCACAATTTTCCATCATTATCATGCTTTTAATTGTAAAATTGTTCCCCAATGAGTTCAATTGCCTCAATTGAAAATTTGTAGCCCAAAGCTAACATTTCTGTTGGAAGGAATGTTAATAATTTAATTTGAGAGTTTTTTAGCAATGTATGCACTGATTTGATTTGGACATCAATGGTTACTTCAAGGTGTTTCCACAAATACAAAAATTTCCCCAAAGGAATCACAAGTAATTGTTTGAAAGTAGCATAGCCCCTTCTACCCAAGAATTTGTTTTATTTCCCAATTCAGGGATGAAACAAGTCCACACAGTTAAAAAGTCTCTTTCATAGCGAAAATTTAATTTTCCATATACTCCAGAAAATCCTCATTGTCTTTCAAGAAACACTGTATACAAGTTCCAAAATAAGAAATCCCAGCAGAGATGAATAGAAGAAGAACTAAATTGGCCTACTCTGAGTTCTGCATCATTGAATTATGCCTCCTCCTTGGTTTTAGAGGAACCATAATTTGCCCACAGAGGCATAAAACCTTTCCATCCTTCATCATAATTAAAGAAGAAAAATTTGCAATTTGCTTGAATATTTTTAGACAGGTTCAAAGAGCACAACTTTCTGGATGAGTAAGGGAAACTCTCTTCAATGCAATGAATCAGAAATTTTAAACAGCTTTCAAAAAGGATTTGGGAAGCCTCTCTGGATCATAAAAAAACTCCTTTAGTGAATTCACTTCCCAACTGTAGAACTCAGAAGTTTCTTTTTTCATAAAGACAAAAGCCTTTGTAAAGGTTTTACTTTTGGCAGCCATTCCTACAACAGGCAATAGCAGGATGCTGTAAATATTTTTTTTATAAGTAAAAACCAACCAAGCAATATGATGGAAGTTTTTAAAATTTTTTATAGACTCAGGATGAACCAGGAAAAGGGCCTCTAAGTGGCCCTCTCCACCAAATTTTGACCTGGGCCCACTGAGTATCTTGGAGGTTTTAAAATAGCACATCCATAACACTTTTAACCTTGAGTTATTTTGCCTTAACCTTGTGCTTAGTGTTAAAGATTGTTCTATTTTCAAAATATTCTCCACCATCAATCTTTTTAAATTTAATTTTGAGTTCAATTTTATTGAGCCCATCTTGAATGTCTTCCTTAAGTTTATCTAAGGTCACACAGGAGATCCTCCTCAGTTGAGGATGCACTGAGGGGTTTGAAGATGGTTCATGATGATGTTGGAAATTTCAAATGGAGAGGCGCCAAATGGGATCTGCTACTTTTAAACTTTCATGGATCATGAATTGAAACCCAACCTTCCTCCTGTGATTTTTCATTTTATGTTTGGCAAGAAACATCCCCAAATATATACCATGTCTGTTTCATTCTAGGTCCAAATATTTCCCCCTTCCTTGATGTATGTTGTCACATGAATCCATGCATGGATTCCCAATTTTGGAAAAGAAATTCAGATTCTTCCCTTCTAGGAAAGGATCTCACTGGAGGAGGGTCAAGGGTTTCTGGAAACTCATAGTGTCACACAGTGGTATGTGACACCATTGCAACTGCAAAATGGACTGGTCTTTCAGCCATTTTCATAGCCTTTTGGTAAGGCCTTTCCTCTTTATTGGTTTGCAGTTGTTTGAGGTATGAAGGTAAACTGGCTGGCCCTGTTGCAGGTTCAATTTGCAATCAGGAAAATTTTTGGCAAAGGTTTTTTCTGTGAAAATTGTTGGTTTTTATGACTTTCAACAGCAAGACTCCCAAGTCTTGGTGGCTCCTTGCGGCCTTCAGGAGTGTGTCTGAATATGGAACCATTTAGCAAGGATGGGTTAGTGCCACAAGCCATAAAGAAATTGGGAAAAGTTGCCCTTAAACCCAGGGGTACTGCAACACAGTGGTATATAAATTGATAACAACTGCAAAATGGACTGATCTTCCAGCCAGTTTCATAGCATTTTGGTAAGGCCTTGCCTCTCAATTGGTTTGCAGTTGTACAAGGTATGACACATATTTACATAGTTACATCAGCCATATTTACATTAGTTCCCATAAAATAAAATCAATCAAATTTCCCATAAAATGTTGCGCACCACCAACAGTCAATTCCAGTTGTGAAAAATCTTGTTCCTCAATTTTAAATCTAGATGAGGAGGAAATTGGGGCTTCCAATGTTTCATTTACCAAATTATTAGATTCTGCAACAGCTTTTTTACGCAAATTATCAATTAAGCCCTTCAACACAGCAATTTTGAAACCAGGGGGGCTTGGGCTTGCCACTTTTCCCATAACCCAAAAAAATTTAAAGGGAATTCTGTATTCAATCCAAGTTTAAATTCAAAAACTCCAAAGTTTTTTCACTTTTGGTTTAAGAAAAATAAAATTATCTAACAGGGAAGTATTGTGTACAGTTTGTTACCAGAATTTCTTTTGCAAATAGGCAGAATTTCATCTAGCAGTTTCAAAGTTCTTTTTGTGATCCAATAGTCCCACAGTGTATGAAAAATCCCCAAACTTGGTTTGAAAGCACTTAAATGTGGTCCAGGGCTCCCTAGGTACCCCTAATTCCCCCCTGAAACGGCCCATTTGGGCCCATTTTTCCCCAAATGGGCAAAAAGTGTCATTCACAATGCATCCAACTCCAATCACAACTTGGGGTTGTGCAATTTCTGGATGGTTTTTTTGCCCCTCTTTGAGTTGTGGACCTCTGTTCACAACTAAAATGGGTTGTGAACAGCTTCTCATTCCCGTTCAAAACCCAGGGCTGTGAATTTAATCCTTCCCAATTAAAAGTAATTAACCAGTCCATCAATGAAAAACCCTTAAAAAAAGGAGAGTAAAAAAAAAAGAAAAAAAAGATTTTCCTCTAAGCCCCCTGTGTTTAAAAAAATTATTGAGTCCTCTTCTGAACCATCCCTTCAAAAAATAATTTATCCTTTGAGACTGGGCTATTGGTTAAGATCATATATATCTGGTAAACCACAAAAAAATGAATCTGTTATAATCTTCAAAGATCCTATCAATCACAGGTAATAATTAATCTAGTTCTGATCTGAGACCCATTTTAATTCTCAAAGAAACCAGCCAGTAATTAAAAAAATTATTGTACAGACTGACTATAGTTTTAGAAGGGTGAGAAATTCAAAACCACATTATTTTCATAATAATCTAAAGGAGTAAAATTAATAATAAATTCACCTTTAAGTATCGCCAGAAAGCTATTTTCTAAAATAATCCCATATCTCAAGGAGTCTCTAAAGCACTAATTTCTGATAGGAATGGCAGTTATAAAATGGAATCTGAGATTGATGATTGTGAAATGTATATGGTTAAATTATATTATGAGTTAATTTTAAATCAAAAGTAAAATCAAACCAATCCAGAATTCTCCCATCCCACTGAGCACAACAATTTCATAATTTTGACTGCATGTATGCATATGGGCTCATGCTATGCTCAGTATTTTAAAATGTATCTCAAAAGAAAAACTGATAGAAATTTGAAAATATTACTCAAAATAAACCTTTTTTTAACAAAGGCTTCCAAGAATTCCAGCGTGTAATTGATGTCACCTCCCATTGAACTGAAATAATTGAATTTAAAGAAAAAAAATGCAAAAAAATCAGACCCTCAGATCAATTCAAACATACGTGGCTTGGTCATCAACCAATTAATCAGCAACAAGAATCAGAAAAAGGATATTAGTTTTCCATCCTCTTCTTTGAAATTGGATTCTAAACAAGGGGATTGAATTGAAGATAATTTCCAGCGAATTGGAATACAAGGAAATCAGGAAGATATCATTTTTTTGGAAGCCAATTAAATTACCTCTTACAATCTATTCAAGTCCCAAAATCTCTAGGATAGCCATCTTAAATCAATTGGTTTAACCATATGTTTCATAGAAACCTGTGTGATAATGTAAATAGATATGAGAAAAATTCAAGGGTCAATTATCTTCAATCCTACTCAGCATTTTTTATTTTGTTTATTTTTTGCTTTTTTATTCCACTTTTTGTAAATCCTGCAATGTTAAAAAGATTTTTATTCCAAAATCCAGTGTGCTTCCCATGAAAGAGTAGAGGGGGAAAAAAAGGGAAAAATAAATGTAATGAAAAGTTGGAGAGAAAGAAAAAGAAAGAATTGGAAAAATGAGTTGGTGAGAAAGCAAAAGAGATATCTAATCATCAATTAATCAAATAATGGGATGAGTGATTGGATTTTGCGTCTTGGTTATCTGATCAAACAATAATTAAAGAATTTTACAACTGAATTTCAAATCAAGGCCAGTAGACTTTAGATATAGATCAGAAAAAAACAGCCTGAGAGGAGCTGCAAAAAAGACACAAATGGAGAGAGAAATGAATGAGGAAAGGAGTTCTTACTTAACAACAATTGAGTTCTTACTTAACAACAATTTTGAATTGAGAATGAGGAAGGAACATTGAACTACTGAAGGAGGGAAATTTTGAAATGTTGGGAGCAGGATGAAAGCATTGAGATGAGGGTGAGTGTTTAACACTGTTTATTGGTGAATATCACTCCTAGAAAGCTTGAGATATTGAGTGATCAAGATTGAATTGATTTATTGAAGCAGAGTTGAGGATTTTAGGATAGAAAGTTGAGTTGGTCATTGAAGGATTGATTGCAGAGGAGATAGGCTGAGGAATGGAGTGGAACGGGGAGAGTTTATTGAGAGAAGAAGAGAGAAGAGGATAAGGGGGGGAAGGAAAACAGGAGAACTGATGGGGAGAGAAGGTTGATGAAGCCAAGGGAGCTGGGTGGTAGAGGATGATGGTTGCTAGCCTGAGATGATGGATGATTTGAAGGAAATGACCATGAGGATCTCATTTGAGGGAATATTGCATTTGAAGTGGCTGCACTGGGTAGCGCCTGTGGTGCACAAGGAGTGCAGAGAAAGAGAGCCAGTTACCAATTTAAAAACACTGCCATGTCTAGAAGTGAGACTATTTGAGTATTTTTTATTTTTTGTGAGTTAAAAATGGCTCGATTTCTGTCCGGGTTAGGGAGCTGGCCAGGATTTTTCCAGAAGGAATGAGAGTGGTGGGAAGATTGTCTTTTTTCTTCTGTTCTCTTAACCATTCAATTTGGGTGTCAACAATTTTAAAAGAATTGTGAAGGGAGTTAATATTTACTAGGTTGTGAAGTGCTTCATTGTCTATGTAGGCAGAGTGGGTTGTGTTGAAGTTGGGGATAGGGATTCAGTAGTAGCTATTGGATCCAAATCTTTTCCTGAGTAGATATTAACAGCAATTTTAGTTCTACTTTTGTAGATGAATGTGAAATTGATTATTTTTGCTTGCTGCGCCAGGCAACAGGACATCCATAGAGGATAATGATGAAGCCGCTGTGAATTTTTTGGGAAAAAGGTTTTTTGCGCCATCTGAGTTGCTGTAGAATTAAATGTCATACTTAAAGGAGGAGGAGGAAAGACTAAGAGAGAGATGCTTTGTTGTATTCAATTATCTCCAGAAATGTCTAGCTTGATGCCAGTGGGTCATTCCAGGTTGATTGTTGAATTGAGGGAGACTTAAGAAAGCATAGGAGATGTTGGTTCTTGTGCAACTTGCAATGAAGCTTAAGTAGCTGGTTGCAGATCTGGAGTTGATTCCAAGTTTTAGAAGCTCTTCATGTTTTTCATTGCTTGCAGGCATCAGTTTTACATTGGGGGTCAAAGGGGCTGAAATGGGCTTGGATTTGGACAGACCAAGTTTGCTGAGAGCAGAATCAATATGCTTGGGTTGACATAAAGAGATGATTTCCCATGATATTGGTCAATGGTCCTTTGTGGGAGATACTAGAGTGTTTTTTGATATTGGATCAGAACATATTGGATTCACCTATAATTAGAAGATTGTCCACATAAAAAAATTTATACAGTTTTTTTGATTCATTAGGCAGGAATCAGTGTTGGAGGGTTTGAAGCGTTGAGATAGGAGCCATTGTTTGAGAGTTTTGCTCCAGCCTTTTGGTACTTTTTTTAGTCCCTATAGGGATCTTTTCAGTTTGAAGTAGGGAAATTTGGAATTTTATCCCTCTGGATGTTTGATGTATACCTCCTTTTCAAGCAGAGAGTGCAAAAAGGCTGCCTTTATGTCCATTTGGGTAATTTTCAGTTTTTGATGGAAGAAATAAACAAGGAGAATGCAGAGAGTGGTGATTTTTGTTATAATTATGGCCAGAAATTAGCTTAGGCAAATGGGCAGTATTTAAAGCAAAAGAAATGCTGGAAACCTTGGGTCAATAATTGCTAATGGGCTCTCACAATGGGGCAATACATTGGATGATATTTGTGATGAATTTGATTGGATGATGAATGGATGATGGAAAACAGCAGGAAGAAGAGCTCCTTGAGTACAAAAGATTGACCTCTTGTGAGCCCATGATACAAAAAGCCAAAAGGCAAATTTTCCGCTCCAAAAGAGCTCTACAGGCTCTAAAGGCCTTGTTACTTGATTTGGGCTAAATCAGCCCGCATGCCATCAGTCCCTGTACCCTTACAACCAGCCTATTCAGGTCATTTCTGGTGTTTCCACCTTAATGGGGTTGAACCAGACCCTTAGCTGTTCAAACCCCTGGCCGGTTTTCTGTTACAACCGGCCTGTTACCTCACATGCTTGCTGGTTGCCTCATGCAACCAGCCCCTGGCCATCAGGTGGGACCCAGGACACACCTGGGTCCGGTCTCAGACACACATGGGGGGGGGTGTAACCGGTGGACATGCCGCCCCCCCCTCTTTCACTCAAATCTGTGGAGGGGGAAGTCAAATCCCACTACCAGGGGCCCTGGAGGTTGATACCCCCAGGGCATTGTAAAGGTAGGCGGGCTGGGGGGTGGGAAAATCCCCTCCAGCCCGTCGCTCCTCCCCCTTGGTAAAAGGGGGGGGAGAGAGCCCCTCTTGGTGGTGGTGGGGGGGGGGGGGGGATGGTCAATTCCCCCCCACCGCCGGTCACCTTGCTGCAACCGGCCCAGCCACCATATTTGGTGGGGGGGTGATCAGGTCCCCCCCACCATGAACAGTCACTGGCTGGTTCAACCCAGCCAGCCCTCCCCCTCCTCCTTGCAATGGCAAGCAAGGGGAGGGTGAGGAGCCAGGGCCATTGTCCCCAGCCCCGCCACCGCCACCCAGCGCAGCAGCTGCAACACAGCCGCAATTGGGGTGGGGGGACTCCATTTTGAGTCCCTCTGCCCCCTACAATGACCCTGCGGGGGCCATTGGGCCCCATGATTGGGCCGTAAGGGAAAACAGCGGCCCCAAGCGGGCCACAACACGGGAGGCAGCCCCAAATGGGCTGCAACATGGGTGGCGGCCCCTAATAGGCCACCCCAAGCCCGAAAAGTGAGTTCAAAATACTTTGGCAGGCCAGCCCGTCTGGCCAAGTATGTCCAAAATAAACCTTTGGCCCAATTATGCCCATAAAGGCCCATCTGGCTGTATTTTCCCATAAACCCCACCAGGCACGTTAGGGCCCGTGTACCAATAGGCCTGTTTCACGCGTTTTGAGGCCAGTTTCCCCAAATCTGTGACATCCACACAGGCATGTATGGTCCATGTGTGTTTCCAATGGGCCGCAGAGGCCCACATGTGCATCCCATTTGGATTACACTCATACGTAGCACACGTGTGAGTGCATACATATTTTGTCACACCCCCTTAATCCAAAAGGGGTGACATTTGCATATTAGTAACAAAGCCTTGATGCTTGTTCCTATCTAAAGCCTTAGTCAAGATATCTACAATCATTGCTCCAGTAGGCATGTACTTCAACACAATCTGCTTGCAGTTAACCACATTGCAAATATAGTTATAGTGAACATTGATATGTTTTGTTCTTGAATGGAACACTTGGTTTTGCACCAATGCAATGGCACTCTGGGTATCAGAATACAAAAAAGCAAAGCCTTGTGGCTTATGTGTATCCTCTAAGACTTTTCTCAACCACTTTGCCTCCTGTGAAGCTGCTAAGTAAGCTCTATACTCAGCCTCTGTTGATGAAAGACTTATTTCTGATACCTTCTTGGACATCCATGACACCAGATTCTTACCTAAGAAGAACAAGAAACCACTTGTTGATTCCTTAGTGTTACCATCTGCCCAACTTGCATCAGAATAACCAACCAAATCAAAGTTTGCTGACTTTTTAAACAACAGTCCCAGACTGTGCGTTCCTTCAAGATACCTCATAACTCTCTTAAACGCTTACCAATGCCTCATGCTTTGCTTCTCTAAGTGTTGCAACGAGACACCAATTGCAAAAGAAATATTGGGTCTTGTACACTGCCCCATATAATCAAGCAATCCAATAGCTGACCTGTAGTTGTTTCCAGATTGAACAAGCTCCAGATACTCCTCATCTGTAGACTTCTCTAAACAAATGTTGTTTGAATGCATGGGATTACCAAAATCCTTTGAATCCTCTAAGCCATATTGCTGAAGAAGAGCTGCCACGTAATGGCTCTGGTCTAACTTAATACCATTATTGATCTTACTGACTTTCATTCCTAGCACCTGTTGCACCATACCAAGATCTTTTATCTTGAATTCCTTTTTGAGTGTATCCATGACTCTCTCTTTACCATTTCCAATGATGATAATTTCATTGACCCATAAAAAAAAAATTCATCCTTTCTCACCAAGAGACAAGGGTTGGCCTCAGATGTCTTGAAACCAATCTGTATCAGTTCCTCACTCATGGTATTATACCACAACCAAGCTGCTTTTTTCAATCCATACAGGGATCTACAAAGCTTGAGGACATATTCCCCTTTATCTGCTGAAAGAAAACTTCTAACACAGATTTTCTTCATTGTTTTTGATTAGTCTCTACTAAAAATTCACAAAAACCATCAGGAATTGACATATAAACAGTCTCCTCCTCTCCAAGTTTTGCATTCAAGTATGCTGTTACAAAATAAGCTTTTCTGATTTCTTCACCCAAATCCACTGCCAGAGAAATGATGTACCTGAAGGTGGACAGCCTTCCAGTTGGTGAGAAAGTTTATTGGTAATCAATAACCTCTCTCTGCTTGAAGCCCTGTGCAACACATCTAGCTTTGAACCTTTTCAAAACTCCATTTGTGTCAAAATTCTTATTTAACACCAATCCAGACCCCACAATGGTCTTTCCTTTTGGAACAGAATCCCGCTTAACCACTTCAAAGACACAATTATTCTCCAGATAATCAAATTCCTCAAAAATAGCACTCTTCCAGTTGGCTCTCTCATCAGAATTCATAGCTTGGCCAATGCTATTTGGGTTAACCCTGTTACCCATTTCTGAACTCAACTCCAGGATTTCATTGAGCATACACTGTTCCTGAAATGTATCTTCCTCATATCCTGTGGCAGAATAATGGGACTTCCATTCCCCGTACCTATCAAATGGCACTCTAACTCTTCCACTCCTTTTAACTGGAGGTGGAGGCTCATCAGGTTCCAAATTAATGGATTCCCCTGAAGCGGGTAATAAACCCTCTGGTGGCACGTCTGCCATCTCTTCATCTTCTGGAACCACAGGTTCCTCAGCCTTTGCTGGTGAAATAGGTGCTAATTCTATTTCTTGCTGTGACTTATTCACAACAACATCTTCACTCCTTTTGAGTGGAAAGGTACCTTCATCAAATTTTACATCCCTACTACGGATAACCTTTCTTGTCCCTGGACAATAGATCCTATAAAATTTACTTATTAAATCATAGCCTACAAGTGCCCCTGTTCTGGCTCTATGGTCTAATTTTACAAACATCTCATTATGGTGGACTCTATAATACACCAAGCAACCAATTA
The DNA here is from genome assembly GCA_025617555.3 of Puccinia polysora. Classification (NCBI taxonomy): domain Eukaryota; kingdom Fungi; phylum Basidiomycota; class Pucciniomycetes; order Pucciniales; family Pucciniaceae; genus Puccinia; species Puccinia polysora. The sequence goes on along the minus strand of CM062617.1, from coordinate 34,601,644 downwards.
TTCTTAGGTGTGATGTTTTGGGGTTCAACTTCCAAAACTTATAATGAGGACTCTTCCCATTAACGCTTACAACATTGTGCAACAGAAGACTGTAAACATCAACTCAGCCCATAAGAATTTTGGTAGACCAGATTAAGACCTAATATTTCTGACTTTGTCCAGTAAAGTCCTATTCATTCTCTCAACTATTCCATTATTCTGTGGAGTACTTGCAGTAGTGACTGTATGAATGATACCATAATCTTTCAATAACCTCACAAACTCTTTACTCACAAATCAACCACCTCCATTGTTAATAACCCTCTTCATCTCCTCCATTAGACCATTCTGCTTCCAGACTTTGAAGATTACAGAAACCTCCTCTGTGGTCTGATCCTTAAATCAAATTGGTTTAAACAAACATAATTAGTTGCAGTATCAACTAAATTGATGAAGTATCTTTCCCCACCAAGGGACTCTGGTGTGAATCACCCTGCCAAATCAATGGAAAATTCCTCTCTAGGAACATCAGTGCAATCTCTACTCTTAGAGAACACATTTCTAGTCTTAGCCCCCAAGGTAAAACTCTCACGGTTGCTTTCCTTTACCTTATGGCCACTTCTATTGTGAGAAACAGTGCTCAGAGCTGAGAATTGGAACAAGCTTGCACACAAAAACTTATTCCAAAATTTTCCACTAAGAACCATTCTCCCATCCATATCAATAACAAAACTATCTTCTTTAAGATAAAAAATCTGGAAACCTTTTTTCCACAACACTCCAAGAGGAACAAGGTTATAAGGCAACTCTGGTACATAGAACACTTTCTCAAAAGAAATTTTGAAACCCAAGTGATTTGCAAGAATAACTTTTCCAATTCCCTTAATCTGAATTGTTCTGCCTTTCTGACCAATATGTACAACTCCATCATAATCACTAAGATTTGGTTCAAATAACATGTGATCTGTACAACTAGAATCAATCAAAACAAGAACATCCTCCTTCAATCCTCCTAATAGGAAAGAAGCTTTATCCGTCACTGATATGTTCTCATCTTTGAGGTTAAGATTACTCACTTCATAATCAATCAAGTCCATTTCTTGATCCTCATCAATTTTGGCCTTCTTGTTGGGACCTTCTTCCCCAACAACCATTTCCATTGGACCATCAAACTCCACCATTGCAACGTTTCCAGTAGTGAGATTGACCTCCTTGTCATTCTCTTTGGACTTCTTCCTCTTATTGGCCTCCTTGCAATCCTTAGCATAATGCCCCTTATTCTGAAAATTATAGCATAAGACCTTGGAAAAATACTTTTTTGCCTTCTTGCAAGATTTTCCAGTCTTTCCAACAAGGGCTGTTCCAGAACCCCCCTTCATCTTGAACTGAAGATCATCCTTTTAAATCCTCTTCAGCACATCCTCCTCCCCAGGAAGAGGATCTAATTGAGAAATAATTCTGACTAAAGAATCAAACTCCTTTGGTAGCTTCTGAAGGATTAAGAGTGACAAACACTCAGGATCCATGTTAAGTCCTGATGACTTAAACTTGGCTATGCTAGACCTAGCCTCTGCAAAAAACTGCTTACAATTTGAATATTTTAACTTAAATAGCTTATTGAAGGCTATACCCTTCTGGTGAACAGAATCACCAGCATATTTGGACTCAAGGAAACTTCCAAAGGATGCTGCCCCTCCTTCTCTCATCTTCCCTAAGAGTATCAGCAACCCATGTCACATGATTATCATCAAGATGCCTAAGGATGAGATGATAAGACTTTTTCTCCACTTCTGAACTGATCAAAGCGTCATCTGCATCCATTATCCCCCCACAACAGATGTTATCCAGCTCACTATCCAAAAGGACAGCCCAAGCATTATAATTCTGACTTTTCAGAACTATTGTGGTGGAGCTAACATCAGGGATATAGGACATCTTCTTGGAAAACTTGAGGTCTCTGAGGTTTTCCAGAGTGAGGTACAAGGGCCTAGATGGCTTGGAAGTAATGATGATGATGTTACTTCTCAGCTTGCTTGTCAGGGATTTAACCTCTATTGCTATACCTAGCCGTGGTTAAACCTGCAAAAGAATAAAGACAAACCAATATTTAAATTAGTTTTGACTTATATATTCCAAACAGCAACTTTAAATGTTTACAGACTTGAATAATACCAAGGTATTATGAGTAAATAGCCACACCTTAAACCTTTATAATAGGTAAGGGGCCTTAGTCTTAAAGGATTAAGACCAAAAGGAGATTTGCTTATAAATAAGCTCACACCCTTTAAAGAGTAACACACAGGGGTTACTTATTCAAGTGAGACCTTCCACTCGAAATTGGTGTTGCCAGATAGGTTATTGATTGAATTTAATACCAAAGTTTATAGCCCCAGTCAATCTTCTTTTTGAGATTAAGGTTAATGGGCTTGTTAACTCTTGCTTGTATTCTTGTTCAAATAATAATATATAATGGATGATGATAGGGCTATAGGGTGAAGACCCTGCTCTTTTAAGGTAACAGGAGCCCTCAGGGGACTCTAGTAATCACCAGGGGAGTGTCAAGCTCTCCTTGGTTTCGTCCTCAAAGGCCCAAGACATCATTACATCATTCTCAATGGGTAATGAAGAACTAGTACCCATTGGGAAGGATTTTCAAGGTAAAGTTTTCATTTTACTTACTAAAAGGTTACTTACTGGGTCTTAAGACTTATACATCACTCAGATGAACGGTATAGAAGCCTTAGATTCCATCATAATGATTATTTATATTGTTTTAATGTAGCTTAATACCTTGGCAAATAATTTAATTTTAATTATAAATATCTTAGCTCATACTATACACATAGAGTATGTATACTCTGTGCAATGTTTATTAAAAGGTTTACAGCCTACAGATGAGCTCTGAGCCCTCTGAGTGGACGCGCTCAAGGCTCAGTGAAGTATATTAAAGCATTATTACATCCAAAAGGGGATAGTATTAAATAATTAATTAATTTATAATTATACTATACCTATAAGGGGTATATACTCTTGGCAGTGCTACTAGAAGGTTCATAGGTTACAATTAAGTTCTAAAGCCTCTGAGTGAACGCTCTCAAGGCTCAGTAAGGTGTATTAAGTGTACAGAGGGAGTATTACTTAAAATTACATCCCAAAGAAGATAATTACATCCCAAAGAAGGATAATGTGTAATTAATTTATACAGTATAGAGAGTATGGGTTAATATGATTACTGTAACTCCTTCCCAAAGAGAGGAAACACTTTGGGAACTTCTATATCAATAATTGGGACGCATCTGAGTCCTCATAACTTAATTTAAAGTTATATTGGGTTCCCTTCTTGATAATATAAATTATCAAGGTTTTAATTACATAATCCATACTCATAAAAACATACTTATAAAACATTATATAATATTATTAAGATTTACTATATAATTACAAAACTATTCAACATTTTCATTATTGTCTCCATTGTGGTTTGAACCAGTGACCTTGGTATCAGATACTGGGAAGTGAGCCTAGTACTTAGCCACTATACCAGCAGGACATATGAGTTTCCAGACATTTGGACAAGTCTAACTGTCTCGTGGCTGACACTCCCTACCACCAAAAGAAAATTACTCTTCAGAGGAATTTTTAGCTCTCTTAGATGCTCTATATCTCCTCAATACAATATCATAGTTTTTAATGTCTTTAGCTTCCAACCATAAGTCACTATCAGCTAGTTTATTCTTAAACCTGACCAGATAAACTCTTACATCTTTACTGTCCTTTCTAATAATCTTATGGTTCAATATCTTGTGAGGTAATCCATCTTCAACATCCTGTAGAGGTGGGACCACAACCACAGGTACCTTCCTTAGTGGAAACTTTGCAGTGGGTTCTACGAACTTCTTAACCAGACTGATTGGGAAAGTTGGATGTTTCCTGTCAAACTCCTTGCTCAGAATCACTTCTACTGCATTCTTACCATGTAAGGCTTTTACCACAAATGGCCCAACAAATGAGTCTTTGAGTTTTCTATGCCCTGCTATATTAGAAAAATTCATGGTTGAAACTAAAACCATGTCTCCAACTTTGATGTCATGATCCTTGTGTGTTCTATCCCATCTACCCTTATTGTACTCTACTGCTTCTTGAACACATTTGCTAGCAAAATTTTCGGCTTTAACCATCATATCTCTAAAGCAATCTGCAGTGGGATGAAGTACAATACTTTTGCTGAGGAGCATATCCTTGGGCATGCGCGGAATCCAACCTCTCTCTAATTCAAAAGGTGACATGTTAGTGGTGGAATGCTTACTAGAGTTGTAGGCAAATTCTAAGGCAGGTAACAATGATACCCAATCATGAGTATAACCATCATTGTCTTTGAAATCAATTCCATAGGCACAATACCTTCTTATCATGTCTTCCAAAGTCTGTATCATTCTTTCTGCCAATCCATCAGTCTGTGGGTGATATGCTGTGGAGAAAGATAATTTGGTCCCTAACAAATCAAACAAACTCTTCCAAAATTCAGAAGTAAACTTAGGGTCTCTATCACTAATTATGTTTTGTGGGCAACCTACATCACTCACAATACTATTCCAAAACAATAATGCTACATCCATGGCAGAGCTATCCTTATAGCATGGCAGGAACCTAGCTCTTTTGGAGAACCTATCAACTATTACTAGTACACAATTGTGGTTATCCTTTCCTCCCGGTGGTAATCCAGATACAAAGTCTATATTAATAGTGGACCATCTATCCTTAGGTTCTTCTATTGACTGAAGAAAACCATATTTCTTTCCTGTGGATCTGTTAGCTTTCTGGCATCTCTCACACGAATCACAGTAGTCTGAGACAGTGTTTCTCCAACCAGGCCACCAAGCTATCATCTTTATCCTATCTGTTGTCCTCTCCTTAGACAAATGTCTGAACAGATATTATCATGGCATTCATTCATTAACAACTGTATGTGCTCGTCCTTCACTAATACTACTGAACAGCAGTGGGCTGACTTATGATATAATAATCCGTCTAACAGGACTAGCCTGCCATCAATTAGTTCCTTCTTCCACTGTTCATCCAGTCCCTCAATCAGGTCTTGTCTATTGACTTTAGATTGCATAATTTCTACTAGTAGTGAAGTATTCTTTTCTCCTGAATAAGAGTCATATACAGAATCCCAAAAACTCTGTGCTAGACTACTCATTGAAATGGCCATGATAGGTAATGTATCTACAGTATCTTCTGGGTCATAAGCAGGATTATTGATGTCATTAGGTAGTGCCCATCGTGACAACCCATCTGCATTCTTATGTACCAGGCCTTCCCTGTGGACTATAGTCATAGAGCCTCTCCACTCCTGGATAGCAATCTGCCATCTCAACATATGCCTATTGGGTGTCTTCATGTTCAGAAGAGACTTCAAGGCTGTACAGTCAGTAATGACTTCAAACTGACAACCATCTAAATAGTAATACAATTTCTCTAAGGCCCACACCAAGCACAAGCATTCTAATTGTGAGGCACCATATCTCTTCTCACTATCCTTCAATTGTCTGGATATGAAGCAAATTGGCCCCTCAACTGGTTTATCATTTACAATCTGTATTTGGTGTAATGCAGCTCCAAGACCTTCCATACATGCATCCACATACAGTTTGAATGGTTTTTTAGGGTCTGGGTGAAATAGCAAGGGTGCACTTGTTAACTTTTCCTTAAGTACCTCATAGGCCTTCAACCTTTCTGTAGTCATTTCAAATGAAACATTTGGACTACATATCTTATACAGGCTAGAAGCTATTATTCCAAAATCCTTAATATGTAGCCTGTAATATCCTGCAAAACCTAGAAAACTCTGCATTTCTTTAATGTTACTAGGCGTGGGCTTCAGCAATACAGCTGCTACCCTTGCCTGATCTATCCCAAGGGACAGACCACTCACAACATGACCTAAAGCCATCAATTCATTGAATCCAAATGAACACTTAGTCAAAGATATTTTAATATTCATCCTGATCACCTTCTTGAGTACAATGGAAATCCTCTCCTTATGTTCATCCCATGTTTCTGAAAATACAATTATGTCATCTATGTAGACTATCAACCAGTTTTGCATTAATTCCTCATGAAATTCTGAGTCCATCATCCTCTGAAAATGGGATGGGGCATTCTTGATACCAAAAGGCATTCTCAAATACTCAAACACCCCTAGGTGGCATACTATCCTCAGGAATTTCCTGCTGTCATTGTCTACAACATTCTGATGAAAACCTTTCAGAAAATCCATACAAGAAATATACTTAGCCTGGTGCAATTTACTCAAAGACTCAACAATCTTCGGCATAGGATACCTATCAGGGGTTGTGTACGAATTCAGTGCTCTGAAATCCCCAACCATTCTGGACTTCCCATTATGCCAAGCTATGATTACAGGTGTGGTGATGTCCACGTCCTCATTAGCTCCTACTTTTCTGATCACATTCAACCTCAATAATGTATCTATATGCTCTTTCAATGCCTCCTTGCTTCTAGGGCTAGCAGGGAAAGGATGCTTCCTCAAAGCTGGGGGATATGGCCTGTCTATTGTTAAAGTAATCTTGACCTCATGACCCCTGATTTACCCAAAAGGCTGATCTACTGTTGCAAAAGCTGCTTGATGCCTAAACAACAAGGAAAATAGTTCCTCCTTTTCCTCTGCTTTCAAGGAAGAACTGATTTTTGAGTCTCTAAAGAGCTCTTGGCCAAAATCTTTTTCTGAAACATTGTTCACCATATCCATGCCAAAATTATTGAAGTAAAACCTTTCACTGTTTCCAATGGTAAAGGATGAAGAACTTTGCCCATGGAATAAACTAAAACAATACTTTTTCATATAGTCACTTCCAATGATGAAGTATTCAACCATTGTATTATCAATTATTACAAACTTGATCACCAGAGCCAACTCTTTCAGGAACAATCTGATCTTTACCATTCCTAAAGGTTCCAGTGCACCAGAACAGCTTTGTAAATTTAACTTGGGTGAGTCTAATAAGTGCTCTTTCCATTGGGGATAGAACTTTTCCAGGTATCCCCTTCCTACTATTGACTTGCAAGCACCTGAGTCCAGAAGCACCTTGCAAGGCTTTCCGCAGAATGACATTTGTACCAAGTCATTTGCTGAGTCTATTGAATTTATGCATCCTATGATTAAGTGGTTATCATCCTCCTCACTATGGTCATCACAAGAATCATAAGCAATCTCCACTTGTTCTTCTTTGTTAGTTTCTATGTTATTTACTTTGCTTGCCTTCTGAGGACAAGTCCTAGAAGTATGTCCTGCCTTCCCACATGTGTAACAAGAGACTTCTGTGCCCTGCAGGTTCAATTTTGATTGATTTTTGCCTTTGGATTTCTCCATAGGAACTTCTTTGGGAGGATATGATTTCCTCCTACCTAGAGATGTGTCTTCTACTATGTCTTCCAGTATATTAATCAAGTTTGAGCAATCATCCGTAGTTTTCATACTAGTTTTTACTGCAAATGAAACTTCACCATCCATCAAGGATAATAACTTGAAATTAATACTATCTTGATCCAGATATGGATCACAGGCTCTAAGCCTCTTCCTCTGCCTGGTTACCCATGTTGCTGGTGGTGTAACACCTGGTAGGAATCTGTCTTTGTTAAAAGCATTCAAACACTTCCTCTTCCAATTTGCTGTACCAAATTTTGAACTTATTTCTTTTTTCCAAAATTCCCAGTCTTGCACACCTACTGAATTCCTTCTATCTCTATACCAGTCTGAGGCTATACCTTTAAACAAGATACTTAACCTGCTAGTGATCAAAGTATCAGGTAATCCTGTGTCCTCTTTCAATGTGTCAATCCATGAAATGAATTCAGTGTGGTCATATTCACCTTCTCCGGAGAAATCAGGCCATTCACTGATCTTGGGTAATCCCTGCATTATCTGTTTGAAAACTTCATTCTTACTAGAATCTTGTACTGGATCAATTTTTTCCTCTATCTTCTTATCCATTTTATGACCTCTGTCATGGTTGGTGGTTTCCATGGTATGACTGAGGTTGCTTGGGGACAAGGAGAGCAATCTACGGACAAGCTTGTCATGGTTCTGCTCTAATTGTTGATGTACCTTATCAATCTTTGTACTCAAACTTTCTAAACCTTGTTTTGACACAACCTGACATATCAATATTTCTTCTCTGACAGAATTCATATTTTGGTCAAATTTATGTTCCAGCAGCTCCAAGGAATGACTTATTTGTAACATCATGGATGTCAATGAATGGACATCCTTCCTTACTGCTACAGATTCTTCTGCAGAATCTTTCAATGATTCACTAATACTTGTTACTTTGTCATCTAAATTACTTAAATCACTATTCTGGACCTTGATCAGGTCCAGTTCAATGGTCTTATTAGTCAAATCTTCTATATCTTTTGCAGAATTCTCTAAAATAGATTTAAGGGCAATGCTATCAGATACTATACAGCTGTACTTCTTGTCCATGGCTGCAAAGCCTTCAACACAATATTGATTTGTGTGTACTACTGCTTTCTTAATGTGAAGGGTCTCTTTGAATACAACATCACGAAATTTTTCTAACAGAATTTCTGATTCAAGGGATAATCTTAACCCCTCTTTGCCCTCTTGGCTCTTTACTCCTCTAAATATTGAAATCCCCCTTGGAGAGATCTTGCCATCCTCATCATTTCTCCATAAATTGAATTCCTGTGATCCCTTCTTTTCCTCATCCTTCCTCCCTGGTTGTGAGGAGGAGAGGGATCTCTGTTCCTCAAAGGAACCTGGGAACCAGAGGCTACTGGTTGTGGGGTTATCCCCCCTGATATTTTCTTCTTTGCCTTTGGTTTGGGAGCCACTGGCTTCTTGATCTGAGTTGGATCCCAGCACTCGGTCTCCTTCATCAACCTCTCCCTTCCTATTAATTTTATGAGGGCCCTGTACGTCGCCAGGGCCTGAGTCAAGAACTTGGACTGGTTCTCGACGTTGTTCGCAGCTACCGCCTCCAGGTAGCTTATCTTGTTCTGACTGTGGCAGGTCAGAAGGCTTGCTGTTCCTGGAGGTAGGTCTTTTTGTTCTCTGACTAAATTCGCCGGGGGGCACAAGCTCAGCCCCCTTGCTTCTGGTGTTCATCGCCATGTACGCAGTTAGAAACAATAATCAATAGGAAAATCAATACGTCGTACGCCAGTCAAAGGACAACAGAAGACTCACGGTGAGTCACGATATCCATCGTTGGCGATCTCGCCCTTTCCGTAGGTTTGATGCTATGGATACTTGGTCCCCGTGCTTCGCTTCGCGGGACTGAGCTTGTTTCCGATACGAAACTTGGCAACCTTCCTCGGTTAGACGGAAGGAAGGAGGCGATAGAAAGTTGTCTCGACACTATGTAGTGTCAAGAGATAACTTAGGTACGTTTATATTATTCTTTTTTTTTTTTTTTTTTTTTTTTTATTATTTTTTTTTAAAAAAAGAAATTATACTAACTTGTTCCTCTAACCAAAAATGGTACTGGTCACGATATCAATCCTCTGTTTGGGCAACGGTAGGTCGCCGGCACCGCTAATCGATAAACGGTCAGTCGTTCTCTGCTCTGGCGCGAAATCACACGGAGATACGTTAGCCGGAATTACGCGGCAGTCGCTTTTTGTTAATCTCCGAGTTGACAGAGAGCGAGATCGTCGAACACACCCTTAGACAATAGACAACGTCTTCCCTTTTAGGATGCTGTGAAAAAAAAAACTTGGTTTTTTTTTTTTTTTTTTTTTTTTTTTTTTTTTTTTTTCAACGGTTTTTTCTAATCAAATCTTGTTTGTTTTTTTTTTCTTTTTCTTTTTTTTTTATTTAAAAAAAAAAACAAAACCGGGTCAAAACCAAGCACACTAGATGAAGATTGCTTAATCTTAATGAAATAATATCTGTAAAAAGGCTAACTGTTTTAAAAGCAGTTTTTTCGAAAATTTCTCCTTTTTTTTCTATTTTCTATAATTTTCCTATATGGAATGAAAAAAATCAATAATCAGCACAAAACTTTGTTCAAAATTGGTCAAAAGTGCGCACAGAATATGCTTCAACACTTAAAACAAAAGGACTTTAAAGCTCAAAGCAAAAAATCCCAGAATTTTCGAAAATTTGCTGTTTTTTTTTTTTTTTTTTTTTTTTTTGTTTTTTTTTTTTTTGTTTTTATATATATTTACTGATTTTAATCAGAAAATTTATAAATCAGCAAAAACTTTTGCCTAAAATATCACAAAATTGCGTACTTTAAGCAGACAAAACAATCTAAAAGGTACTAAAACCAGATGAGGCCCCCAATTGTCAGGGATTTAACCTCTATTGCTATACCTAGCCGTGGTTAAACCTGCAAAAGAATAAAGACAAACCAATATTTAAATTAGTTTTGACTTATATATTCCAAACAGAAACTTTAAAATTTTACAGACTCGAATAATACCAAGGTATTATGAGTAAATAGCCACACCTTAAACCTTTATAATAGGTAAGGGGCCTTAGTCTTAAAGGATTAAGACCAAAAGGAGATTTGCTTATAAATAAGCTCACACCCTTTAAAGAGTAACACACAGGGGTTACTTATTCAAGTGAGACCTTCCACTCGAAATTGGTGTTGCCAGATAGGTTATTGATTGAATTTAATACCAAAGTTTATAGCCCCAGTCAATCTTCTTTTTGAGATTAAGGTTAATGGGCTTGTTAACTCTTGCTTGTATTCTTGTTCAAATAATAATATATAATGGATGATGATAGGGCTATAGGGTGAAGACCCTGCTCTTTTAAGGTAACAGGAGCCCTCAGGGGACTTAGTAATCACCAGGGGAGTGTCAAGCTCTCCTTGGTTTCGTCCTCAAAGGCCCAAGACATCATTACATCATTCTCAATGGGTAATGAAGAACTAGTACCCATTGGGAAGGATTTTCAAGGTAAAGTTTTCATTTTACTTACTAAAAGGTTACTTACTGGGTCTTAAGACTTATACATCACTCAGATGAACGGTATAGAAGCCTTAGATTCCATCATAATGATTATTTATATTGTTTTAATGTAGCTTAATACCTTGGCAAATAATTTAATTTTAATTATAAATATCTTAGCTCATACTATACACATAGAGTATGTATACTCTGTGCAATGTTTATTAAAAGGTTTACAGCCTACAGATGAACTCTGAGCCCTCTGAGTGGACGCACTCAAGGCTCAGTGAAGTATATTAAAGCATTATTACATCCAAAAGGGGATAGTATTAAATAATTAATTAATTTATAATTATACTATACCTATAAGGGGTATATACTCTTGGCAGTGCTACTAGAAGGTTCATAGCTTACAATTAAGTTCTAAAGCCTCTGAGTGAACGCTCTCAAGGCTCAGTAAGGTGTATTAAGTGTACAGAGGGAGTATTACTTATAATTACATCCCAAAGAAGATAATTACATCCCAAAGAAGGATAATGTGTAATTAATTTATACAGTATAGAGAGTATGGGTTAATATGATTACTGTAACTCCTTCCCAAAGAGAGGAAACACTTTGGGAACTTCTATATCAATAATTGGGACGCATCTGAGTCCTCATAACTTAATTTAAAGTTATATTGGGTTCCCTTCTTGATAATATAAATTATCAAGGTTTTAATTACATAATCCATACTCATAAAAACATACTTATAAAACATTATATAATATTATTAAGATTTACTATATAATTACAAAACTATTCAACATTTTCATTATTGTCTCCATTGTGGTTTGAACCAGTGACCTTGGTATCAGATACTGGGAAGTGAGCCTAGTACTTAGCCACTATACCAGCAGGACATATGAGTTTCCAGACATTTGGACAACTCTAACTGTCTCGTGGCTGACATTGCTACTATTGCAGAGCAAGCTGCAAAAGTAACAAAAATAACATAAACATAATAATAAAACAATTAACCTAAGAAGGAGTAGGAAACCATGAATATCATTACAGAAATGGATTCTCCACCCAAAATTAGGTAGGGTCACTCACTTAAACCACCCTTGAAATCCAACTCCTTATATATTTAAATAATTAGGGAAATAAAGGCCAAAATACCATGGAAACACTATTGAACTTTTGGCAAATTAAATATTTCACACTTATTGTAACATATAGGTTTCACGCCTAAAATTCAGTCAGAATTGAGGTTTTGTGTATATTTTAGGAGTTACGGAAGGAAATGTGTTCTGTCACCATTCCCGCACGCAGCCGCGGCAGCCAATGCACCCGCACGCGGCTGAGATACAGCCCTGTCACTCCGTCAAGATGGTGTATGCAGCCCCAGGCCTCTGAAAAGTACGCAGCCGGGGGAATATGGGTTGACAAAGTGACAGGCGGCCTGAAAAGCTTAGGTACCGCGTAAACATGCTACAACCCACATGGGAACATTCTCCATATTTAATAAATGTTCCCATGGATAGTAGATAGTCTAAAAAGTACATAATATTATATAAAAATACTTAAATAAACCTTATACGTATTTTTTACTAAATATAATTCAAAGTACCAAGAATGTCAAAAATAAGACAACAACAACTTCTGAAAATATATTAAAATAATTTAATATACTATTATGAGAATTTCTAGACATCAATATTTTAGTGATTTAGTAAATCAACTGAAACTCGAAAATAAGGAGTAAAATCAATATCATGACTTTACTCCAATTATTTAATACATAATGAGAACTCACCTGAAATCAGAATGTACTTAGTAATGTCTATTAAAATAATTGTTAACTTACTGGGAACATTTACTAAGGATAATTAATTGAATAATGACATAAACAGGACAGATTAGTGTTATTCACACGTCCTAATATCAATTATAAAGTAGAATAATTCCCATACCCTGCGGAGTTAAATGCTACCCGTGCAACAGCACCAAGAAAACGTGACAGGCTACCACTGGATACCCTGCTAGCCTCAGTGTCCATCCCTTTGAGCCCCTGTACCCCTCAGAAGGACAATATTGGGACTCAAAAAGCTATAAATAAAGAGCTCTTTTGAGGATATTGATGGGCAGAGACCCAGTCATATTTATATCCAGACACCGTGAAAAGGTAATCTAGTACTTATAAGAGATAAGTAAGTGATTTATGTCTTAGTCTGATCAATAATATCCGTCCTCAACCTCTTTATATCAATTTAAACTTCTGAACAACCTTATAACCCCAGTATACAGGTTTAACACATCAGTGCACGTCCCAAACAGATACCCAAAGGATCTAATAATATAAAGGTGAGTTTTATTATCCTTTCTCTGTTGTTGCAGCTTGGTTAGAAGGCCCTGCAACTCCACCGTGTATTTTATATACATATTATCTTTGGGTAAAATATCCTTGAAACTAAAGAGCCAAAAGTAACCAGGACTATGTGATTTCATACTGAAATCCCTGAAGAGAGGTGTTAAAGATACCCAATATAATTTTTGCCCCTCTATAAAAAATATTTAATAATCAATTTATCTACATTGATTTATAACAATAAACTATAACCAAACCAATTAAACTTGCAATAAGCTTAATTCAAATATTTTACGTATTTTTGCTGCATTTATTAAATAATATATTTATTATTTATTCTATCACCGCTGGTAGCTAAAGGATAGAAAGGGTCTTGGCATCCAGGAGGCTGACATTACTGATAATGTGCTATAATTATGGCCAGCAATTAGCTTAGGAAAATGAGCAGTATTAAAAGCAAAAGAAATTCTGGACACCTTGTGTCAATATTTGCTAATGGGCTCTCACAATGGGGCAATACATTGAATGATATTGGTGATGAATTAAATTGGATGATGAATGGATGATGGAAAACAGAAGGAAGAAGAGCTCCTTAAGTACAAAAGATTGGCCTCTTGAGAGCCCATGATACAACAAGCCAAAAGGCAAATTTTCCGCTCCAAAAGATATCTACAGGCTCTACAGGCCTTGTTACTTGTTTTTGGCTACATCAGCCCGCATGGAATCAGTCCCTGTACCCTTACAACCAGAATATTCCGGCCATTTCTGGTGTTTCCACCTTAATGGGGCTGAACCAGCCCCTTATCTGTTCAAACCCCTGGCCGGTTTTCTGTTACAACCGGCCTGTTACCTCACATGCTTGCTGGTTGCCTCATGCAACCAGCCCCTGGCCATCAGGTGGGACCCAGGACACACCTGGGTCTGGTCTCAGACACACATGGGGGATGCAACTGGGGGACATGCTGCCCCCCCCTCTTTCACTCAAATCTGTGGAGGGGGCGGTCAAATCCCACTACCAGGGGCCCTGCAGGTCAATACCCCCAGGGCATTGTCAAGGTAGGTGGGCTGGGGGGTGGTCAAATCCCCTCCAGCCTGTTGCTCCTCCCCCTTGGTAAAGGGGGGGGAGAGCGCCCCTCTCGTGGGTGGGGGGGTGGTCAATTCACCCCCACCGCCGGTTGCCTTGCTGCAACAGGCCCAGCCACCATATTTGGTGGGGGGGGTGATCAGGTCCCCCCCACCATGACCGGTTTCTGGCTGGTTCAACCCAGCCAGCCCTCCCCCTCCTCCTTGCAATGGAAAGAAAGGGGAGGGGGAGGAGCCAGGGCCATCGGCCCCAGCCTGGCAGCTGCGACCGGCTTGACAGCCGCAACTGGTGTGGGGGGACTCCATTCTGAGTATCTCTGCCCCCTACAACGGCCCTGCGCGGGCCTTCTTGCCCCATAAACGGGCCATAAGCAAAAACAGCAACCCCAAGCGGGCCCCAAAACAGGCTGCAGCCCCAAATGGGCTGCAACACGGGCGGCGGCCCCTAATGGGCCCCCCAAGCCTGAAAAGTGAGTTCAACATACTTTGGGGGCCAGCCCGTCTGGCCAAGTATGTCCAAAAAAAACCTTGGGCCCAATTATTCCCATAAAAGCCCATCTGGATGTATTTGCCCATATACCCCACCGGGCCAGTTAGGGCCCATGTACCAATAGGCCTGTTTCATGCGTTTTGAGGCCAGTTTCCCCAAATCCCTGACATCCACACAGGCACGTATGGTGTGTGTGTGTCCAATGGGCGGCAGAGGCCCACATGTGCATCCCATTTGGATTAAAATCATACGTAGCACACGCATAAGTGCATACGCATTTCAAAAATTGTAGCAGTGGGAGAATATATTTTGCTTTAGTCAAGAAATTTTCATTGCTTGTGAACCTGGATGCAGAGGCAGGATTTGTAGATGGTTCCATCTCCACTTGGATTGTCTTTGATGTGGTAGAACCATGTTGTTTTCAATTCTTTCTTTACTGGTGGGATGGATAACCTTTCCAGGCCTTCAGAATTTCTATTCCATCAGTTTTGACCTTCATGGATCTCAACCAGTGGGGTTTATTGGGGGATTTGAGAAAATAAGGGCAATTCTTTTGGGAACAGTTTGGGAAAGGAAGCCATAGAAAGCAGGAGGTATGAGAGTGAGTCAATATTTTAGGTTTATGGATGGCAGGCAAGTTAATTCTTGTGCTATGCTTTTGTTGTTGGAATTGGAGGCAACTTGTTGGGGATAAGGAGAGTTGTAAGAATCTTTTTCCTATGAGGATGGTGAGATGGGAGGAATGGACAACTGAATAGGAAGGGAGTTGGATGAGGAGGGAGGATTGAAGATGTGTGGCAGGACAGAGGAAGAGGAAGTTGAGGAATTTAGAAGATCAGTAAGGGTTTAAGTTTTGAAAAGAATGGGATTAAAAGGTGAATTTGAATGAGAGAGAGAAATATTTTCAAACATTTTTAGGTGTTTGGACTGGATAACTTCACCAATCTCAGTAAAAAAGATTTTATAAGAGTGAATATCAATGTCAAATCCTGCTAAGATGCCTACCAATCCTTTAAAATCAAATTTAGAATGAAATTATCTTTGGTTCAAGAAAAAAGATTTGGATCCAAGGGTTTGAATCAGTGATATTTTTTGTGATGAGGAGTGCCAAAGTTGGTATTGAGAATTTATGTAAAATTTGGGGGAAAGATGTTGAGGATTAGAAAGCAGCTGAAAATAATCTCATCCCACATCTGAAGGGGAACTGAAATGTTGAGAATGGTGGTTCTGGTGGCTTCCAAAAGAGTGTGGTTTCCTTCTTCAGGTATAGGGTAATATTGGGGAGGGTAGGGTTTGGAGGTTGAGAGTGGATATCTCCATTATTGCATAAAAAATAGAATGGCTTGTTTTTCAAAAATTCTCCCCTGTTATTGGAGTGTAATATCTTTGGAGATTTTACAAACTGGTTGATGTAAAGCTGAGTAAACTTGATAATTGTTTTGGTGGTGTTGGACTTGATTCTGAGAGGAACATGAGTTTTATATTGGTAGAGGTTCTTGGTAAGGACAAGGAAGTACCAATTTCCTGTTTTAGATGGTGGAGTGGTGGGACCAAAGAGATTGAAATGGATTTTGTCACATTTTTCTTTAATTCTTGGAAAGGTGCCTTTGAATGGGGTCTTGTGGATCTTTCCCATTGCTCAGGATGAGCTGTTTGATTCATCCCATTGTAGGTTTCAAAAATAAAGGGAGAGGATTTTAGTTTCTTTGTGGTTGACATGACCAAAACATTTTTGAAGTGTTGAGAAAGAGACAAAGGCAAGAAACTTAGGGGATTTCTCATTGGTCAATTTGTTAAAAAATAGGATATTTTCCTATATGAATCCTTCTAGAACCTTATTTCCCTTGAGTACAATGTGGAATTTATTTTGAGAGATCAATTGAAGAGAGCAGCAACCAAGGGTCAATTTAACCAGAGAGATGAGGTTAAATGCGATTTTTGGGAAAAACAGTGAGTTTCTGAGCTTCAATTTGGAGTGACTTGTGGTCAGGGAGGCAAGAAAAATTCCGGTGGCTATGATGGATGAGCCACATTTTCTAGTTTGGATCAAAGTGTTTACTTTTTCCAGATATTTGAAGAATTTCGGACAGTTTAACATGCTTTGGGAAGCACCTGAGTCCAGGATGATTTGATTTTGGTTCAGTTGAGTGGAGTGATTCATAGAAAAAGTGAAGGCTGGATGGGGAGAAGCATTTTTTGAAGGGGTTTGACTTGGGTGGAGCAGTGAGTGAAGAGGGGAAAGATTGATTGTTTCTTAGGTGGAGAAAAAGGCCAGAACAGAAATCCTTGGGGTGATTTCCCTGAGGCTTCTGCTAGTAGCTTTGCATTGTAGGGTGTCCTGCTGCATCAGAATTTGTGATGTTTGGAATTTGGAGGTTACCTCATGCTTAACCTGATTCAGGTGTTGAAGGACTAGGTTTCTGTAAATTTTCTTCTTGCCAAGGGAGTGGGTGATGGTAGTTTTGGGGTGGTCAAGTTGGGGGGGGGGGCGAAATTTGTACAGGATCAGGTTGGAAATTGTTTTTTTTGCATCTTGATTCCAATTTTGGCTATTTGAATCAAACAGGCCTTGGGTTTTGGTGATGAATTTTTTGATTTTTCTGGGATTGAATTGGAGGTTGAGGAAATCAAAGAATAATATCAAGCAATTTGCCTTCTGAGAGGAGGAAAACAATTTGTTGATTGATTTCCACAACTCAACACCTTTGAAGAGAGGGTTTTCCTTCATGCAGTTCAAATACATCTTTTTATCCAGTTTTGCCAGTATGTATCCCGAAATTTCCAAATAGATATTGGTTGGATATATTTTGGGCTATGGGGAAGTGAAACAATGAGCTAGGCCTTTGAGGGAGAAGATGGTGAGTATTTTTGAGTGCCAAAGTGAGAAGTTTGATTTAGGGAGATTAAGAATGGAACATTTTAGGGTTTAAAGGAGGGTGGAGATCAAATCAGCTGGTCCTGGGGTTTTTATGTTTGAGGATTAGTTGAATTGCTTTTGGATTTTAATTGTGGGATTTTTTTAAAACCAAATTTCCAATAAATACCAGAAGATTAAGGAAATAGATCAGAATCCAACAGTCTGAGAGAAGCTGAACAAAATAAAAAATGGAGAGACAAATGAATGAGGAAAAGAATTTTTAATTGAAAACAATTTCTAATTTATAATGAAGAAGGACCATGGAACTGGTGAAAAAGGGAATTTTGGAATTTTGAGAGAAGAATGCAAGCATAGAGATGAGTTTGGGTTTGTAGCAATGTTGATTGGAGAATCTCACTACTAGACAGCTTGAGGTATTGAGTGATTAAGCTTGAATTGATTTATTGAAGTGTAGTTGAGGATTGTAGGAGAGAAAGTTGAGTTGGTAAATGAAGGATTGATTGTGGAGGAGATAGTTTGAGGAATGGGGTTTAATGGAGAGAGTGTATTGGGAGCCGCAAAGAGAAGAGGCTAAGGGGGAGAAGAAAAAGAAGAGAGTTTATGGGGAGAGAGGAATTATGGAGCTAAGGGAGGTGTTTGGTAGAGGATTATGGTTTCTAGACCAAGATGATGAAAGATTTGAACAAAATGAACCTGGGGATCTCATGGGAGGGAATATTGGATTTGAAGCGGCCACACTGGGTAGTGTGTGTAGTGTACAAGGAGTACGGAGAAAGAGAGGGGGTCACCAATTTCAAAAAATAACATGTAATTGATTAATTTATTTGAATGGAATAAAAAGAAAGGCAAGAAAAAAAGAAACAACCATTTGAAACAAAAAAAAAAATTAAAAGATGACTCAGTAGTACCATTTTGAGTCATACAGTGAATCAGTAAATGAGTAACCAGAACGCAAATAGTATTTGTCACACAGTTATGGTGTAATAACCTCTGAATTAACCTTTTAAATTGATGCCTCCTCATCAAGTGATCTTCCCAATACTTGAATTTGATGCAAGGAGGATGAGATGAAAAAAACACATCTCAATCAGATTAAATTCCAGAAAATAAGTTCTAAGTAAATTAACTGCAGATCTGTATCAGTAAAAATCTTATTGATGTTACCTAATTTTTGGAATTTGCATTGTTGAAAAAAAAATTCAATTTTGACAGATGGGTAATAGTTCAGATTTGGAAGCAATTTTAAGATCAGAAAAACCATTCAAAATCCAGTTTTTGACCCAAAAATTATAAAATATGAACAAATTATCATGTGCCACTTCAGGAAGTGCTCAAATTCATGGAAAATCAAGATTAATCCAAATAAATTTACTGAAATCAATCAATATACAGAGATTTCTGGGGCCAAGCTGAGACTTTTTGGATTGTTATTGTGCTGGGAGTTGTAACTGGTTAACCCTTGGGTGAGTGTGATCAGTTAAATAGGGAAGTCCCTACTGCAGATGGAAATTTTATCTTTTTTTTTTTTTGAAAAACAAAAAGAAAAGCATCAATCAGATGGAGAAAAAGATTTTTAAATATGAAAAATAGGGATATATATAAATTATCTTTAAATGAAAAAACTTCAGCTTTAATGGGAGGCATGTCTTTTATGAATTCCTAATTCTGAACCAAATAATTTCAAATGTTGATAATTCTTGATTTCTTCAAGTTTAGACTGTTTTCTTCCCAAAGAAAATTATCAATTATTTTTGTCAAAACCAGGGAACCAGTCTAATAAAACACATTTTCTTGAGTTTCATCTATAAAGAATGTGGGCTGATTTTGGAGCTGTGAGTACATAAAATTCTTCTTGTTTTTTTTTTAATTCTTCAGGTCTTCCCATGTTTTAGTACAATGTTGGGTCTTGGGTTACTTGGCAAGTTTTATGTTAGAGTTCTATGCATTAATTGAACAATTGTTGTGATATTTCTTCACCCAGAGATTTTTAGAAAAGGTTGTATGGGTGGTTCTGGATGGCCATTGCGGCTGCCAAAACCTCAATTCCAGGAATTTAATCTGCAAAACACCATAATAAATCTTAAATGTGGAATCCCTTTCCCCAAAAGAAGAAGAAATTAATGGGTCAGTGTTTATGACAGTATTCATTGGGATTCAAGGGATTTTTAGAATTACCCTTGAAGAAAGAGATGATGAAATTTTGGTATGATTGGAGGATGAACAAAGAATGAATGAGGGGATAGGGTAGGTGGGGTTGCCTTTCCCACCTCAAATCAAGTTTGAGGCCAGTCAGATTGGAGAATGAGAAAAAATAAATGCAGGAGGACTGATATCAAAAATCTGTGATGGCATAATGGTACAAAACCCATGGCAAAACCTTGATCCAAAACCCTGGAAAAAAACAATAAAAAAAACAAAGTGCCTAGTACAAGACAAAATACAAACAAAATATATGATAATTCAACAATAATTTAAATTTTGAATCAAATAATATGCCCAAATGTATATATTTATATTATTACATATGAATCCAGCCTTCATACATCTATCACCAATACCAGATCTTACCCAAGAATTCAAGGGCTTGGATTGAATTATTTTTATTTTATTTTTGTGTTATCTAGAGATTTATGCTAAGATGGAAGAAGGAGAAGAAGTTCAGGATTAAGGATAAGGGATGAATTTAAAATAAATAAAAAAACTTGATGATTCAATTTGAAATCCTTGATAAGAATTTTCAAAGAATTTCAAGGAGGTTTGTTCATGGATAACATACCCACAAGGCAGGACCACTGATGTGGTGGGAGGTTTCAGGTGCATGCAAGTTTTGAACTGAATCAGGATTCAAGTTTAAAATAAGGATTGATTTCATCAATGGATTGTATAAATGACTGTCTAAGATGATGAAAACATTACTCTCAGTGTTTTTGAAGTTTACTGGAGATCGTTTCAAAAAGCTTAATGAATTTTCCAACACATTGGATGCAGGTAGGTGTGATTTTTGTTGAAAAATGTGGTGATATGATTTGATAGTGTGGATGAAATTATTGATAGATCCAAGAATCCTAAATGAATCAAATTGTGAAGATTCAAAAATAAAAGTTCCATTTTGATTTAATAAAGGAGTGAGTAAAATATTTATATATGTGTATAGATAGATAGGGAAGGAATATGCCAGATATAGATCAAAAATTCAAAATAAAATTACAAAAAAAAATCAAAAATTGCTAGGTAAAGGACTAAGCAAAAATGTATACATATAACTACTAAAAAACTAATGAAAAAATCAATTGATACATGATCATATAATGAAGTACAGCAATAAATAAAAAATTTTAATTGATACAGGAGTGAGTAAAATAAAAAACATCCTGCAGAGATATTAGTTTGAGGGATGGATTTCATTTAACACTGTTATAATTTTCAAATGAAATCTGACTACCAGGCCTCTAATTTAAAAATAACCTTAAGGATTGGACGGATATATTCCTTTCAAATAAATGCTTTTTTTTTCTAGATAATGAAAAATTTTTTAAATTTGCTTCTGAAATTTATATTTTTAAATGGCCAATGTTAAATTTGCAACACTGGGGTTGCAAAATGGGCGCGGAACGCTGTTTGCGACCCACCTGAGTTTGAAATGGGCGTTTTCAACCCATCTGCGTTGCAAATGGCCGTGTGTGACCCATCTGAGTCGCAAATGGATATATATATTATGTTTAATTGTTTTTTTTCCATTTGGTAATGTTATTTTTGTGTTTTACTTTAATGGAAAGAAAAAAATAAGAATAAATTAAATATAAATAAAAAGCAAATAAAAAATTAATAAAAAAAAAATAAATAAAAAATAAATCAATCCATTAAATTAAAAATATGAATATAAAAAAAATAAAAAAATAAAATGAAATAAATAAATACATAAAAAATAAATAAATTAAATTAAATTAAAAATATGAATATATAAAAAATATGAATATATAAAAAATATAAATATATAAAAAATATAAATAAATCAATTTAAATAAAATGATATGAATAAATCTATCAAAAATAAGTTAATTTATTAAATAAAACTAAAAATAAAAATATAAAAAAATATAAATAAATAAAATGAAATAAATACTTAAATTAAAGTCGAAAATGGCCATTTGCGACTCAATTGGGTTGCAAATGGCCGTTTGAGACCCAAATGGGTTGCAAATGGCCGTTTGCGACCCAAAATGGGTCTTAAAACCGTGCCATGCAACCCATTTTGGTAGTGAACAGGGGTTGAAAATTTGCAAATTTAACATTGGCCTTTTTCAATGGCAAATGAGAAGATCAAATTGAATAATGTAAAATGTTTGAAAGGAATAATATTTGTTATCTTGGTCAGAAAGAAAATGGATGCATTGAATGAAGACCAATAGTCCTAAGTATTGATATGTTTGTATCTTGGAAAATATGATTTAATTTTGCAGAATGACCAAAATTGATTAATTTAGGTTTCAAGATAAAATTTGAAATTCCAAATTCATCAATAGTATTACCGTTTGGGAACTAATTTTAAGAGTCAAGCAATGAAAAGGAAGGTTTGGAAAAAATAAAGTGTTGAGAAAATCTTGTGGGTAAAGACTTTGGGTAACATCTACATCATATTCATGGCTAGAGTTTCAGCAAGCTACTATTGCAGGGCCAGCTGAAAACAATAAAAAAAACCACAATTCCAACTAAAATAAACTAAGGAGTTATTTTAATTAAGATATTATAGAAAAAATGGATTCCCCAACCAAGTGTTGGTAGGGTCACTCACCATTCACATCCCTGAAGTCCTACTCCTTAGAAACCTAGCAGACAGTATCAAAAATATCAAAACCACATTATTTAACTATTTGGACATTTTAATATTTCATGTGAAACTTTATGTAAATTTTACCTGACTAAAATAAATTCAGAAATGAGGTGTTGTGTATAGTTTAGGGGTTATCAACTGAAAAAAGTTTTTTCAAAATTCCCACATGCAGTTGTGCACAAAACCAAAGCCTCTGAACCCTGCAGATAGAACCAGGATATGAAATTTCTGTGAACAGCCCCATCCAGAAAGCTCCGCAGCCAGCAGGCGGAGTGAAAACTGCATGTTGAAGCATCAAGGCAGGAATAATTACAAAAAAAAAATGACAGAAGTAGCCAAAAAATAAATGGTGAAGGAATGCATATATAATATTCATTGAAATTCTTCAGGAATGGCAAAAAAGGGCCCAAAAAAGTTTAAAATTTAAAGAAAGAAATGTGAAAAACTCTCAAAATATAATTTGAAACTTTCTCCAAAAGTAAAAAAAGGGACAGAATCAGCATTCACAGGCTATTCAAGCCCCAAATGCACAACTCCTGTCCAAAAAGCATGAAACAGAAATTTTCATAGTAATATATTAGAAAAATAAAAAACAATACATGTATGAAGAAATGTTGAAAAGGTTTATCCAAAAATCACAAGCATATTTCCCTTGTAATTAACACGCAGTGAACGCCAGAATTATCTAATTTAACAACATGTGAAATTTACATCTGGCCTAAACCACAAAACTTCACCTGTGGTTCATTCCTGATTAATATACTGGCCTCAGTGCATTGCTGCTTCCTACCTTTTACTATGATAAGATGTATTTAATCCTTGAAAAAATGGATAGATATAAATACAGGCCTCTTCTAGGCTGTTTTCCCCCAGACTGAATTTTAAAATCATCCAGATAATTTGTTCATAAGTAATCAAAAACTTACAGGAAATAAGTGAGTGATTAATTAAATTTACCTGGGTTTTATATTTAACAGTCTCAATCCTTACAAATAACTTGAACATTTATTAAGTATTTAATTAAACATTACAGAATTTTACCATTCTTTTTTATTTATTTTCAGGTGTTTTCTGCCAAAAATATCTACCAATGAAGCATCCCCATTCTCTTAATTTCTGATACACTAGAACAAGCCATATACATGCATAATAATACCTATTCTTGAATAATAAAGTTACCAATAATCCAAGGTGTACAGATTGTATGTTTAATGGCCTGAAGAGGGTTTTCAAGATCCCCAGTTCTACTGTGACTGCTATTTTGATTACTAATATTAATTAATTTATTAATTATCCATGCCTTCAGTACAAAACCACCCCCTTTCATTTGATGTATCAATATTTTAAAATATTATTTCCATAAAATCTTGAATAATATAATTATTATTAAATATATCACATCTAATAGCTATTGGATTGAAAGGGCCTTGGTATCTAGTGGGCTGAATTGGAGTAATTTTTAATTAGAAAATACTTCTTGTTGCTGAACAAAAATTTCAGAATTGATGAATTTATCTTGTGGAATGAAGTATTATTCCAGATCAACATGAAATGGTTTATTATCTGAGAAGTTTAAAGTTGGTATTACAGCAAGCATTTTAGACAAAAAAATTTTGATCAATCATTGAAGAGAATAATATTCACTATGGTCATTAAATATTGAGACCATCTACAAAATCAAGCAAGAAATTGTGGTGATTACCTCAACAGAAAATGTTCAAGGTTGGATTCAAGACTTGCAAATATCTTGAGAAAATCATAATTTACCAAACTCTGGATCAAAGATTTGAAGAAATTTAAATTTTGGAACCACAGGTAGAATTTTCCTATGATTGAAACCAATAAAAATCAATTTTTCCTCAAAAGATTATTTTGAATCCATGAGATCTTGGATTAGTCTTTAAAGAAATTCCACAAAATTACCATGAATTTTAGGTTTTTGATTCCAGATTATCAAATTTTCCATGTTGAGAGACTAAGTTTAAGAATTTTTGAATTTTATTGAAACAGCTTTGTGATCCAAATTCAATGGAGTTCCATCATTGAGATGTGGTTTTAATCAATTTTGAAGATTCATAAAATCAATTAAAATATTGGAAAAGAACATATATATTCTAAATTTAAATCTGATTTGAGCAAGAAAAGTTTAAAGGATAATTTTTTTCCATACACACCAGTCAAAGAATCAAAGAGGTAAGATATTCAATATTGGATCAAAAAATATGATGTTATCTGCAATTTAGAGGAGGGAAGATTTTTCAATTCTGATTGATTTGTAGAAGATTCTCATTCTACTTCAATTATAAAATCAATATTTTCCTTTTTAAAAAGGGGAAATGTTAAATTCAAAACCCAGGGTTTGGGAACAGGTGTGAAAAGCTGTTCACAACCCATATGAGTTTTGAAAAAAAATGAATAAGTATATAAATAAATAAATAAATAAATAAATAAATGAATGAATGAATAAATGAATGAGTAAATAAATAAATAAATATGGTCTATAAAGCGCTTCTGGGCGCCTGTGCAAGTTCTACTTGGCCTGCGCCCAGCGGGACTTTGGTAGGCGCCCAAAGGGGTTGGTTGGGTTGGGCTTGCGGGGGTAAAAACTTGGCGCCTGACCAAGCTCCCCTTGACGCCGGTCAAAGCTGGTTGTGCTTGGCCAACCAGCCTCATTTCTCCCATACAATCCACTTACTCTTACTTCCATCTGTCCAAAATTTTGAGTTTTTTTTCTTTTGTTTGATTTTTTATTTACTGATTAATTTTCTGGTTTTTCATGTATTCAAATAGATAGATGGATGAAGAAACACCATCCAAAGCAGAACCCAATCCTGCCATCCTTGAGCTTGAAGCAGGCAAAGCTGAAGAAAAGGGCTTAGATAAACAACTTCAAGAACTCAATTGGAAAAATTATCAGACTGAAAAAATCCTCAAAGCTCACCAAAAGATTGATCAAAAGAAAACAATAAAAAATGACCAACTTACTCATAAGGATCAAAAACCAAATGCTATCATCAAGCCTGAGGTTTGCAATCTGATCAAAAATAACATCTTGGACAAAGGAATGTCTCAAATGGAAGCTGTCTTGAAATTTGATATATCTTGCCATCAAGTTCAGAGAATAATTAAGGAAGACCCCCTCCATTTCAAGGTAAAGAAGAAAATACCATCAAAGTTAAACAATGACATGATCACCAATCTCCTCATTTTCATTGACCAAAGATCAACCACAAACCTCAAGGAGATGGCCGAGTTCCTCAAGAACAAGAAAGAGGTGATAGTCACCACCCAGGCCATCAGCAACATCCTCAGGGATATTCATGTCACTTGGAAGCAGGTGTCAAACATTCCTGCTGCATGGAATTGGGCCAATCTCATTGAACAACAAGCAAATTATGTTCATTGGCCTGGGACAAACTTGGATTGAATCATTGTTTTTGTTGATGAAGCAGGGTTTGGTTTGCATTTGAGAAGATCAAAAGGCTATGCTCCTTAAGGTGAGCTTTATTTTTTTCTTAAATTTTTGATAAATTATTAATTTCTTTTTTGGATTCATTTGTTTTACCAGGTACCCCTGCTTTTCTCATCCTTGTACCAAAGATCAAACAAGTGACCTTGATTGGAGCTCTTTCCAATCAAGGGTTTATGTATCACAAACTCCTCAACGCTGATGGAACCAAGGCTAAGGGTGTAGGTTCCAATGATTTTTGTTTGTTTCTCTCCTCACTTGCATCAAGACTTCCCCAGGACTCCATAATCATCATGGATAATGCCCCAATTCACCGTGGGGAACAATTTGACAACTTGCAAGACAATTTAAAACATTCAAAATTGATTGCAATTGAATTCCTTCCTCCCTATTCACCCTTCCTCAATCCCATCAAATATTCTTTTCATTCAATCAAATTGTATGTTCAAGGAAAGGAGCCCAAATCAAGGGCTGAATCAGTTCAAAAAATTAAGGCCAGAATTGAAGATGCCATGACTCCAGAGAAAATTCAAAACTTCTTTTCTCATGTTCAAAATTATTATCAAAACTTCCTTGAGATGCAACCTATCAAAGGTCCTCTCTTGGCACATCCTTAAGAATTTTTACATAAATTTTTCCTGATTTTTATAATTTTTTTATTCATTTATGCCAACAAAAAAATGTATTGTTATCCCAAAAAAAAAAAACACAAAAAAACCAATTAAAATTGTTTTTTGTGTATTTGATAAAAAAAAAAGACAAAAAAAAATTATTCTCAAAAATTTATCAAGTTTTGTTACATTTTTTTCTTTTTTTAAAAAATAAAAATAATAGGGCGTATCAAAGTTAGCAAACCCGCCATTAGAAACCCGCCATTTTTTTTGACAAAACCTGCCATTTTTAATGGAGGGTTTCTGAAATACACATAAACCCTAACTGGTGTATTTCAAAATGGTGTGTTTCATGAAAATGGTGGATTTCAATCATCAAACACGCCATTAAACCCGCCATTTATGCATCATCATCCATCCACCATCCATCACATCAGCAAATCCATACCGGTCCCATCTCCATTTCATCACACACATCTCTATCGTTTTTCACATACCTTCACATACCAATCTTCACACAAATCCCATCATCATCTCATCACCCCACATCACTCACTACCTTTCTCAACATGTCCAATCAAACATCCCGCCAGCAAGTTGAAAACGCAAAAAAGCTGACTGAACTTTTGCTACTGTTTGACTCCCATTCAGACTCTGATTCAGACTCCAATTTGGCATCAACTTGGTTGGCTTTGAATTCTCTGTTGGCAAAGCAATACATGGTTCTAAGAATACACACTCTCCATAACCCTACGTATGAAAGGCAAAATCTTCATCTCATCCCTGACTTAAGCTTCCAGCAACTGTTCCAAACTTTGTTTCCTTCTTTCATGAAACTTTTGGCAATGATTGAAGACCACCACATCTTCCAGAACAATTCTCGCAATCCTCGGCGCGATCCAGCCATCCAACTTGCCGTTGCTCTTTGTAGATTGGGGTCAAATGGAAATGGAGCAGCAATCCATTGATTGTAAAATCTATTCTCAGTCAGTTACGGAAGCATTGACTTATACACCAAAAGAGTCATGATTGCTATCCTGTCTTTCTGTTTCTCGGTCCTTTCATAGCCAACCAAAGAAGAACACAAGGAGATATCTTAAGTAATGGAGACAGAAGGCTTTCCTGGTTGCATTGTTTTTGTTGATGGAACCTCCATCCCCTTGAGTCAAAAACCCAAGCTAGATGGCAACCACTATTTTGATCTTAAAAAAAGGCAATTGATTCATTTCTTTTCCAATTGCTATGATAAAACTTTGGATCACACACTGACCAAATATGTTCCATCTCTTTGTTTAGATACTCCATGGCACTACAACTTGTTTGCAATAACAACAAGAAGTTCATCTCCCTCCATGCTGGCCTTCCAGGTTCTTGTCATGATTCATATGTTTTCAATTGGATGCAGATTGCCCAACAACCAGAGATCTACCTTGACCAAGATCAATACCTTCTGGCCGATTTGGCTTATGCTAGTGGGAAATATGTAGTTCCAGCATACCGGAATGTTTTGTCCAATGATCAAGGAAAAACCAATTTTAACTATCATCTTGCCCAATCACAAGTTTGGATTGAGCATGCCATAGGAACTCTGAAAGGAAAATGGGCCAGCTTACGGGAGATGCAAAACCAGCTCCAATGTTCCAAAAATATGAGGTTCCTCATCAACTAGATTATCACTTGTGTAATCCTTCAAAACCTTTTGGCCAACATCAAAGATGAATGGGACAAAATATTCCAAGATGATATTCCTGATCCGCCTCAAGTCATCCCTGTCTCATCTGGTCCCTCATCTTCTTCTATGAGAGAGCGGATTCTTCCTCTCACCTTTGCTCGCTTTGATGAGTGATTTTTGATTTTGAAATTGGTAAAAATCCCCTTCACCGTATTTTTTTGGTTTTGGTTGTTCACCCAAGATTCATAGGCTGAGTTTTTTTTTTATTTTTTTTTTAGTGGACTTGAATCCAAAAACACCTCCACCTCAAACCCTGCCACTCACCAAATGCCACCCCCCTCCCCCTCACCACTCAACCCCTTCAACCTCACCCCACTCACTCACCGGTCAAACCCTGCCTCCTCCTCACCAAACCACCTCACTCATCACCACCACCTTCAAAACCTCACCAAAACACCACCACCTTCACTCTTTACCAACCTCACCAACATCCACATCACCAACAACATACCTACCTCCCACCCAACCTCCATCAACCATCAAAGGTGAGTCCCCTCCCCTCATTGAATCACCTTTCTCTTTTTTCACCTGGCTGATCTCCTACCATAACCTTCCCTTTGAACCCCCCCAGGTCCAGCCAGCCCAGTCCCCCTCCCCCTCCTCATCCTCTGGTCCATCCTCTGCCCTTGGTGAGTCCCCCCTCCCCTTCATCTTCTTCCTGCCATTGATCGCGAATTGATTTGGCAATCAATTTACAATCGATTGAGCGATTGATTGGCCATCGATTTCCCAATCGAGCAATCAATTCGCGATCAATTGGGCAATCGATGCAGAGTTTTTGGAGGGTACAGGGAACTGACTTTCCCTTTGTTTTTTCTTTGTTTTTGTTTCTTTTTTTTAAGGTTTTCTGGCTCTGCCAGGTTTTGATTTTCATCTCTTTTTTATTTTTTTAATCCCACCGTTTGTTGCCAATAATGAGAACGTTGCTGACATTTTTTTTTATTTTCTTGACCGGTATTTTTGTTTTTCAAACCCATTTTTTGATATCAATTCCTTCACTGCCTACCAAACTCAAAATGTTATACAAACATTCAAATTTCACCTTGATCCTCACCTTGGGTGCAGCAAGTGCCTGGGAGGGAGAAAGATGGAAGGAGATGGTATGAAAAACATAAAGAGAGGTGGCAAGCAGAGGAATTGTAGAAAAAGGAGGGCTCAAATGAGGGATTTGGAAATTGCTTTGGAAGTGACTGAAAACTGGATCAAGGAAAAGTTTGCCTGGTCTAGACGAAAGCTATTCCCTTTGGATCTGTACCCTGCTATCACGGCTGAAAAGAAAAAGAACCCTTGAAAACCCACCCAGGAAGAATTTAAGCAAGCAAAACAGACAATTGGGGCTTTCCACTTCTTCCACCATGGAAAAGTTATTGTTCTTGACCAATCTGATCACCATGCTCTGGTTGCCATCATTGAATTTGTGCCTTTGGATTGACTAGCTGAGCAAGATAAGAAAGATATCAACTTTGTGATGACATTCCTTCACTGTTTGAAAAAATTTGTCAGCCCGGTTGGTCCCTCAAAATCTTGGGGTGGAAAAATGTGGGCGATTGGTTGGCAAAAATTGATGAACCCTTTGGAGTTATTTGGACATTATGTGAAGAAATCATCCATTAGATCTTCTCCTCAAGAGTACGCTGTCCTCAACCTGAAGGCCAACAAAGTATCCCGAATTTTAGGAAAAATGTTTTGTAATTTGGCCAAACTTGCCTTTGAATCAAACCGTGATACCATGAAGGACAGCAACATCCCCTCTTTCTCTTTGTTGGAATTTGCTTCCAAGCCTACACGTTTTGATTGCTCCCCACACCTCACTTTCACCTCAGATTCTTTTTACAATTCTCCTCATATTGACAAAGGCAACATCTCTGGCTATTCCTTTTTACTTGTGGTCCCAAAAAAAAAATTGAATGGTCAACTTATTGAAGATACGCATGAATATCAAGTTTTGGACGGTCAATTTGTTTTTCCTGACCTTGGCTTTGGAATTGATTTCAAGAAAAAAGGTATAGTCAAAATGGTTTGGGCGGCTAACAAGTACAAGCACTGTACCTTTCAAGCTGTGGACACAGCAACCCATACCAGAATGGCCATGTCACTCCAAATTAATAAAAAAACTCAGAGCACTTGTAGGGACATGAAAAACGGCAAAATTTACTCTAGAGAAAAAAATATCAATAAAAACAAAAAAGATCTGTATATTGGTGAGGTTAAGAATGCTCTCAAACGTTGTTGTAGTAAAAAATAATTTGTTTTTCTTTCATCCATGCAAATATATTTACAAGCCCAGCATTTGAGTAATCTGCTGTATTTCTTCTACCAATCTACCACTGCAAATGCAAGCCAAAGCTACTGATACCTTATCCTTTTTTTTGTTTGCCCATTGTTCCCTCTCCTTTTCCAGTTGCACTTGCTGCCAATCCTTCTCCTTTTCCTCTTTTTGAAACTCTAGCTCAGCTTGTTTCAACCTCCACTCAGCATCCAATTTTTGTTGATTAGCCAAAGTCTTGGCTTGCCGCTTTTGACCATCCATGGCCAGTTGACGATCCCACTTTTGCTTTTCAAACTGAAGTTTATCTGATTCAATTTGTGATTTCACTGTTTTTTGGAGGGGAATGGCAATGAGCATGATTTTGAAAGCAAGGATATTGAATCAATCAACTTAAATGAATCTTGCTTCTCCATGATTTCTTCAAAGCCCGAAAAACTGGAAGTGTTTCTCCTCTTTTGATGACTTTTGGGGTTGACATTGATGGAATTGGAGGCCTTTTGCTTACCCTTGGCAGAGGAGGTTTGAGTCTGAAATTCCTCACTAGTATTTGAAGGCGATGTGGGAGGCCCCATTGGCTTGAGTTTTTGGCCAATCAAAAATGGATGAGCCTGTTTTTTTAAAATTTAAATCAGTCAGGAGCAACCAGAAAGAATCAAAAACAATTTAGTTCCTTACTTGAGCAGATGTTGATGGCAACGGTGATCCAGGAATAAAATCCTCCTCATTGGGCAAGTTCTCCAGTTGTTCTGCCCCAGGAAGAGAGCAATCAAAAGAAGGAAGTGAGGGGTCCAAGGTCGGGATTGACTGAGAAATCAATACCAAAGTAGAAGTGATTGGAGCCAATTGTGTTTGAATATCCTCCTCGTCATCAGATGGGGGCCACTCCAAGGCCAAGGTTTCATCAAGGTCCCCGTTGGTAGGCTGAGCATCCCCAGCCAAGTCCTTGGCATCAAAGGAATCAGATTTTTGGGCATTGAAAGCAGCTAGGGGGGTGATGTTGGCCTTCTTTCCAAAGATTTCATCCATTTGAATATAAAAAGGACAAATGGAGTCCAACTTATCAACCACCGAGTTGATTCCTTTGGCTTTGTCCAAGTCGGTGATACCAAAGCCAGTGGAGATAGACATGGAGTGGGCCTTTTTGTACTTGGCTCAATAGTTTTTGAACCGCTCCCTCATCTGTTTGGATGACAGATCCAGCCTACCTTTTTTTTTGTTCTTGAGTTCATTGGCCATCAGGAGATAACCATTGACCTTAGAGGATGGAGGTCGGCCAACAAGTGTTTTGTTGTCGGATCCAAAGCAGGCATTGTAGTTGGAGGGAATTTTCAGCCAGTTTACCAGGATGATGTGATCAGCTCTCTTGAGCTCACTTGAGCCCTTGGAAGCTGATGGGGGAGGATTGTTTGTTGTGGAGTTCCTTGGCAATGTTCTCTTGGGTGTGTTGGACTTGCGGGGGGAGGTCCGCTGAGGGGCCATTTGAAAGAGTAAGGGCTACGCAAGTGATGAGAGCGATAAAGTGATGAGAGTGGTGAAGTTTTGAGAGCAATAAAGTGGATGAGAGTGATCAAGTGATGAGAGCGGTTAAGTGATGAGAGTGATGAAGTTTTGAGAGCGATGAAGTGGATGAGAGTGATCAAGTGATGAGAGTGGTTAATCAATTTTATGATGAGGGTGGGGGTAAAAAATTTTCCGATGAGGTCGGAGGTAGAAGGAGGTGGGAAGACAGGGGTGTATGACGCGGACAGGTGGTGGAAGCATTTAAATACTTTATTTGAAAAAAACCACTTATTTCAGTTTAACTTTGACACGTCTGATCTGAAATAAGTGGGTTTTTTTGATTTTTAATGGCGGCTTTGAAATGGCGGATTTGGGTTGAAACCCGCCATTTTTTAATGGCGGATTTGGTTAACTTTGATACGCAATAATGTTTGATATGGTCAACGCAACCAACTTTGATTGGCACCAAAAAAAGCTTGGAAAGGGGCCGGAATTACTTTACTAGGCGCCAAGTTGACCTTGGCCAGGCGCCAAGAAGGCTTTTCCAGGCGCCAAAATTGCTTTTCCAGGTGCCACGCGCGCTTTAGGGAATTTTGGAAAAACTTGGGTCAGCGCCCAAGTGCGCTTTACACACAATAAATACATACATAAATAAATAAATAACTAAAAAAACCAATTAATAAATAAATAACTAGAAAAAAAAATCAAAAAATTGAAAAATAAATAAATAAAGGGTGATGATGAATTCATGACTCCCAGTCGTGTGGGAGTTTTGTGGGGCCCTACACAGCCCAATGGAGGGGTGGTAGCCCATAAACCTGTCCAAAGCGCGTGTTCAGGCCAAAAAACGCATCTACATGCGTCAACAGGGTGGTTTCAAACAGGAGTAACCACCAGGGGGTTGTATACCCCCTGTAAATGGCCTTTTTGAGTTGGGTAACCCTGAACATGGCGGTTTTGATGCATGTACGGGGGTACACGGCCCCCCGGGGGTCATGCCAAACTTGTTGGGACCCCCTGCATTACCTTTGGGTTCCATCAACCCAAATTGGAGATCAATGCATACTATGTGGGACTATTGGACCACACCTATGAATCCCCAAGTGACACTAAAGTGAATCTAAATTGAAATAAAGTGAAATAAAATGAAATTAAAGTGAAAATATAGAAACCGCAAAAAAATGTCCCACTAAAATTGATCTTTCTCAACCCAAAAGTGAGCACACTTGGTAGTTGTTCAATTGAAAGTTGGATTGAATACTGAAATAGTTTTGAATTTTTTTGGAATTATGGGAACAGTGGAAAGCCCTCCTTTTTTTAACATGGCTGCGTCTAATGACTACATTGATAGTGCCATTAACAAAGCTGCAGAAAAGAAGGATTTGGTTAAAAAATCATTGGAATACCCCATTGAATCCTCACCTAGGGTGACAATTGAGGAAAAAAATGTTTTACAAATGGACATGACCTATGGTGGTGCATAAAATTTTATGTTACTCTGGTCTTTGACTCATTTAACTTGATGGAAACTTATTGGCAGCTTGTTACTATGAATATGTAACTATGAAAGATGAACTTCACCCACCTCCTGTAAGAGATTTTCCTACTAGGGAAGAGGCACAAAAATAACGTCAAACATGGGAAATGAAGCATGGTTATGCTTTAAGATCAACCATCTCCACACCTCTCAGTTCATCCTCACCTGAAGCATCTCTGGGATGGTCTTGGTGAATTTAAAAGAAGGAATAAACAATGGGATCAATAAAATTCAAATAAAAAGGAAATTGAGAAAGATTGATGGCTGCAAATATATTGATGACCAAACAATCTGTAACACTAAGCAAAAGGTAACACTGGCAGAAATCAAGGCAAAAAGTGTTATGGAGGTCCTCTTTGAACAACTGGGTGATTCAGGTTAGGTTAATTGAGGAAAATTCAGTGGAGAGGGTCACTTGGAGGCCTGATTCTTGGTTCACCCTGAGTAATTAAAGCTCTGCAAGCAATTTCATCATATTTCTATGTTAGATTGTTCTTATAAAAAAATAAGTAAAACATCCCCCAATTGCATGTTGTAGGAAGTACAGCCAACCAGAAAACTTTCACAAAAGCTCTTGTTTTTATAAAAAGAGAAAAATTTGAGTTCTACAGTTTTTCTGTAAATTAAATAAATTATCTGGCTTACAATCTCAAGAGACTTCCCAAAGTCTTTGTGACAGACCATCAAAAGGCTTTGATTTGTGCTATAGAAAAAAGTTTCCCTGATTCAACAAGAAAGTTTTTTCAATGGCACTTGTCTAAAAACATACAAGCAAACTATAAAGTGCACTTTAACAATGCCTCTGAAGGGTGGCAAAGCTTTATGTCTCTGTGGGCTATGTATGGGGCCTCAAAAAACAAGAAGGAGGCAGAGCTCAATGATTCCAAACTTAGAGTAAGTGCCAAATCACTGCCTATAATTTTAATCTTCCTAGTTTTGGGTTGCTTAAATTATGACATTTATAAAGTGTTTCTTGGCAGACTTTGAGGATTTAATTGAGTATAAGGACCAAAAAATCTTTGTTATGAAGAAGACTTTTGTAACAGATTGGACTTGAAAAATCCCTGACTTTGGAAATAAAACAACATCTTGGGTTGGAGGGGCCCATGCTAATCTAAAACTATTCCTTGCAAATTCTTCAGGAATAATTTTGGATGTTTTCCATGAACTAGAAGGAATAGTTTCCAATCAAATGAAATTGGTTCAGGCTGCACTTTAAAACTCTTGAATTAAGATAGGAGTAGTTCTTCCTAATGAACTTTTACCTTTGGGATAAAAGCTGTCTTTAGAGGAAATTAAACTTGTTATGGAACAATTTGAGAAATTAAACCTGAACCATGATGGGGAAGTGTGCACTAAGTCATACTGAAAGACTATGATTTTGCCCTGTTTCCAAAAAATAGGTGAACTACTAGCATTCCAAGGATCCTTTGTGCTTGAGAATGTTCATCCTCAGTGGAGGCTGGATTATGACCCTTGCAGTTCTATTTCTTCAAGTTGGTTTAAGTTGGATTGTTCAAAATCACTTAGTGATAAATGCTTTTTCATAAATGCTTTTTGATAAAGGCTTTTTGAATGATGATTCCTAATTTACTAATGTTTGATCCTTTTGATTTTGAAAGGTTTGACGTGGATGAACTGCTCAGAAATTCTCAGTTACATGAGAAGCTCAATGCAATGATTTTGAAACACCCTGAAGAAGAACATTTCAGGCTGTTAAAACACTTGATTCAGGAGACTGGAAATTATCAATCAAAGCCAAGACTTGAACCTCAAGTCTTGCAATCAAGCAGAGGACTTCCAAAATTGACAGATAACCAGAGAGATTTTTCTTGATTTGAGCACATTGAAACACAGCTTAAGCAGGAAACGAGAATCAGAGGGGCACAAAATAAGAAAAGACAAAATATTGTGAGTCTTTTCTTTTGTGAAATTTTCATTTTTTGGGTTTTATGTACTGATGATTATATGATGTTAATTGTTAGTCAAAGTTGGCAGTATCAGAATCTAAATTTCATAACTCAGAAGAAGGTACTGAAATTGAATTAGCTACACTTAATTTGGAATCAGATTCCTCTTCAGAGGAAGAACACATGCAGGAAGCATCAACAAGAAGCTCATCTTTGGTGCGTATTGATGTGATTAATCAATGATATTGGAGTTTTTGATGAGTTAGTTTTGATTATAGGAACCCAAAGTGAAATCCCTCAATAAAATAACCAAGAAATAACATAGGTTCTTGGGTGAGGTTTGGGTTCAAATTGGTGATGGGAATTCTGGATTTAGAGTCATTGAAAAATTGCTTGGGTATGATGAACATGGTTGGTTTAGAGTGAGGAAGGAAAAGATTGAAAAATTGGAGAAAAATAAAGGATGCTACATTAAGATTCTTGGTGGTGCAAAAGAGGTAGAAAATATTAAACAAAGACTTTATGTTGAAGACATCAATGCAAAGATTCCCTTTTCCAAATGGCTGGCTAAGTTGGATATGGGTCAAATAATAGTAGACACATATGCCAGAACTATATTTTTCACTCCATTGGAGTCTTGTTGCTCTTATAATCCAATGAAAAAAGTTATTACAGATCAATCAGAGCCTATTTATATTTCCTTTGTCAACAATAACCCCTGGGTTCTATTATTACTTGAGCAAGAAATGATTCCAATACCACCCTTTGTAACAAAACCCTTGGCTTTCATTTCAAAGAAAGCTTCTGGTTGGGTTGATCATCTCAAAGATCAACTGTATGTGTATTATAGATTATAGACTTCAATTATAGAGATCATGTCATCATTGGTTTTCCATGTGACTTTTGATTAGGATGCAGCTAACTTGTAATTCTATTAACATAAAGGGTCATCACATTTTGAAAATCATTATGTTGAGTGTTTTGAGTTAACATCATTATGATGAGTTTCTTAAATGAGATTTTATTGGTAAGTCAGTTCAACTTGTGTTGGTATTATCCCATAATAAGGAGTATTTTCACTGCTTTTAATTAGATCAGCTTAACACAAGTTAAAACTGTTTTGTTTGGTGCTTTAATTTTAGGGCTGGTCAAGTTACTTGTCTCTTTTTTGGTGTTTCTACTTTAGGGCTTATCAAGTTGAAATTTTATTTTTTGGCACTTTTACTTTAGGCTTGTATTTTTTGGAACTTTTACTTTAGGGCTAGTCAAGTTGAACTTGAATTTTTTGGCACCTATACTTTGGGGCTGCTCCATAGACTGCTTCATTGTTTCTTTAATTTGTGGTGGTTTGGTTGTAATCATTTTTTTTATTTTTTTATTCATTTTTATTTATTAATTTTTATTTATTCATTTTTATTTATTCATTTTTATTTATTCATGTATTCATTTTTACTTTTTCTTTTTTTTTTTTTAACCAAAAAATCAATATTTTTTGATCTTTGGATTGATTTCTTTTTTTTTTGTATTTTTTCTTTGGTTTGTTTCAGATTTTTATTTATTTTATTTTTATTTTTATTTTTATTTTTATTTTTATTTTTATTTTTTATTTTTGGCCTACAACACTTGAAGTTTTGTGGCACAGAACACAACTAAATTCAAGCCGTGTACATGCCCACACAGCTCAAATGCAGTTGCCTATTGACCCACACAACCCGGGCTGTTGTGTGGGGGCCACACAACTACACTCAAGTTGTATGGCAGCTACAAAACTAAGTTTGGGCTGTGTAAACAGATCATTTGGGACATGAATTTATAATCACCCATGAATAAATGAAAAATAAATAACCAAAATATATTAAAAATATAAATAAACAAAATAAATAAATAATAATGAAAATAAAAATTTGCAAGCATACACAACCCATGCACAGCTCAAAATGAGTTTTCTGGCGCAGTCTGCAATCCATCTGGGTTGTGAATGGCTGTTAACGCCTCAGATGTGCTTCAAAAAGCCATTAAAAACCAAGATTGGTTGCAAACCACACCACAAAACCCATTTTGAGTCATGAATGTGTTGCGTAGGGTTGCAAGATTAACATTGCCCTTTAAAAAGAAATTCCAAAATTTTCATGAAATATTGGGAAATTCTTCTTCAATAATTCATGAAATATTTTGAAATAAATTGCAGGTATTGAAACTGAACCTTCAATTTTTGCATAAATTTTGTTGTTTAGTTCAAGATTCAAGTGAAAAATTCTATAGGAAAAATGATTTTTCAGGCTGAAAATCTTTTCATAGCATTTCAAAAAAATTTCTTGCTCAGAAGGGTGAGAATATCCATCAGTTTCTTCCAATATTTTTTTGGAAATGAAGATAATACTGTAATAAAAAATTAATAAAATCTATCAGGGATTTAACCTCCAATGATACACTTGACAATGGTTAAAACTAAAAAAAATGAGACAAAAAAATATTAAAATCAGTTAATGACTTATTACAACAGTAATACTGTTACAAAACCACACAACTCAAATAAGACTAGAGTATTATGAGCAAAATGCCATACCTTAGACTCTATGAAGAGATAAGGAAACTGGATTTAATTGAATAAATCCCAAAGGAGCCTTGCTCATAAAAGTAAAATTTTACAAATTGAAATGACAATAAATGTTACAAATCAAAAGGAACTTGCACACAAACTTGGAGTTGAGTAATTGATTCTTTGATTATTTTAATACTAAAGTTTGAGGCCCCAGTGAATCTTCTTCTTTAGATTAATTTTAATGGGTTTTTTAAGTCTTAACTTATTAATGGATCAAGAATAAATAACAAATAACTGAGGAAAGGGCTATAGGGTAAAGACCCACATTGTTGAAGGTAACAGAAGACCTCAGAAAAAAAAGGGAAAAAATAAATAATATTAAGAAAAAGAACAATTTGAAAAAAACAGCAAAAAAAAAGAAAATAAAAAGAAAGGGAAAAGAAAAAAAAGAAAAAAAAAGGAAAAAAAGGGAAAAAAAAAGAGAAGAAATGGAAAAAAAAAGAAAAAAAAAGGAAAAAAAAAGAGAAAGAAGAAAAAAAAGAAGAAAAGAAGAAAAAAAAGACAAAAAGAAAAAAAAAGGAAAAAAAAGGAAAAAAAGAGAAAAGAAAAAAAAAACAAAAAGAAAAAAAAGAAAAAAAAAAAGAAAAAAAAAGAAAAAAAAGAAAAGAAAAGAAAAAAAAATTTTGTGAACAGAAATTCATGCCCGTTTGCAACCTGGTCCAAGTTGAATCCAACTCACGCAACCCCCAGGGGGTTTCAAACTCTCTTTTGCATTTGAGGAGCCGCAACCTAAAATATCTTGCAACAGTGGGGTTTCAAACATAGTGTTTGGGGGTTTATTTATTTTTATTTATTTTATTTTATTTTATTTTATTTTATTTTATTTTAATTTATTTTAATTTATTTTAATTTATTTTAATTTATTTTAATTTATTTTAATTTATTTTAATTTATTTTAATTTATTTTATTTTAATTTGTTTATTTTTATTTATTTTTGTTTCAATGTCTTTTCTTTTTTTTTTGAAAAAAAAATAAATAAATTAAAATAAATTAAATTTTTTATTAATTTTAACTTAAAATAAAAAAAATTAAAATAAATAAAAATACAATCTATGTTAAAAGAAAAGAAATTGAAACAAAAATAAATGAAAATAAATGAAAATAAATTGAAAAAAAAATAAAAAGAAATGTGTTTGGGGGTTCAATTATTTTTATTTATTTTTGTGTAAATTTTAAATTCACAACCTCAGGGTTGCAAATGGCAAATCACTGCCCAAAAAGGAGTGATCCAAGTCTCTTGCAACTTGCAAATCCCCCTAGGGGGTTCCAACCCCTGTTTGAAACCCATTTTGAGTTGCTATGGGTGAGTGGCAACCTTTTTTGGGTTGAAACCCCCCAGGGGATGGGCTAGTTGCAAGCGGGGGTCACACATATTTTCCTGGCCCATTTGGGCTACTCCCCCCCCCAGGAGGGCTTTTTGAGGGGGGATTTGAGGTGCCTAGGCACCCCTTGACCACATGTGAGGGTTGTAAACACAAATTTGGGGATCTGGAATACTATGTGGAAATATTGGACCACAAAAAGAAACTTGGAAATAAAACGCTCCGCCTATTGACAAAATCTCTTGACACAAGCCACATGCACACACAACACATGCCTGTTGAATTAATTAATTTTTCTCAACCCAAAAGTGAGCAAAGGTTTTTGGATTGAAAACTGCATTGAATACTAAATTTCCATTGAATTTTGTTGGTTTATGGGAACAGTGGCAAGACCAATCCCTGCCAGATTAAACAAGGCTATTTTTAAAGACTTAATTGAAAGTTTACTTGACTAAGTTTTTGTGGAATATATGGATTTGGGTATGGAGTTGGAATGGAAAACATTAAAAGGCCCAATTGCATCTTCACATAGAGTCACAATTGAGGAACAAGATGTTTCTTTCCAACTGGAACAAGATGTTCCATCACAACTTGATTTGACTAAAGCTGGTGGGTCAAATTTCACATTTCATTGGACTGAGAAAGATTTTGCTTGACAACTACTAATGTAAATAAGGGGTCCCCACACAGCTTGACCCTCCTCCTGTGAGAGCCTTTGCTAGTAGGAAAGAAGCCAAGATTTATTGTCAGAAATGGGCAGCCATGCATGGCTACGCATTGACAACTCTCAAGTCAAGGAAAGACAAATACATGGATCCAGGATGTGACAGATTTGGGGTTTATGAAGGTCCATGCCTCACCAAAAGTCAAAGGCAAACTCAAATTAGGAAGATTGGGCTTCAATTCATGATTGGTGCAAGTAGGAAAGTAGAAGATCCTGTGAGAATTATTGGCCCAAAAGCTTAGTCAAAGAGTAGTATTTAAAGCAAAAGAAGTGCTGAGACAATAATTTCTTATGATTTATCATTAATCTGAGGCAGAGGCAATGGAACACTTGTAAATGATAAGGAATTGATGAATGAATGGGTGGAAAACAGCAGGTAGAAGAGCTTCTTAAATACAAAAGATGGTGCTCATGTGGAGCTCATGTAAGGAAAAGCAAAAGGCAAAAATTCAGCCCCAAATGGGCTCTAAATGCTGTACAAGACCTGTTACTTGGTTTGCGATTACTCATCCCACTTGGAATTAGTTCTGAACCATTTTGACCAGCCTGTACCGGTTGAATTTGGTTTTTTCACCCTCACAGGGCTGAAACAGCCCCTTGCTATTCAGACCCTGGGTTTTTGTCTATTCCAACCAGCCCTGTTACCTGGTTAAATTTCTCTTCTAACTGTAATGTCCCTTTCTATACACTCACAGGCCTGGTTGCCTCCTGAAACCAGGCCCCTGGCCCTCCAAATGGCCAGGGTGGACCCAGAATCACTCTGGGTCCGGCCAAGAACTCGTGAGGGGGGGGGGTGTAACCAGCGGGCCTGCGCCCCCCCTCCTTTGCTCAAATCCCCTGGAGAGGTGATCAAATCCCCATCCATGGGCCCTGGGGGTTGATACACTCAGGGATTGTCACACTGAAGGTGGGCTGGTGTAAGACTCCAAACGGTGCTAGGCCGTGGCAGTTTTGTGGAGGGGAAAGGTGCTGTTTAGGCTGCCCTCCCGAGTGTTACAAAAATATTTAGATGTAACTAAGATCAAGGTCCAGAACCTGGTAAATGAGGAATCAAGGAGTAGAGGATAAAGATGATAATAGTTCTGTAGCAATGGAACAGCACTATCTGAGACAAGATTATGCAGGGAAAAACTTGAACAAAAGAAATTAAAGTCTGCTTAGAGTTCAAGGAACAAAAGCTGTTGTATGTAAACAAAGCCCACAAGCTAATAACTCTGGTCGTCAGCAGAAGATTGGGGATGATCAACTCAAACCCAACCAACCTCCAGGTTCTCAATGAACCTGCCCAAATCTCCGCAATCAAGCGCTTGAAGGGTACCAGATAACTGAGGGTGGCTGTACAAGAAAAAGCACAATGTTTAAGAAGCTCTAAAAGCAAACAGTAACTGTTTTGAAGCAAGGATAACATCAACACTTCTCAAGGGACTCAAGAGTAGGCTGGAAGAATGCAAATCCAAAGAAAATAAAGGGAGGTATAAAACTCCAGGTCTTAAGCTTAATAAAACCTCTTCAATCAATTGT
The DNA here is from genome assembly GCA_025617555.3 of Puccinia polysora. Lineage (NCBI taxonomy): Eukaryota > Fungi > Basidiomycota > Pucciniomycetes > Pucciniales > Pucciniaceae > Puccinia > Puccinia polysora. The sequence goes on along the minus strand of CM062617.1, from coordinate 34,559,885 downwards.
GATTGGCTCCAGAAAGATGATCAGGGATCAGGACCAGTATGGTCAGAAAAAGGGATCAAGGAGCAGTATAAAACACTCAAAAAAAAATCCAACAGACAGAATTTTCTTCAACCAGCAAGGCTATTGGTTGGTGATAAGGATCAGGCCACAGAGGGGAAAAGACTCAGGGTCAAAAATAGATCAGGGGGCAATCAGAGATATACCCAGGATAAGGATCAGGATCTGAATTTCACGATAATGGGGGGAACATAGGCACACACTCCCATGGATATGATTCTATGATGCTATGATGATGATTCAGAAAAAGAAGGGGAGAGCCCCTCCTTTTATAGACCAGAGGCCTGTAGACTATTTACAAGAGAGATTTACAAATGGGAGCGGATTTTTTTTTTTTTTTTTTTTAAGGATCAGTGTCATGAGAAAATAAAAGAAAAAAAAGAAACAAACAAGCACTCAGAAAAAAAAAAGAGCCAAATCAAGACCCTGGCCCGTGCCAAATGATGGGCACGGGAAAGCAAGTAGCTAGTGGGACGCCTACGGGCATCCTGATGGGCGTGGGCAACAGCCAAGGCCGCGGATGACCACCGGCAGATGTCTGACGGGCATGGGCAACTGCCAAGACCGCCGATGACAGGTTTGACTGGCTGAAACCGCGGCTGAATGACGTAGACGAGCGCTGGAGGGGGAAGAAGTAAGTTGACAGATGCAGGATGAAGATGGGGGTTGATAGGGAAGATGCTGATGGTTGGTAGCCTTCCGTGAGTTTTAAGGCTGAGGAGCATAGGATCCAATGATGGGGATGATGATAATTGATATTGGAGACTATATTCGATGGATTGACCATCTTGAGAGGCTTGGATCAATCAGAGCGTATAATTGGATCCCCAAGCTGATGCTGATGGTCAGCCGTTCATGGGGTGACAGGGGAGCCTGACGAGGATGATGATGGTCGTTAGTTTTTGGGTTGGATGATGCTTGAAGGCAGATCGTCTTCTGACTTGATGATAGAGATTGATTGATGGTTGCAATTAATCAAGCCAAGGGTATTGTTATTGAGAGGATGATGAGTCTTGGTGGTGGTAGTCAAGCGAATGTTGCTATTAAACTCGGTCTGGGAGTGATGAAAGGGGCGGATATAACCTCCGGGGTGGTGATTGTAAGTGGAGGTGGTAGAGAAATAAGGGGGACATTTGAAGACAATTGTTTGGTCGACCAAAGCAGCATCAGTACCAACAGAGGAGATTTTTTTGATGCCATCCATCCAATCAAGTCTATCAAACTTGGTTTGCAATAATGATGATGATGATGATGGGTGGGATTGGTGATGAATGGTTTTTTTTTTTTTTTTTTTTTTTTTTTTTTTTTTTTTTTTTTTTTTTTTTTTTTTTTTTTTTTTTTTTGATAATGATACCTATGAATGATGATAAGGAAAAATCATAAAAAAATTAAAATCTCCGCACTGGCCAGGGTGTCCAGGATGGGGCACCACACTGGGTGGTGGTAAGGCCCACCCAGCCCCATTGGTTGCCCCCCCCTTGGTAAGGGGGGGGGGGGGGTGGGGGGGGGGGGTGATCAAGTCCCCTCCCACCTTGCCGGCCCCCTTTTTTGCAACGGGCTGGCTGTTCTGGTCAAGGAGGGACCAGCCATCCTCCCTACCCATTGTGACCAAGCAAGGGGAGGGGTGGAGGCAGGGGCCTCCAGCCCCCGCAACTGCAACCAGCCGGGTGGCGCCACCAGGGCCGCGGCCCCACACACAGTGGCTGGGGGGACTCCAAGTGAAGTTCCCTGCCCTCTATAACGGCCCCACGCGGGCCCCAGGTGAGAAACAAGCGGCCCCAAGCGGGCTGAAACACAGGCGGGGCCCCAATGAGCTTCCAAGGCCCAATGACTACAAAAAAAAACTTTGCCAGGCCAGCCCATCTGGCCAAGTATGTCCATAATAATCCTTGGGCTCATAAAAGACCAGATAAGCCCATCTGGCTAAGGTGGTCCATCCAACCTGATACGCCTGTCAAGGCACGTGTCCCAATTGACTTGGAAAACTTTTTTTGGCGCCCACATGCCCAAAACCAATAAGATCCAAATAGGCCCATGTGGATCACGTGATGTCCAATGGGCCGTGGAGGCCCATTTTTCCATCCCATTTGGATTACAACCTAATAGGCACATTACCTGGGTGCATCTGTATTTTAACAGATCCCACGTGACATATCTTCATTAGAAATGGCCTACAAAATCATCAACCATCTGAAAGTCCTTCAGTCCATCCTCAAATGAGGAGTATCTCTGGTCAAGCATTAGATTTAATAAAAAAAGTAATCAAAGATGGTCTCAAGATTTTTCAAATTGAAAGGAAATTGATCCAGATTGATGGTGGAGAATGATGAAAATAGGATTGGTCACCAAGGCCAGAATGAATTTGATTTCAAACGGAGAGCAATGAGTATGATACTTAGTGAAAACATAATAAATAAATGAAATGAGGTCAACAAACAGAGGGCTAATTTGGCTGAGGTCAAAGCGTCAGTGATTGAATTGAGGTGGGAGAGATCAGCCAGAGTAGGTAAAGAAAATCTAAAATAGAAATTGTAAATAGTTTCTGCTAGGCGCCTTGAACTATCTGGGTAAGAGATTGATGAGTTTCAGCTGATTGATGGGTTGAAGGATGCTTTCTTACAGTGATCAGACTGGATGCCTGCGTATTTTGATTGAGGTTAGCTTGAGAGTTGTTTGAGGAATTGAAGAGGAATTGGACGTTGAGTTGAAGTGGTTGGTAGATGATTTTGTTGTCCTCCAGATTTTCTTGTTGGTTGGATTGATTTTGATGGTTGAGGAGTTCCCGCGTGACACTGAGGAAAATTGGTGACATGTGAGAGGTAGAAGGAACAAGAAAGCACAGAAAAAGAATGAAAAAAACAACAGGGCACACAAACAGTGTGCAAAGAACAACTTCAACAACCGGTGAGCCAATAATAATAATTTGAAATCAAGTTAGAGAACATCTGCAAGAGATAACACAACACCGTAAGATTGAGATTCAAAAATTAAATTACAAAAGCCCCTCTCAAATAATTAATCAATGAAACAGAGAGCTAAAAGCATTTACAAGTAAATATGTGGATGTTTTATTTGTGGCTTTTGTCAAAGCGTCCACTGTCATCAAGAGTGAGGGAATCAGCTTGAGTTCAATCAGGCCATTCTCATAGTTTTTCTGAAGGCTTTTGCTTTTGAGATCAATGTGTTTAGCTTTTGAGATGGATCCAATTTTTTTTATTTTTTCACCTAGTCCTTTATTGTCAATAAGATGGAGAGTGCATTTGAATTTGGTTTTATAGACCTCTTTGATGAGTTGTTGCAACCAGCAGTGGCAGCTGGATAGAGCCACAAATTTGGATTTGGTACATGAGTGTGTGATATTTTGCTGTCTTCTGCTTGAACAGTATAATGGACTTCCCTTGAAGGAGAAAATAAAACCGCTTTGAGAGATCCTTGATATGGGGTAATCACCCCAGGTGGTTTTTCTAAAGCAGATGTGTCAGCTTGCTACTATTGCAAAGCAAGCTGCAAAAGTAACAAAAATAACATTAAAATAATAATAATACAATTAACCAAAGAAGGAGTAGGAAAAACATAAATATTAAAACAGAAATGGATTTTCCACCCAAAATTAGGTAGGGTCACTGGCTGACCCCACCCTTGAAATCCAACTTCTTATATTTTTAAATAATTAAGGAAAGAAAGACCAAAATACTACGGCTCCCCTATTGAGCTTTTGGTCAATTAAATATTTCACCCACATTGTCACGTATAGGTTTCACACCTCAAATTCAGTCAGAATTGAGGTGTTGTGTATATTTTAGGAGTTACGGAAGGAAATGTGTTCTGTAACAATTCCCGCACGCAGCCGCGGCAGCCAATGCACCCATGCGCGGCTGAGATACAGCCCTGTTACTCCGTCAAGGTTGTGTACGCAGCCCCTGGCCTCTGAAAAGTACGCAGCCACGGGATTATGGGTTGACAGAGTGACAGGCAGCCTGAGAAGCTTAGGTACTGTGTAAACATGCTACAACCCACAGGGGAACATTCTAAATATGTAATAAATGTTCCTGTGGATAGTAGATAGTCTAAAATTACATAATATTATATAAAAATACTTAAATAACCCTTATACGTATTTTTTATTAAATATAATTCAAAGTACCAAAAATGTCGAAAATAAGACAATGACAACTTTAAAAATATATTGAACTACTTTAATATACTTTTATGAGAATTTACAGAAATCAATATCTTCGTAAAATACTAAGGAAACTAATAATTCAAGAATATTACATGAATTCCCATGAATTATATTTTTAAGTAATTATCTTAGTAAATCAACTGGAACTAAAAAATAAGGAGTAAAATCAATATGATGACTTTTACTCCAGCCATATAATACATAATGAAAACTCACCTGACATCAGGATGTCCATAGAAATGTCTATTTAAATAATTATTGAATTACTGGGAACATTTACTAAGGATAATTAATTAACTAATACATAAATGGGACAGATTAGTGTTATTCACACGTCCTAATATCTATTATAAAGTAGAATAATTCCCATACCCTGAGGAATTTAATGCTCCCTGTGCTATAGAACCAAGAAGACATGACAGGCTACCACTGGTCACCCTGCTAGCCCTAGTGCCCATCCCTTTGAGCCCCTGTACCCCTCAGAAGGATAGTATTGGGACTCCAAAAGCTATAAATGAAGAACTCTTTTGAGGATATTGATGGGGAGAGACCCAGTTATATTTATACCCAGGCAACGTTCCAAGGTAATCAAGTACTTATGAGAGATAGGTAAGTGATTTATGGCTAATTCTGATCAATAATATCCATCCTCAACCTCTTTTTATCAATTAAAACTGCTGAAAAAACTTATAACCCCAGGAAACAGGTTTAACCCATCAGTGCACTTCTCAAACAGATACCCAAAGGATTTAATAATATACCAGTGAGTTTTATTATCATTTCTCTTTTGTGGAAGCTTGGCTACAAGGCCCTGCCACTCCACTGTGTATTTTATATACATATTATCTTTGGGTAAAATATCCTTTAACCTAAAGAGCCCAAAGTAACCAGGACTACATGTTTTCATATTGAAATCCCTGAAGAGAGGTGTTAAAGATCCCAAATACAATTGTGGCACCTCTATAAAAATATTTAGTAATCAATTTATTCATATTGATTTAAAACAATAAACCATAACCAAACCACTTAACCTTGAAACAAGCTTAATCCAAATATTTTACAGATGTTTGTTGCATTTATTAAATAATATATTCATTATTTATTCTATCACCTCTGGTAGCTAAAGGATAGCAAGGTTCTTGGCATCCAGGAGGCTGACAAGATGAGTTGGTATGGGATCAATAAATGTCCCAGAGACAGCCTCAGATCCTTTGTGTGAGATAAGGACTTCCACACATGACAAACCTTGTTCCAATGACTTAAGCCTGGCTTTTCACAGTGTTTGGCTAGGCTGGACACAGCAATGCTGATGTCTGGGCAAGCAAGGCCAGCAATGAAATTTGACCGGCCAATTGGAGAGAAATAGCTGACGTTTAAGTCCAAGAATTTTTGGTGGTTGTCATCATCCGGTGGTGGTTGATGGAGGCCGGGAGTGAGAGGAGTGGATACAGCTCTGCATTTCATCATATCCATTTTTCTAAGACCCCTTTCAATGTGGAGAGGTAAGGAAAGTTGAATGAGTCCATCCTTGCAAACAACCTTCATCCCTAGTAAGGTGTTGGGTTTGTGAGCTGATAAATTCTTGAATTTGCCTAGAAGAGCTTCTTTGAAATGGTCAATGTCACCTGCTACCAAAAATTCATCAAAAAAAAAAAAATGGAAGAGTTCCCATTGTTCCCAATGTACAAGCACGGGTCACAATCCAATTTGGTGAAACCTTGAGATTTGATCCAGTCACTTAACATGCGGTACCAGTTTTGAGGGGCTTGTTTGAGTCCATACAGGGACTTCTTGAGTCAAAGATATTTGGACTTGCAGTTGAAACCTTATGGAGCTTTGATGTAGACTTGTTTGTCCAGTTCCAAGTTCAAAAATTCACACTTCAAATCAATTTGAAGGAGCCTTAGGCCTCTGTCATCAGCATAGGTTAGGACTGCACGCAAATAAGCCACTTTACCCGTGGCTGCATACGTTTCAAGGTAATCAAGGCCATACCTTTGACTGAATAATTGAATTCATATTTGGTTCTTGTATGTTTCAGGTTTTCCATATGAATTAAGTTTGATCTTGAAAACAGGGACCTTGTTGAGAGGGTTAGTGACCTCATCATTGTCTACTTCCTCCCAAACCTCTTGATATTCAATTGTAGCAAATTCTTTTGCTGCAGATTCTTGCCAGTGAGGGATTTCCATGGCTTCTTCAAGACTTTTAGCTGTCTTATCTGAGAAGAATCCGTACCAATCTGGCTTGGAGATTTGTAATGTCACTTGCAGATTGTGCTCAACCAACAATTCACAGGTGGAGCCATTGTTGCTTTTGATATCTGGTGTCTCAGTCTGTGATTATTCTTTGATTTTGCAAATCTCTTGAGAGGGAAAAGTATTGGATGGAGTGACAGAGATGAGTTTTGGAGGTTCTGTTGGGTTGTGTTTGTTGGATATTTTGATGGGTTTTTGATTGTTGAAGAAGAAATGTTTTGTATTTATGATCTTTCCAATTGAGTTGATGATTTTTTAGGAAAGGAGTTGCGGGTTGAAACCAACCAGGATCCCCAATGCTCCTTTTTTGTCTAATTGGGATCTTATGTCAGTGTGGTTGAGTTTGTAGGTGAGAGACAAGCCTATGGGTTTGATGTACTCTTTAGGTAATTCTGTTAGAATTATGGCCAGAAATTAGCTTAGGTAAATGAGCAGTATTTAAAGCAAAAGAAATGCTGGACACTGGGTTTCAATATTGGCTAATGGGGCTCTCACAATGGGGCAATCTGTTGGATGAATTTGATTGGAAATGATCAATGAATGGATGGAAAACAGCAGGGAGAAGAGCTCCTTAAGTACAAAAGATTGGCCTCTTGTGAGCCCATGATACAACAAGTCAAAAGGAAAATTTTCCGCCCCAAAAGAGCTATACAGGCTCTACAGGCCTTTTTACTTGGTTGGGACTACATCAGCCCGCATGGCGTCAGTTCCTGAACCCTTACAATTGGCCTATTCCGGTCCATTCCAGTGTTTCCACCGTTAGGGGGCTGAACCAGCCCCTTGCTGTTCAATCCCCTTGGATGGTTGTCCGTTACAACCAGGCATAATGACCTCATTACGTTGTTTATGGGCTGGTTGCCTCCTGCAGCCAGCCCCTGGCCCCTCAAATGGGCCAGGTGGGACCCAGGGCACACCTGGGTCCAGTCTCAGACTCACATGGGGGGGTGTGACCAGCAGAAATGCTGTCCCCCCCTCTTTCTCTCAAATCCCTGGTGGGGGCGGTCAAATCCCCTCACCAGGGGCCCTGGGGGTCAATACCCCCAGGGCGTTGTCAAGAAAGTTGGCCTGGGAGGTGAACAGGTCCCCCCAGGCCCATTGCTCCTCCCCCTTGGTAAAGGGGGGGGGGGGAGAGCGCCCCTGCTCGGTTGCTTCACACGCTCAATGGTGGAGGGGTGATGAATTCCCCCCCACCTGCCAGTTGCTACGCTTGCAGCCGGTGCCGCCACCTCCTTGGGCAAGGGGGTGGTCAGGTCCCCCCTTCCCTGAAAAACCGCACTGTTGCGGCCGGTTGCTGGCTGGTTCAACCAAGCCAGCTTTCCCCCATCCCCCTCGCGACAGCAAGGGAGGGGAGGGGGAGCAAGCCGGGGCCGCAAGCCCCAGCTCCGCGGCGCTGGTTGCCAGGCGCGACCAGCCGGGCCCACGCGGGATCCCTCGGCCGCGCGACAGCCCCGCGCGGGCCGTTGGGCCCCACTTGGGCCGTTCCAAGGAACACAGATGGCCCCAAACGGGCCGCGACGCGGGCAGTGGCCCCAAGCTGGCCGCGACACAGGGGGCGGCCCCAATGGGCCGCCCTAAGCCTGAATTGTGAGAATTACATACTTTGGCGGGCCAGCCCATCTGGCCAAGTATGTCCATAATAAAGCTTGGGCCCTTTTATGCCCAAATAAGCCCATCTGGCTTGGGTGGCCCATCCACCATGGCGTGCCCGTGAGGGTCCATGTCCCAAAAGACCATAAAAAAGTGTTTTGGCGCCCAAATGCCAAAAAACAATAACACCCACATAGGCACACGTGGCCCACGTGATGTCCAATGGGCCGTGGGGGCCCATTTTTGCATCCCATTTGGATTACACAATCCTATGCACATTACCTGAGTGCATCTGCATTTTAACAAATTCTTGCCCATGCATTTTCAACCAGGGCAAGTCTTCATTATCTTTTTTTGGAACTTGATTTGGCATAAGAAAACATCCTTTGATCACCTTGTGCCAACAAGATTTTGGCAGTCCCAAGTCAGAGATGGTATCTATAGCAGCTTCAATCACAGTTCTGTTTGCTTGCTCAACCCTGCTGTTGTGTTGTGAGTGGTATGGCTTTCTGAAAATTTGGTTGATCTGGTGTGCTCAATAGTAAGTTTGGAGTTTGGAATTCACAAACTCCCCACCTCCGTTGGAGCAGACCTCATTGGGGTAGAGATTTGTCTTTTGATGTTGACTTTTGATGATGAAGATGATTGCATTGGCTGTGTCACTTTTTGCTTTGAGAGGAAAAGTTGACATATATCCAGAGTGGTAGTCAATTAGATTTAAGACATATTTGAATCCACCCTTTGAAGTGGGATTGATTGGTCCAATCAGATCTAAGTGTATTTTGTTGAAACATCTTGAGGCAGTGGTCTGCTGGAGAGAGAACGGCTTTTAAGTGATTTTGGCCTTGTCTCAGCTCAAGCACTCCAATGAGTCTCTATCAGCCAAGGGAATGGTATATTTTAGGAATTGTTTCATCCTCCCTAAACTGGTGTGTCCCAATGACCAATGAATGTTCATAAGTTTGGCTGGAGAGTAGTAACATGCTCTGGATTTGGAAATCATGTCTATGACAAAAATGTTGTTTCTAACAGTACCTGAAAATAGAATTTGCCCTCCTTTGTGCAGTTTGAAGGTGCTTGGTTCGCATTTGGAGTTAACATCAAGCATTGAAACTTTGATCATGAAAGCTCCTAGGGAAATGAGGTTTATTGTTGATTTAGGAACCCAGATGGCTTCAGATAAGACAAGAAACAAGTTCTTGGTGGCTATCACAGCCTATCCAGTCCCTTGTATGGTGATCTCAGCGTCCTTCTTGATGGTCAAGGTCTTTTCATGTCCGTTTCTGAGTTGAATTCTGTTGAAGTTATCTCTGTCAGTGATCATGTGCATCAAGAAACCAGAGTGAAGAATGTACCAATTGGGTAGATCTTCTGTATTGACACTCATACCGCAGAAGAAGGAGTAAAAATGGGCCTCATCTGACTGTTTCTGTTTGGAATTCTTCCCACAACTGTGGTGATTTGACAGGTTGAGCTCAGGAATTTCAAACCAACAACAACTAGCTGAGTGGCTGGTATTAGCTGGATTCTGTTTCCCATTCTTGCACCTAGGGCCGCAATACAGAGCTACATTGACAGGTTTGGCACGGTCATTCTGGGCAATAACTTCATTCTTATGCTGAATAAGGTGGTTGGGTATTAGATCAATCTTCATTTCCATTGTTGCATGCATAATATGAGATTTCATATTTTGCATCAAGGAGGGGAACTTGAAGAGAACCAGGTAGGCAATTATGTTGGTGGGAAGTTTGATGCCCACTTTGGTCATTTTCTTAAGATAAAACTTCACTGACGTAACAAAGGTGTCTATGTTTGATTCCATGATTAGATGAAGGAACCCTTTGAAGACCCTGGCCATATTTGCAGACTGGGATGAGGCAAAATGTTTTTGAGTAGAGATCCAGATGAGCTTGGCATTTTTTTTGCGTTGTAAATTACATTATTTTAGGTGTTGGAGTCCAATTTGGCCATGATTTGGGCCACAAAATGCTGATTGATCTCCTCATCTAGGCTTATCAGCTTGTAAGGATTGTTCATGATTGTGAAAATGCACCGTAGCTTGAATAGCTTCTTGAATTTCTTCCTCCACATGCTTTAATTGTGGGCATTAAGAAGACAAGTGCATTCAATGAGTAATTTAATGGCTAGGGACATGTAGCTCATGGTCCCCCCCCCTGGTCCTGGCGTTGTTGATGATCCTGGTCAATCCATTGAGAGCGGATAGGCTTTTAACCGTGATGAAAATAGGATTGGTCACCAAGACCAGACTGAATTTGATTTCAAACAAAGAGCAATGAGTATGATACTTAGTGACAACAAAATAAAGAAATGAAATGAGGACAACAAACAGAGGGCTAATTTGGCTGAGGTCAAAGCATCAGTGATTGAATTGAGGTGGGAGAGATCAGCCAGAGTAGGTAGAGAAAAGCTAAAATAGAAATTGTTGACAGTTTCTTCTAGGCGCCTTGAAGGATCTGGGTAAGAGATTGATGAGTTGAAGGATGCATTCTTACAGTGATCAGAATGGCTGCCTGCGTATTGTGATTGAGGTCAGCTTGAGAGTTGTTGGAGGAATTGAAGAGGAATCAGAAATTAATTTGAAGTTTTTGGTAGATGATTTTGTTGTCCTCCACGTTGTCTTGTGGGTTTGGATTGATTTTGATGGTTGAGGAGTTCCTGAGTGACACTGAGGAACATTGGTAAAATGTGAGAGTTAGAAGGAAAAAGATAGCACAGGCAGAATTTAAAAGAATGAAAAACACAATAGGGCGCGCCAACACTGTGCAAACAAAAACTACAACAAACAGTGAGCCAATTATAATAAGTTGAAATCAAGTTAGAGAACATCTGAAAGAGATAACAGAAATCTGTAAGATTGAGATTCAAAAATTAAATTCCAAAAGAGAATACCTTGATGATAGAAAAATCTATAACAATAAGTGAAAGGTAAAGCTTGCAGAACTGGATAGGAAAAGTGTTATGGACTTCCTATTGGAAATGCTCCAGAAATTCCAGTGGCTTTCCAGGTCCAAATTCGGTGGAGAGGGTCACTTATAGGCCCTTTTCTAGGCTCATCCTGGGTCTATAAAGTTTTTCAAAAATTTCATCATATGGCATTGTTGGATTTTAAATATAAAACAAATAACTACAACATCCCTCTATTGCATGCTGTAGGAATTACTGGCAACAAAAAGACTTTTAAATAGGCTGTTTATTTATAAAAAAAGAAAAATATGAGTTCTAAAGTTGGGTGTTGAACACATTGAAGGAGTTGACTTATGATCCCAAGAGGCTTCAAAAAGTCTTTTTTACAGACCGTGAAAAATCTCTAATTTGTGCAATGAAACACAGTTTCCCTGAGTCATTCAGACAGTCATTCTCCTGTAAATGGTCTAAAAAAATTCAAGGAAACTTTAAATTGCATTTCAGTCATGAAAATAGAGTATGGAAAAGTTTCATGACTCTTTGGGCCAAGTATGGGGCCTCTAAAACCAAGGGGGAGGCAGAATCAAATGATGCAGAACTCAGAGTATGCCAATTTATTGCTTCTTCTATTGATCTCTTCTGGGAGTGCTTACTTTGAAACTTGTATACAGTGTTTCTTGAAAGGCCGCAAGGATGTACTTGAGTATATGGAAAATGATATTTTCCCTATCACAGAGATGTTTGTAACAGCTTGGACTTGTGTCTACCCAGAATTTGGAAATAAAACAACGTCTTGGGTAGAAGGGGCTCATTCTACTTTCAAAAAACCCCTTTTGGGATCTTTGGGGAACATTTTGGATGTGTGGAAACACCTTGAAGGAAATTTTGAAAGTCAAATACAATCAGTTCATGCAGCACTTAAAAAATCTCAAATAAAGTTGGGAATGGGTATTACAACAGAAATTTTACCTTTTGGTTTCAAATTGTCAATTGAGCCAATTAAATTCATTGGGGCATAAATTGAGAAGTTCAATTGGAACCATTATGGCAAGGTGTTCTCCAAGTCATATTCATAAATGATGGGCTTGCCTTGTTCCAACATTTTAGGTAAAATAATAGCATCAAGAGGATCTGTTGTGCCTGAGGATGTTCATCCTCAGTGGCAGTTTGAATATGACCCTTCTAATGAAGTACGTAGGGTCTTTTGAAGGGTACCAATTATTGGATTGACAGATTAATTATTGTATTGACAGGTTGATTATTGGATTGAAAGATTAATTACTGGATTTAAATATTAAATATTGGATTGACAGATTAATTATTGTATTTAAATATTAATTATTGTATTGAAAGATTAATTATTGGATTTACAGATGAATTATGGATTGAAAAATTGATAATTTTTTTTTGAAATTTTGAAATAGATAAAGGGCTTGATAAGAATCTCAAATATTTAACAAGTTGAAGTTCATCTATAGGGAAATCTATGAGTTAGAATAAAACTAAATTTGATCTTTGAGGTGATCAACACAACAAGCTGCTTTTTTACAAATCATGGAACGTGGTCTGGATACTATGGGCAGGATTGGAATCACATCTCCCTTAAGTAAAAGATGGACCCAATGGTTATTTTTAACAAAGCAAATGAACATGGGATCTGATTTTTCTTTTACACCCATTTTCATAGGAGTAAAAGTACAACATGAATCCAATGAAATGAAAGATATTGGTCTTCCATAAGTATCAGCTATTATCTGACCCATGTCAAGCTTTGAAAGCCATTTTGAAGAGGGAATCTTTTTATTGATTTCATTAAAATCAAGTCTTTGTTCTATATTTTCAACATCTTTAATGCCTCCAAGGATCTTAAAATAGAACCCCTTATTTTTCCTCAATGGTTCAAGAATTTCTTTCCAAACTTTAAACCATCCATTTTTTTCATACCCAAGTGATTTATAAAGGACTCTAAAACCACAATTTCCATCACCAACTGGGTCCCAAACCTCAGCTAAGAACTTATGTAAGTTCCCAGGTATTTCATTGAGTTAATTTACTTCCTAAAATCAAAAATTAGTTAGCCAAAATTCTAATCTCATTAAAGCAATCACCACTCACCAAAGATGAGTTCTTTTTTTCTTCTTCATTTAATCTGCTTCATCCTTTGAAAAGGAATTGGATTCCAACAGTGTAAAACTCCAAACAGTGCAGAGCCTCAGGGAGTTCTGTGCAGGGGAAAAGGTGCTTTTTAGTCTTCCCTCCTGAGTCTTACAAAAATATTTCAATGTAACTGGGATGAAGGTCCAGAACCTTGTGAATAAGGAATTGATGGAAAGGCATAAATTTGATGGTAATTGCTATCAATTGAACAAACACTATCTGAGGCAAGATGATGTGGGAAAGCCTTGAAAAAATAAGTTAAAGTTTGTTCAGAGTTAAATAGCACAAGGAAGTTTTAAGTTACAACAACCACAAGCTAATAACTCTGGTTTTCAGCAGGAGATTAGGAAATATAAACTAAATCCCAACCAACCTCCAGGCTCTCAATGAACCTGCACAACTCTCCGCAATCAAGTGATTTAAGGGTACCAGATAACTGTGGGTGGCCGTAAAAAACAAAGCAATTTGTTTTATGAAGCTCTAGAAGCAAGGTAATAACTAAAATGAACAAGAATAACCCAAAAATTCTCAAGGGACTCAAGAGTAGTGTGGTGAAATATTAAACTTCAACAAAAATAAGGGAGGTTTAACACTCCAGGCTTCAAGCTTCAAGAAACCTCTCAGTCAAACATGACTGGTTCCAGAAGGACAATCAAAGAATGATTGAGACAAGTATGGTCTGAAAAAAGGATCAAGGAGTGGTATAACACACTCTAGAATCCAACCAAATGAATTCTTCTTCAACCAGCAATTCTATTGGTTGGTGATACAGAAAAGGCCACAGAGGGGCAATTCAAGGATTTGAGTATGGAGGCTCAAGGATCAAAGGGAAATCATAGATATATCCTGCGTAAGATCCTCAGATAAAGGGGGAGAGGCCCCATGGATAATTTATTTCTCAAAAAAAAGAGGGATAAATAGATTCCTGGATGATTGATTATTGGAAAAAAGTAAGGGGAGAGCCCCTTCTTGCAGGGGAAAAAAACCCTGTAAACTATTTACAATGGGATAACACAAATGAGGGCGTAATTTTTATTTTATATTTATCTTTATTTTTTAATTTTTTTTAAATGAAAAGGAAAATACGGAATTGCAAATGAAAGAGAATTACATACAAAAGAAAAAAAATTAAAGAGTAAAAATAAAATTTGAAAACAAACAAACAGGTAGGCATTGATGAGCAAAAGATGAGCCTGATCAACTGCACCAGTTGCAATGGCAGGCGGAGATGAGAGCAGTTGCAATGGGATGAGCTGCACGCGCAAGGATGGCTTGGAGGGTGGGTGCTCAACCACTTTCAAAGGGCAATCTACAGGAGACAGAAGGGGGAGCTTTTGGCTTCAGAGATCAAGAGGAAGAATGGGTTGATTGATGTTGGAAGGCAATGGGGGAAACAGGATGAGGTCAGGTGGATGATGACAGCAAGGGATTGAGGCCAGCAGTGACAGATGAGCAGTAACGGAGATGATTGGGATAAGATCATTTTATGAGGATGGCAGGAGTCACCCCCAACAAGATTTCAATGGCAGGTGTTGGCGGCTGTGGTTGGCATTTCCAATGAGGATGAAAATGGCAGCAATGAGGGAGGGAGTGATTGATTGTGCGCGAACTTGTCCAAAAATTTGGGCCGCAAGGGTAAAAAGGAAGGGTTGAATGGAGGATTTGAGAATTTGAAAGCCCTGGAGAGCCCTTCCTAGACCACTAGGATAGGGGAGATTTGGGAGAAGGGAAAGAGGAAGAGTCACCATAGTAACATAGAAAAAGTTTTTTTCTTTTTTTTCTTTTTTTTCTTTTTTTTCTTTTTTTCTTTTTTTTCTTTTTTTTCTTTTTTTTCTTTTTTTTCTTTTTTTTCTTTTTTTTCTTTTTTTTCTTTTTTTTCTTTTTTTTCTTTTTTTTCTTTTTTTTCTTTTTTTTCTTTTTTTTCTTTTTTTTCTTTTTTTTCTTTTTTTTCTTTTTTTTCTTTTTTTTCTTTTTTTTCTTTTTTTTCTTTTTTTTCTTTTTTTCTTTTTTTTCTTTTTTTCTTTTTTTTCTTTTTTTTCTTTTTTTTCTTTTTTTTCTTTTTTTTCTTTTTTTTTCTTTTTTTTCTTTTTTTTCTTTTTTTTCTTTTTTTTCTTTTTTTCTTTTTTTTCTTTTTTTTCTTTTTTTTCTTTTTTTTCTTTTTTTTCTTTTTTTTCTTTTTTTTCTTTTTTTTCTTTTTTTTCTTTTTTTTTTTTACTTTTTTTTGTTTTTTTACATGATAGTCAGATGAAAGATTCTATGTGAAAGAATGTTTTAAAAAAAATTTCCTTGTTTCATGAGGTTTCCCAAATTTTTCACCAAATCTCTCCTCAACTTACAAACTGTCCCTAGTCTGCATCTCAAGTTTACAGATATTGAGGAAAAGGGGGAATACTCAAGATGCAGCCTAAAAGGAGGAATACAAAGCAATTGAGAAAGAAAAATGGCCATCTCTTGATCTTGAGAGTGATTGAAAAATTGAAAAATATCTTGATCCATCCAAAAGAGCCCTAAAAGCTGCAGCCATAAAACAAAAAAGGCGTCCCAGGTGCTCACATGTCACCTTGCTACTATTGGAGAGCAAGCTGAAAAAGTAACAGAAAAAAAATAAAAATAATAAAAATAAAAATTAACATAAGAAGGAGTAGGAAAACCATAAATATGATTGCAAAAATGGATTCTCCATCCAAAATTAGGTTGGGTCACTCACTGACCCCACCCTTGAAATCCAACTCCTTATATTTTGAAATAATTAAGGAAAGAAAGACCAAAATACAACGGCACCACTATTAAACTTTTTGGCCAATTATATATTTCACATGTATTGTCAAGTATAGGTTTCACACATAAAATTCAGTCAGAATTGAGGTGTTGTGTATATTCTAGGAGTTACAGAAGGAAATGTGTTCTGTCACAATTCCCGCACGCAGCCGCGGCAGCCAATACACCCGCGCGCGGCTGAGCTAAAGCACTGTCACTCTGTCAAAACGATGTACGCAGCCCCAGGCTTCTGACAAGTACGCCACCGCGGGACTACGGGTTGAAAAAGTGACAGGCGGCCTGAGAAACCTAGGTACCACATAAACATGCTACAACCTACACAGGAACATTCTACAAATGTAATAAATGTTGCTGTTGATAGTAGATAGTCTAAGAATAAATAAACTTATATAAAAATACCTAATAACCTTTATATTTATTTTTTATCAAATATAATCCAAAGTACCAAGAATGTCGAAAATAAGACAATGACAACTTCTGAAAATATATTAAAATACTTTAATATACTATTATGAGAATTTCTGGACATAAACATTTTTGTGAAATACTAAGAAAACCAATGATGTAAAAAATATTACATGAATAACCATGAGTTATATTTTTAAGTAATTATCTTAGTAAATCAACTGAATTTTGAAAATAAGGAGTAAAAGAAATATCATGACTTTACTCCAATTATTCAATACATAATGAGAGCTCATCTGAAATTAGAATATCCTTAGGAATTTCTATCAAAATAATTATTAACTGACTGGGAACATTTACTAAGGATAATTAATTAAATAATAAATAAAAAGGACGCATTAGTGTTATTCATGTCCAAACATCAATTATAAAGTAGAAAAATTCCCATGCCATGTGGAATTATATGCTACCCGTGCTAAATCACCAAGAGCACATAACAGGCTACCACTGGTTACCCTGATAGTCTCAGTTTCAATCCCTTTGAGCCCCTGTACCCCTCAGAAGGACAATATTGGGACTCAAAAAGCTATAAATAAAGAGCTCTTTTGAGGGTATTGATACCCAGAGAACCAGTTATATTTACATCCAGACACCATGCCAAGGTAATCAAATACTAAGAAGAGATTATTAAGTCATTTATGGCTTTAGTCTGATTAATAATATCCGTCCCCAACCCTTTGTATCAATTAGAACTCCTGAACAGCCTTATAACCACTGTATATAGGTTTAACCCATCAGTGCACGTCCCAAGTAGGTACCCAAAGGATTTAATTACATACCAGTGAGTCTTATTATCCTTTCTCTGTCGTGAAAGCTTGGTTACAAAGCCCTGCAACTCCACCGTGTATTTTATATAAATATTATCTTTGGGCAATATATCCTTTACAAATATACATTAAAGGTTACAAAGTGACCAGGCCTACGTGTTTTCATACTGAATTCCCTGAAGAGAGGTTTTAAAGATCCCCAATATAATTGTGGCCCCTCTATAAAAATATTTAATAATCAATTTATTTTTCTTGATTTATAACAATAGACCATATCCAAACCAATGAACCTTGCAATAAGCGTTATCCAAATATTTTATGGATTTTTGCTGCATTTATTGAATAATATATTTATTATTTATTCTATCAACTCTGGTAGCTAAAGGATAGCAAGGATCTTGGAATCCAGGAGGCTGACATCACATATGTGGCATAAAGTAGAGTTTTACAACAAAAAAGCATCAAATACCCCTGGTGGTGCACAATTGGGAGGACTTAATTCTAGGATAAGTTGCCTCCACAAAAATGAAAATTCTTGAATTGATTGGCAGAAAATCTTCTGGCCAACTGAGTACCATCCAGCTCTTCAAAAGCATAAGATCCTCCTCTATCCACCTCTAAATTGGAAAAACACCCAATAAGGACCATTCCAGCGGTTTGAGAAAAGCTTTCCCTACTGAGTCTCCAAGGATTGCTTATAAGCTAAAACCAGATCACCAGGATTTAAGGGATCCCTGATTCAATTCTAGTGCTTATCTTCCCACTACTGGACCAATTATTTTTTTGATTCCATCATCTTCTATTGAACTTATTCAGGAACATCCTCACTTTGCTCCAGTTGCTTGGATCTAGCAACTAAGACATCAGTGGTTGATGACACTCCTTCCCAAGGGATACCAAGAAGAATTCCATCTCCAGATCCAAAGGAAAAACTGCTCTTTGACCAAAGATGATTTCATAATTTGAGTAGCCAGTGGTCCATTTGGTTGAGATTTAATCAGAGAAGAGAACTGAAGGATTAAATGAACTGAATTTGAAAACAAGACCAGCAGACTTCAAAGTACAAAGTAATGAGTGTGAGTTTTTTTAAACAAATTTTAAAGAAACAAAAAAAGCGTGTAAAATCATGAAAGAAAAGAGAAAGTAGCAGATGACGATCTTACAACTAGACAGATCAAAGAAATGGTTGATTGGATAGGCTAGGAGATGTTGGGGAAAGGCAATGGGCCAGTTGATTGAGATGGCGAGAGGATCGGAGGGAGTTGAAGGGATTGTTGAGATTTGTATGAGTGGATGAGTTGAGGATTCGGAAGGAATTGTAGAATGATGGATGTAGAATGAGAAGAGGATTTGGAAGGAAGCGGGAGAAGGATGTTGAATGGGAGGAGATTGAATGAGAGTGGGAAGGAGAATGGTGGATTGGAATGGTTGATGGAAACAGGAAGTGAGGTGGGATAAGTCGGAGCAAAGCATGAGGACTTGGGGAGGCCAAGCAAGATTTGTGGAGGATTTTGAATTGAAGTAGCCGCACCCCATTGATGTCAAGGTGTCGCGGTCGAGGTGTCGTGGAGATAAACTATTTCTACAC
The DNA here is from genome assembly GCA_025617555.3 of Puccinia polysora. NCBI lineage: Eukaryota > Fungi > Basidiomycota > Pucciniomycetes > Pucciniales > Pucciniaceae > Puccinia > Puccinia polysora. Next base: position 34,541,120 of record CM062617.1, on the reverse strand, counting down.
AACGCCGTGTCTAGAAGGAAGATCCAGGACCTTGGATGTTAAATTGATCACGGATGGTTTGATGGCCGGCTTGGTGAGGGAGTCGGCGAGCATCTCTGCAGATGTGATTAGAGTGGTGATAAGGTTTCCTTCATTTTTCTTTTCTCGCAGCCATTTGATGTGTATGTCAACGTGTTTCAGAGCTTTGTGATGAGAGTTGAGATTGACTAAGTCGTGGAGGGCTTTATTATTGATGTAGGCGCAATGAGTCAATTTCCACTTGGGGTTCAGGTCAAGGAGGAGATTTTGGAGCCAAATCTTTTCTTGTGTGGCAAGAACCAGAGATTTGAGTTCTCCTTTGGTTGAGGAGAGCAATATGGTGGACTGTAGCTTGCTGTGCCATGCGACTGGGCTCCCGTAAAGCATGATTATGAAACCGGTGTGGCTTCTTCTACTGTTTGGATCATCTCCACCGTCGGAGTCGCTAAAGCATTCAATGTCGTATTTGAATTTTGGGGATGTTAAGCGCAGGGCAAGGTCACGGGTGGCGTTAACGTACCTCCAGGCGTGCTTGGCCTGTTCCCAGTGGGAAAATCCAGGTTGATTGTTGAAACGTGAAAGGTTGGAGACTGCGTATGAAAGATCAGGTCTGGTGCGACTGGCGATGAAGTTCAAATATCCCGTCGCTGAACGGTAGTTGATATCAAGTTGCAGGAATTTTGCATGATCTTCTTCCGAGGCGGGAGTTAGCTTAACATTAGGGGTCATTGGAGTGGTGATAGGTTTAGATTCATTGAGACCTAGCTCCTGGAGGGCGGTGGCAATATGCTTGGGTTGATGAAGGAAGTGAAGATTGCCGCGAGTTATGACATGATTTCCGAGGATTTTAGTAAGATCGCCCTTGTGAGAGATGTGGAATTGATTTTTGAGTCTGGATCTAAAATTTTTGGATTCACCTATGATCAGCAAATCATCGACGTAAACAAAAACAAAGAGAGACTTGGATTGGTTGATGAAGAGGCAAGGATTGGCGGCTGAGGATTTGAAGTTTTGGGAGAGCAGCCAGCGCCTTAGGGTATTGCACCAGCTCTTGGGAGCTTGCTTGAGGCCGTAAAGGGACTTCTTCAATTTAAGGTAGGGAAATTCGCATTTGTAGCCCTCGGGACATTTGATGTAAGTTTCTTCCTCCAAAGGAGCGTGCAAGAAGGCAGCTTTTATATCCATTTGGACGATCTTGAGCTTGTGGTGAAGAGAGTAGACGAGGAGGGTGCGTAGGGTGGTGATGAGACCAGTGGGAGCGTAGGTTTTGCCGTAGTCGAGGAACTCCCATTGCTTGAAACCTTGGACACACAGTCGAGATTTATAAATCGTTCCATTTCCGCTGGGGTCATCTTTGAGGCGGTAAACCCAGGTGGTGGAGAGAGCGGATTTGCCAAGAGGTAGAGAGTGACAGCCTTCACACACGTCGAAACTCTCAATGCCGTTGGTTTTGGTCTTCATTGAATCCAGCCATTGATCCCTATCATCGGATTTCAAAACCTCGGGGTAGCTTTTGGGAACCGCGCGAGCTAGGAAACCGTATTGATTTGGAGCTTTGATGGTGGATCTATCGCGTAAGGTGCGTGTGGGAGGATCGATGAGATTCTGGGCAATCTCGCAGGCGTCGGAATCAGAGGATGATTGGTCGGATGAGTGAAGAAAAGGGGAAGGAAGGGGATTGTTATTTAAGATGGGTTCAGGTGACGCAGGGAGAGAGGATTCAGGGATCTGATCGGGGTGAGAACAGGAGGAGAAGGAGATTGCGGGAGTAGTAGAATTTAAGAGATCAGTAAGTGTTTTATCTAAGGATAGAAGAGGATCAAAAGGAGATTCAGAGGGATGGAGAGAAGAGGAAGAGAAAGGAGTGTTTTCAAATATTTTAACATGTTTTGAGCGGATGACATCACCAACTTCGGGGCAGAAGACCCAATAAGAGTGTAATTCTAGGTCAAATCCGACTAAAATGCCTTCAAGTCCCTTCTTGGCAAACTTGGAGAGATTTTGTCGCTGATTAAGCACGATAGTCTTAGAGCCAAGGACTTTGATGACCAAGAGCTTGGGAATTGAGGATTTCCAGAGTTTGTAGGGGGAGACTTTGTCGAGTTTGGAGGGGATAAGATTCAATAAGAGACAACAGCTGGATACTATTTTGTCCCACATGATGAGAGGAATTTTCATGTCCAGCATAACGGTCCTGGCAGCTTTGATTAAGGTGCGATTAGCGCGTTCAGCAATTGGATTATGTTGGGGAGTGTACGGTTCGGAGGTTGAATGGAGGATTCCATTTTCAGCAAAGAAGGAGGTTAGTTGAGAGTTCAGGAATTCACCGCCGTTGTCGGAATGGAATTTTTTCAATTTCTTGTTGAATTGATTGGAGTAAAGTTGAATGAACTTAATGATTTCATTGGTGGCGTCGGATTTGAATTTGAGAGGTATACAGGTCTTGAATTGGGAGAAATTGTTGGTGAGGACAAGAAAGAACCTGTTTCCAGTTTTGGAGGGAGGAGAGATGGGGCCGCAGAGATCGGCGTGGATTTTGTCAAATTTCGCTTCGCTCTTGGGAACTATTCCTTTGAAGGGAGTCCTGTGGATCTTTCCTCAGGCGCAGGAAGTGCAATTGTGGTTATCCCACTTAAGTTTTGGGAATTTTCGAGCGAGCAGCTTGACAGAATTGGAATGCAAGGGGCCGAATCTTTTGTGGAGGGTGGAGAAAGAAATGAAGGAGAAAGCGGTAGGTGAGTTGGGATTGATGGATTCCTTGACGAACATGAGGTTGTCTTTGATGTATCCTTCAAGGATGATTTCTGTATTGAGAACAATGACAAATCTGTTCGTAGTGGTGAGTTGTAAGGAGCAACCTCCGAGAATGAGTTGGCCTAGCAAAATCAAGTTTATGGCTATATCTGGGACGAGGAGAGAGTTTTTGAGGTTGAGTTTGGAATGAGAAGTGATGATGGTTGCGGTGCCTAGTCCCGAGGCGACTATCAAGGATCCCAATTTTCCAGTCTGGGTGGTGGTGTTGTCATCTTTCAGACCACTGAAGAATTGGGAGTTGTTAAAAATGCTCTGGGAGGCACCGGAGTTGAGAATTATCTGGCTCCGATCTAGGCAATGGGAGTGAGTCATAGCAAAAGTGAATGCAAAGTGTGCTGAGGCGGCAGGGTTCGAGCTGGAGAGATCAGCTTTATTGGAGGATGAGGAGGGTGAGGAGGCTGTGAAGTTTGGTCTCAGATGGGGAAATAGCCAGTAGCATTGTTCTTTTGGGTTATTGGCTTGGGGATTGTGCCAGTTCGCCTTGCATCTCAACAGATTTTGTTGCATGATCATGGCGGAGGCTTGGGATCCCGAGGCGGTTTTGTGTTTGACTTGGTTAAGATGTCTCAGGACTAGATCTCCGTCGATTTTCCTTTCGCCGAGGGAGTGAGTGATGGTGGTTTTCAGATGATCCAATTGAGGAGGAAATTTGTAGGGAAGAAGGTAGGCTATTATATTGTTGTCCATCTTGATGCCGATTTCGGAGATTTGCATTAAACATGACTCTGCTTCAGTGATGAATTTCTCGATATTCCTTGGGTTGAATTGGAGGTTGAGGAAGTTAAAGAAAACCCTTGATCAATTTACGGTTTGGGATGAGGCAAAGAATTCGTTTATCGAGTTCCACAGATCGATGCCATTGGTCAGATGGTGTTTCCTTCACGCAGTTCACATAGGTTTTGTTGTCTAATTTGGCAAGGATGTATCCAACAATTTCAAGGTTGATTTTGACTGGGCATTTTTCCGGTTTGGTTGAAGAGAGCCACGGAGTGATGCCTTTGAGGGAGAAGATTGTGAGAATTTTTGATCGCCATAAGGAGAAGTTATTTTCCGAGAGATTGGGTATTGAGTCTGTCAAGGTCTTCAGGAGCAAAGAGTTGGAATCCGCTGGTCCTGGGGTATTCATTGTTGCCAGGCTTGCTGAGTTGGGGATCTTTCGGCTTTTAACCATGAAGGATTAAATGAACTGAATTTGAAAACAAGACCAGCAGACTTCAAAGTACAAAGTAATGAGTGTGAGTTTTTTTAAAAAAATTTTAAAGAAATGAAAAGAGCGTGTAAAATCATGAAAGAAAAGAGAAAGTAGCAGATGACGATCTTACAACTAGACAGATCAAAGAAATGGTTGATAGGATAGGCTAGGAGATGTTGGGGAAAGGCAATGGGCCAGTTGATTGAGATGGCGAGAGGATTGGAGGGAGTCGGGTGAGAGGACCGGAGGGAGTCAAAGGGATTGTTGAGATTCGTATGAGTGGATGAGTTGAGGATTCAGAAGGAATCGTAGAATGATGGATGTAGAATGAGACAAGGATTTGGAAGGAAGCGGGAGAAGGATGTTGAATGGGAGGAGATCGAATGAGAGTGGGAAGGAGAATGGTGGATTGGAATGGTTGATGGAAACAGGAAGTGAGGTGGGATAAGTCGGAGCAAAGCATGAGGACTCGGGGAGGCCGAGCAAGATTTGTGGAGGATTTTGAATTGAAGTAGCCACACCCCATCAATGTCAAGGTGTCGCGGTTGAGGTGTTGTGGAGATCAACTATTTCTACAAGAACAAGAGGAAGGAATTTGCAAAAATTCTTGACACTTTCATCAGCAAGTCTAAGAATTTCAGCCTTCACAGGAGTATTGCCTTGTTCCACCATGCCTTGGCCTTGAGGATAATAAGGTGTAGTAACTATATTTTGTCCAGGAAGAGATGGGATCATTTCAGAAAGTTTGCCACCAAATTCAGAGCCACCATCAGTAGAGCAAGATTTGGCCAAGCCTTAACCAATTGTCAAAGTCTCATAGAGGAAGTCTGCCACTTATTAAGAGCTAAGATTCTTAAAAAATTCTGCTTCAACCCATCCAGAAAAATCATCTCTAGCCACAATGAGTTACTTAGCACCACCTGCCTTAATATGAACCACATCCATAGCAATCCTTTCAAAGAAAGTGCACTCCCCAGTAGGATGACAGATTTCCGCTGGAGGTGTAAGATCTTGTTTTTGAAAAACTTCACCACTCTTGCACTATTGAGAGAAAGATTTCTACAGAGATGGCCACCAGGATTTTTTGGATAATTGTTGATAAGCTTTGGTTTCACCACAATGTACAAGATCTTCATGGAGACTTTCAAGGATAGAATCTTGTTTAGAAGGGATAGTAAAAACAATAAGAGCACAAGGGTTCCCTCTTTTCATAAGCCTAGAGCCTTGGAAAAAGAAATCAGATGACTTTCTTTCAAGGGATTGAAATTCTTTAGCAGAGAGATCAGGAGGTTTTTGAATAGTTTAAAGATACCGCTCTAGTTTAAGCCAGAAGCCTATCTGAAAGCCAGAATAATCCTGAGAGGAGAAGGAAAAAATGGGTTGAATTAAAGGTTCTCCCTCACCAAAATCTATTCAAAGATCAGATTTTTTTTCACACAGATGATTTTGGGTTAAACCATTGGGCATGGTGAAAGATTTTCCAAGCCTGTGAAAAATAGAAAAAGAAAAAATATTAATAAAGGCCACCCAACAAGTCATGGGAGCATTAAAGAGGCTAGGAGAATTGATCATTTCAATGATGGATTGAGGTTTGAATTTTAATTTGAATTTTTGACCCCAGAGGACAGTTTGGAGCTTCTTCATCATTTGAGCCACACCACAGGGTTCCAGTTTTGGTTGAGAGTATCTGGATTCAACATCTGAAAATAAGAAGAATTCATAAAAAGCAGGATGCTACCAACCATTTTTATCTTCCTGAGTAAGAACAGCCCCAACAGATTGATAACTAGAATCAAAAGCAAGGTTGATCTGGCCAGTCCCAGGTTCATAAGCCATCTTTTTCAAAACTATTTCTTTAACAAAAATCATTTTAAGCAACTGAAAAAAATGTTGAAACTCTTGGGTCCAAATCCATTCAGTATATTTCCTGGTTAGATGAAGCAATGGTGCACAGATTTTGGATAAAGATGGGATAAAAATTCAAACATAAGTCAGAAAACCTAGGAGCCCCTAACTTTGGTTGGCATAATTGGAGTGGGCCAAGAGATGATCTTGTTTACTTTGGCTGGTGCCATTCTTCTTCTTTCCTTGCAGACCACATGACTAACAATCTCTGGAGCAGTTACTCAAGCAGCCAATTTGGATCCAGAGACAGTAGGGCCAGATTCCTCAATTTAAAACAGATTCCTTTCCAAAGTAGTATTATATTCCCATATTAATTGATGAATTCCTGAATGACAGGGTAAGAGCTCATTATTTTAGTCAGAAACTGGACTTTTAATTCCACCATTGTCAATAATAATCCCAGCATGATCAGGAATTTCATCCTGGAGGATCCACATCATCTGAGCCTGATATACTGCTACCAATTTAGTGGCACCTTGAGGCAATTGAGTACTTTGAAATTGACCAAGAGGTTTATCCAAAGTAGTAAGAGGGCAAGAGATAGGATGTAAGGATTGTTTGTCATAATGACCCATAATGTACCCTAGACCATAGCAGCCTCTCCAGGGGAAAGATTCAACAAATTCTTCAGTGGAAGGACAAATACCAGAATCTTTAATGGTAACTTTTTTAAGAGGTTGAAGATCATGAGCTATTCTAAGTTTAACATTAATCTTGAGGACACAGAAGACAGGGCTGGAATGAATAGAAGTTGAATTTCCATATAGACCAGTAAAAACTTGTTTGAAAACTAACTGAAGTTGGAAGGCTTTAGGCTAATAAGGCAAGTAGATTTCAATTGTCAGATAAGCTAAGGTGACTGATGAAAAGGAGAAACAATGAAGAAAAGGACAAGGATAACAGCTATGAACCTAATAAGGCCAGGTTGCAAGTGGGGTCAGACACAGAGCAGAGTGAGCAACAGATGAGGTCCGACGCAGGGTTGATGGAATTGTGAGTGGTTGGTGAGCGGTGAGGTTGGAGGGATTTGGCTTGAGGTTCAGTTGGAGGCATTGCTGATCAGATTCTTTAGTTAGAGAGTACCAAGAGCAGAAAGAGGAACTTACCTGATCCTAGTACCCTGGGTGTCGATGGTGCAATCTCTTGGTTGCACGAGAAGAGGAGACACCCAGGATCCAGGATCAGTGAGGTAGATAAGTTCGAGCTGGAAACTGGATTTGAAGTTGGATTATCCGCACTCGGGTGACAAGTCCAGATGTGCGGGTGTTGCTACGTCGAGGAGTCAACATGACAGAGGGAAAAAGAAAGACAGAAGGAAAAAGAAAAAAAGAGCTCATAGACTGAAGGTAAGAAAGGAATGAAACAGCACAAAACACACAACAATGCAGAAAGGACAGAGGGTTAGTAGACAGCTCATTCTCAGCATTATCAGGAATCCAAGATTGATTCCAACACTAACTTGATAAATTTTTTGACTTTTACAGCTGGGATTGGGATCTTATTATTTCGCCAAGGATCATGTTAAAATACAGGGATGATATAGGGGAGAACTTCAAGATACCTCTCTATTCTTCAAAGAAAGCAATAGATTTTTCCCTTAGATATAGGAAATTCATGATCAAATTTTACTCATCAGGAAGAAGCCATTCATCCAGACCAAAATTTCCCACTTTCAGAAGTTCTTCAGTGACACAAACATTAGGAACAAACAGACCAGTAAGAGATTTAGATAGACCACAGTAAGGATAACAAGATAAGAGAGGACAAATAAGAGGAGGATTGAGGTTGAGAGGAATAGGCTGGTTGAATGGTTGGAACCTTTTTGCAACTGGCTTATACTTGATATTAAAAGAGAGAAGTTCTTGTTTCCTCCAAGAGTTGACAAGTGAAACTTGATTAAAAAAACTGAGACCAAGTTGCAACATTTTCCATGTCCAATGTTCTGCAATATCCTTCAAGGGTGCCTTTTCCATAAAAGGAGAACCAGGAGAAAATACTTTGCTCACATTTGTGGCACTAGGTATTGTTTTGGAAAAAATGGTAGAAGATTGCTCTGGCGGTGCAAAATTTGGAGGACTTACTTCTACCCCAAATTGCCTCAATTGAACCCAATATTCCTCCATACCAAAGCCATTAAAAAGAGAATAAAGATGAGGATCTGTTTTACACTAATTGCAGAGATTTGAAAAAGAACTGACAGGAGATTGATCAAAACTCAGAGTACAAGGAAAAGAAGACATAACAGAACCAGAGACAGAAGAAATATTTTTGGAAGTTCTTATTTTAAAATATTTTTGATTTTTAATACTTTCCAGATCAGAAGAAAAAAAATGATGAGAAAAAAGAGAAATAAGCCTCAGGGATTAGAGTTGATCCTTGAGTTGAAGTCCAAGGCAGAGAGAAACTACAACTATCAGTAGGATAAACTATTCCCATAAAAAATGAGAGAAATTAGACTTATCCTTCTGCTTCCCCTTTAAAGAAAATTTAGGCGGATGACTGGGGAAATCTCTTTCCCAAAAACCAGAATCCAAAGAACAAAGCAGAACTTCAATCTTTCTACCATAAGCATCAGGGAGGAGAATTCTCTCCCCAAATGGATCAGAAAACATCAGGGTAGTACCAAAATCCATTAAGAAGGGTTGATCCAAGATCATAGGGCCTTCCAAACATGTGATCCAAAGATGGCAGGTTCCAAAAATATTTTGACCAATTCTAACTGGGGAATCTTCAGCAATACCAACCAATTCACAAGATTTATTCCCTATTCCATAAACCCCAGAAATGAAGCTGAACCTAGGACTGAGTTTGAGTTTGCAAGCCATAGCATCCAAAATTAAGTTGAGATGAGATTGAGAATCCACAAGAAGAGAAATATTTTTAGCTGAATCACCAATATAAAAAGGGAGAAAACCAAGAGACAGGAGTAAAGGTTGGACTCTGAGGAGGGTTTTGTTCCACCAGAGTCCTCCATCAAAGTGCTGGGGGAGACCTTTAATTCAACAGGACCAATCTCCACACGTTGACAAGAGACCCATTTCTTTATTCCTTCAACAACAGATGGATAGATTGACAGTAGTTCAGCCACATATATATCAGGGATTTTCTTCAATAACCCTTCCACAGCATTGGGGTGGTCCTTTGAACTTCCCCTTTCAAACCAAACATTGGGCTGGGTGGAGGGAGGAAGTTCAGGTAAAGCAGGAACTAAGATGGGATCAGAAGGTTGAGGCAATTTAGATGAATGAGGAGGATCAGAGTGATGTTTGAAAATTTCCATGAGTAGTTCCTTTCCCACATCCATGTCTTCTACATTGGAAAAAGGAGGCTCAGGTGAGGATTGATGTTTAACAGGTTTTTGAAGGATTGAATTTGGAAAAGAATGATAATTATGAGTTTTGGGATCCTCAGTTGGTTTCCTAGCTGAATTGGATTAATAAGCCCCAGAAAAGACTGGAGGAGGAGATGGCTGGAGGATACCAAGGTTGAAGAGTACCACAGGAAGATTGGAAATCAAAAGAAGCCAAGGATTCTTTGATAGGAGGTGGTGGCTGATATGAGGTCACCACATGACACATAGGGCAAGATGAATTGAAAGGGATCAAAGAACCATTAGGAAGAAAGAAATTTTTCCCCTTCTGCTCCACCAACTTTTCCTCTTTATCCTTCTGTAGTTGAAGACATTGTCCAGTTCCATGGCCTTCCCTATGACAGTAGTAACAGACCAGAGTGGATTTGGGAACAGAGTTATAAGGTTTGGGAGTAGCAAGAGAGAAATCTTTTGGTCAACTTTGTTCTCAAAAGCATGAGGTAGCTTAGTGATCTCATTGATAGTGGTCGCTTCCTTCTTGGACTGAAGATTGAGTTTTGGCCTGCAATTTTCTTCCATCTTATTCATTATTTTGTTAGATTTTTTGAAAGAAGAAGCATGAACTGGTTCAGTGGTTCTAGGATTTTTAAAAGTTAAAGCAGTTTGGAATTACATAAATTCATCCAAAGTACCCTTAAGGACAAGGAAAGCAGGGAGCATGAATCCATTATCCCTGGCGGTGATCATTCATCCAGACTTGAACAATTCATCCCTAACCCTTTCCTGCGCAACTAGTGAAAAGGATTGGAAAAATCAAAATTGAGATTTTTCCACTGTATTGATGTGATTGTTTTGGATAATATAATTTTGGATTGGGTACCAAGACTTCCTAAAAGAATGATATTCAGAGGCTGAAGAGACACCACAATTTGAGATCCATTGAGAGACAAGATCATCAAAGTCCTGAAAATTAAATTGCACTACATCTATTTTACCCCAATATGCCAACATTTTTTCCCTTAGAAGGGTCCAGCTGTGGGATTCAATTCCCTAAAACAACTTGATTACTTCCATGAATTCATCACAGGAGATAAAGAATTGCAAATTATTGGCCTTATTGTATTCACTGGCCCCATCCACTTCAGTAGCCATTTTTTAAGAATCCAAGAACTGTTCAACATTTACCCCATTGAAACCTAAGTCCTTGTTCTTAAGTTTGATCTTGACCATCCCAGGTCAAGCAGAGGTGGCAGGAGCAACAGAGGATGCCATTTTGAATAACAAAGTTCCTACAGGATCCAGAGAGCATCATTGCGAAGGCGCTCAAAAGCGTGGCAAGAGTAGGGCTTAATAAAAAACAACAAGAATCTTGCCCAAGCGGTGCACAATTGGGAGGATGTACTTCTAGGATAAGTTGCCTCCATGGGTCAGATGTAAGACAAGAGAAACATAGAAACAAAAGAAAAAAATATTGGATTTTGAAGTTGATTCCAAACGTATTGGGACTGTAAATCCCAAGGTTGCTGGTTTGCTCCTGGCCTGGGGAATATTCTCAGATAAAGGGGGAGGGGACCCATGGATTATTTATTCCTCAAAAAAATGAGGGAGAAATGGATACCTGGATGATTGATGATTAGGAAAAAGGCAGGGGAGAGTCCCTCATTTTAGGGGCAAGATACCCTTTAAACTATTTACAATGGGATAACACAAATGAGAGCGCAATTTCTATTTTGGGTGATGTTAAATTCACCACTCCAGTTGTGTGGGAGTTGTGTAGGGCCCTACATGGCTCAAATGATCCATGGGGGCCCATAGACGACTAAAAAGTGCTGTTCCAAACAGGCGCAACCCCCGGGGGGTTGTATAGGAGCCATTTAACCCCGGAAGTTGTGCCAGAATTTTGGGCACCCCCTGGACCACACTTGGGTTCTGTAAACCCAAATTTGGGATCAAAAATACTTTTTGGGACTTTTGTTACACACCTAGTGATTCTAAAGTTACTTCAAAGTGAAAAAAAAGTGAAAGTAAAGTGAAAATTGAAATCATATAAAAACCTGCAAACAATTCTTTCTCAACTCAAAAGTGAGCGAACTTTGTTTCTTCAATTGAAAGTTGGATTGAATACTGAAGTATACCATTGCATTTTTTGCATGGGAACAGTGGCAAGCCCTCCTTCCTCTGACATGGCTGTGTGGAACTTCTACATTGATAGTGCCATCAAAAAAGCTTTTGAAAAAGATAAAAAGGATTAGGCTAATGAAACATTGCAACCCCAATTTCATCCTCATCAAGGGTGACAATTGAGGAACAAAATTTTTCACAGTGTGATGAAGCCTCTGGTTGTGAGTAACATTTTATGTTACAGAGGTCTTGGACAGATTAAATTTTATTCAAACTAACTTATGGGGTGCCTGTAACTATGAAAATACAAAAGGTAACCATTTAATTTGTGCCAGATCCACTTGACCCACCTCCTGTAAGAACCTTTCCTACTAGGGAAGAGGCTCAAAACTATTGTCAAACATGGTCTATGAAGCATGGTTACGCTCTGATGGTTTTAAACTTGAAGAAAGATAAATATGTGGATGTGGCCTGTGATTGCCATGGTTTCTATTCAGTACAACTTTATAACAAAAGGTCTAGTAAAACTCACTCAAGGAAGGTTGGGTGCAATTTTTTAATCTGTGCAAGTTTCACAAAGGAAGACCCCTTGTGGCAAATCTCCTACAAAGAAACCCAAAATAACCATCAACCATCTGAAAATACCTCTGTGCATCCTCAACTGAGGAGAATCTCAGGGGTGGCCTTAGACAATCTAGTACAAGGCATGAATGATAGGCTCAATACGTTAAAACTTAAGAGGAAATTGAGCAAGATTGATGGCAGCAACTATGTTGATGAACAAACAATCTATAACACTAAGCAGAAGGTAATGCTTGCGGAACTAAAAAGGAAAAGTGTTATGGAGGTACTCTATGAACAGCATGAAGAAACAAGTTGGATTCACTGGTCAAAGTTAAGTTGAGAGGGTCACTTGGGGGCCCTGTACTTAGCACTTCCTGAGGCAGTAAAGCTTTAAAAAAAATTCAATCATATTGCTATGTTGGATTGTACTTATAAGACAAATAAGTAAAAAACCCGGCTATTGCATGTTGTAGGAATGACAGCCAATCAGAAAAATTTCACAAAAGCTCTTGTTTTTATTACAAAAGCAACATTTGAGTTCTACAGTTGGTCTGTAAATGCATGAAAGGACTCCGCTTATGATCCTGAGAGACTTCCAAAAGTCCTTGTTATTGACCATGAAAAAGCTCTGATTTGTGCTATTGAATCTAGTTTCCCTGAGTAATCAAGACAATTTTGCACTTGGCACTTGTCTAAAACATACAAGCAAACTTTAAAGCGCGCATTCTTAATGACATTGAAGGATGGAAAATCTTTATGACTCTGTGGGAAAAGTATGGGGCCTCAAAGACCAAGGAGGAGGTAGAAGTCAATGATGCAGAACTCAGAGTAGGTCCAAATCACTGCTTCTTATTCTTCCTAGTTTTGGGTTCTGACCTTTTGACTTGTATAGTTTTTCTTGAAAGACTATGAGGATGTACTTGAGTATATGGAAAATAACATTTTCCCTATCAAAGAGATGTTTTTAACAGCGTGGACTTGTATAAACCCAGATTTTGGAAACAAAACAACATCTTGGGTTGAAGAGGCCTATGCAACTCTCAAACAATTCCTTGCAAACTCTTTGGGAAACCTGTTGGATTTTTGGAAAAGCCTTGAGGGAATAGTTTAAAATCAAATTGAATTGGTTCATGTGTGACTTTATAACTCTTGAATTAAGATAGGGACAATTCTCCCTCCTGAAATTTTACCATTGGGTTACAAATTGTCTTTAGAGGAAATTCATCTGGTTAGGGAACAATTTGAAAAATTCAAACGTGATCATGATGGAAAAGTTTGCAACAAGTCATATTTCAAGACTATGGGTTTGCCCTGTTCCCACCAAATAGGTGACTGTCTAGCATTCAGAGGATCCATGGTACGCAAAGCTGTTCATTCTCAGTGGAGGTTGGACTATGAAAATTGCAGTTCTAGCTCTGTAAGTTGGCTCAAGTTGGATTGTTCAAATCACTATGTGATTAATGCTTTTTGATTAATGATTCCTAATTCAATAATTGTTGATCCTTTTGAATTTTTCAAGTGCAATGTTGATGAAATGCTAAGCATTCCTCAGTTACATGAAAACGTGAACGCAACAATCTTGGAATTTCCAGATCATTAGCAAAGCAGCCTATTGAATGATATCATTCAGAAGATTAAAAAATATCAATCAAAGCCAAGACTTGAACCTAATAAATTAGGGGAAGGCCAAAATTGACAGATACGCGGCAAGAACCATCTTTGTTTGAGCATGTTGAAAAACAAATCAAGGGGGAAGAAATGACTAGAAGGGCTTCAAACAAGAAAAGAAAAAACATTCTCAGTCTTTTCTTTTGGGAAATGTTCAGTTTTTTGGTTTAATGAACTTAGTTACTAACTAATAATGAATTTTTAGTCAAATTTGGTAGAATCTGAATCTGAATTTGATAGTTCAGAGGAAGAGACTGAAAGTGAATTGGGATCACTTAATTTTGAATCAGAATCCTCTTCAGAGGAAGAGAAAGTGCAGCAAAGATCAACCAGAAGCTCATCTTTGGTGAGTGTTCATTTAATTGATCTGATTAAAGAAATGAATACTAAGTTAGTTTTCTTGATAGGAACCAAGCGTGAAATACCTCAATCAAATACCTAAGAAATTCTATAAGTTTTTGGGTGAGGTTTTGGATCCGATTGGAGATGGGAATTGCGGATTTAGATTCATTTTTAAATCTCTTGGTTATGAAGAAAATGGTTGGTTTAAAGTTAGGAAGGAAATGATTGAAACATTAGAGAGAAATAAGGAATGCTACATTAAGATGCTTGAGGTTGCAAAGGAGGTTGAAAAGATTAAACAATCAATTGATTTTAAAGACATAAATAAAAAAGATTCCCTCCTCAAAATGGCTGGCTAAATTAGATATGGGTTGAATTGTAGCAGAAACATATTCCAGACCTATATTTTTCATTTAATTGGAGTCATGTGATACTTATAATCCAATTTGAAATGGTGTTACTGATAAATCAGATCCAATTTTCATTTCCTTTGTAAACAATAACCACTGGGTTCTATTAGTAATTGAGGGGGAAATGATTCCAATCCTGCCCATTGTAGCGAAATTGCGTTCCTTGATTTCTAAAAAATCATCTGGTTGGGTTGATCATCTCAAAGATCAACTGCAAATGTATTCTATATTATAGAGATTATCGTTTTTGACTTCAGTTCATCTTTGGGTTTCATATAAATTTTAATTCTAATGCAGCTAACAAGTTCTATTAATATAAATGGTTATCACATTTTGATAATCATTATGTTGAGTGTTTTGAGTTAAAATGATTATATTGATTGCTTTGAATGAGAGGTTAATGGTAAGTCAGCTCAACTTGTTTTGGGCTGATTCAATCACAAGCTTACCTTATGTTAAGCTTGGGATGGGATCAGCTCAACACAAGTTGAACTTGTTTTTTTTTGGTGTTTTTACTTTAGGGATGTTCAAAAGACTTGTATTTTTTTGCACTTTTACTTTAGGGCTGGTCAAATGACTTCTTGTATTTTTTGCATGGTCAAAAGACAGATATTTTTTTGGCACTCTTACTTTAGGGCTGGTTGGAATACTTCTTTAATTTTTGGGCCCTTTTACTTTAGGGCTATTCAAATTGAAATTAATTTAGGGCTTGTCAAGTTACTGGTATTTTTCTGGTGTTTTAACTTTAGGGCTTTTCATGTTACTTTTTTGGAATTCTAGTCTTGTGATATGTGTTACCTAATACTTGAGCGCAATCATTCTTCAAGCTTTATATTCTTTTTCCTATCATCACCTCTTGAGTGTTTAAGTTCACTGTGTTCTTTATTCTATACTGGCTTGTTATAGATCTAGTGACATCTTTATCTTAAATCTAAGTGGGTATCTCTCATCTTGCTCATGAGTATTCTTGTCTAGTAACCTCTTTATATTGTGCTAGGTAGTCACAGTTCTAGTGGGTTCTTTATCTTGAATCCTTGACGTTATTCCCTGTCTCAATCCAGCCTGAAGTGGTCCTCCAGGTTGTTCGGACTCTAGTGGTTTGGTATTGAATATCTTCTATTCAATGCTGTCTCTTCCTTTCTACCACTTTTCAGCCTTGCTGTACTTAGTCTATTTATAGTGCTGCCTGAACATGTGAAATTCATCATCCGTTCATTCTCATCCTTGAACCTGAGTGCCCCTTGTCTGACTCCTAGATCTGCTCCTCTTAGAAATATAAGACCTCATCCTCATCCTTCTAAGACTTTCAACCCGAGCATCCAACTCAAACTTCAACATACTTGTGTTTTATTTTGGTGTTTTTACTTTAGGGCTTGTCAAGTTACTTGTCTTTTTTTTGGTGTTTTTGGTTTAGGGCTAGTCCATTTACTTGTGTTTTTTTGGGTCTTTTTACTTTAGGGCTAGTCCAGTGGATAGTCCCAGTTTTTTTTGTTTTTTGTAAGCAAAAAATCATAATTTTTTGATTCCTTTGATTTTTTTGCTTGATTCCTGTTTTTTTGGAAGGTTTATTTGATTCATGGGTTATGTTAGTGCCCTTTCATTCCATTTTTTTTTGGCTCACCGCGGTCCAGTGGGGTTTTGAATGCCACACAACTACATTTGAGCTGTGTATAACTCCACACGGCTTGAATGTAGTCATGTGAAATCCAACACGCCTTTGGACCAGGCTGGGTTGGCTGCTTGACTCCTTGAGCAGTGGGGGGTTGTATACGGCTCAGATTGGACTATGTGGCATGCCAAACGGCCCACTTTGAACTGTGTCCATGGCTCATTGAGCTTTGAATTTAAAATTAACCTTCTATTTTATCTTTATCTTTATTTTTTTTTATATATGAAAAGGAAAATCCAGACTTGCAAATGAATGAGAATTACATAAAAAATAAAAATAAAATTAAAGAGTAAAAAGAAAATTGCAAAACAAAGAAACAGAGCGGCGGTGCTGAGCAAGAGATGAGCCTGATCAGCCTCAACATTCTCAACTGCAGGAAGAGATGGGATGAGCCTTGCCTGCAATGATGTCTTGTTGAGTTGGTTTTCAACCACTTGAAACATGCAATTGACTGTAAAAAGCGGGCAGAGCTTTTGGTTTTGGAGATTGAGAGTGAGAATGGATGGTTTGATGTTAGGAGTCAATGGGGGAAACAGGATAAGGAACCTCAGTGAATTGACTGGTGGATGATGACAGCAAGGGATTGCGGCAAGCGGTGACAGATGAGCGGGATGGAGATGATTGGGATCAGATCAATTCATGAGGATTTCAGGAGTCACCCCTGGAAAGCTGTCAATGGTGGTGGTGGGAGGCCATTTTTGTTGTTGCCAATGAGGATTACAATGGCGGCCATGAGGGAGGGAGTGACAAATTGTGCATGGGCTTGGCCAAAAATTTGGGCCATGAGCATAACAACAAAGGGTTTAACAGAGGATCAGAGAATTTGCAAGCCCTGGAGAGCCTTCCTAGACCCCTAGGATAGGGGAGAGTTGGGAGAAGGGGAAGAGGGAGAGTACCCACAGTAACATAGAAAAAGGTTTTTTTTATTTTTATTTTTAGATGATAGTCAGATGAAAAATTTTATGTAAAAAAGATTTTTGAAAAAGAAATTGCCTGTTTCATGAGGTGTCCCGAATTGGTCACCACAACGGCACCAAACCCAATGAAATTTCAGTCTCTTCCAATTAACTACAAATTTCAGATGAAGAGCTTGACTTGGACTATAAACATTGGTCAATCAGTTCATTAAACAAAAAAATTAACCTTTCAAAAAAAAAGAGACTTACAATCATTTGTCTTTTCTTCTTTGGTGACCTTTGACTTATCTTTTCCCCCTTAATTTACTTTTCAATGTGTTCAAATCAAGAAGGATCTTGTGGGGTAACTGTAAATTTTGGAAGGCCTCTGCTTGATTGAAAGACTTGAGGTTCAAGTCTTGGCTTTTATTGATAATTGGCCGTCTCATTCATCACGTGCTCTAACAGCCAGCAGTAATTTTGATAAGGATGATTCAAGATCATTTCATTGAGCTTCTCATGTAACTGAGAATTGTTGAGCATTTAATCAAAATCAACCTTTAAAATTTAAAAAGCATCAAATATTAGTCAATTTGGAATCATCATTTCATTCAAGTAGGAATGATCATTCAAAAAGAATTCATCACAAATTAATTTAAACAATCCAAATTAAAAAAAATTACAGAAATAGAACTGCAAGGGTCATAATCCAACCTCCACTGAGGATGAACATTTTCAGTCACAACAGGGCCTCTTGATGCTATTAGGTCACCTATTTGGTGGGAAAATGGCAAACCCATACTCATTTAGTATGGCTTGATGCACAGTTCCCCATTATGGTTCCAATTTAACATCTCTAGTTGATCTCCAAATGTTTGATTGCTTTTAAAGAAATCTTGTATCCCAATGGTAACAGTTCATTAGGAAGAAATATTCCAATCTTTATTCAAGATTTTTAAAGGGAAGCCTGAAAAAATTGAATTGGATTGGAAAATTTCCCCTCTAGGTTTTGCCAAACATCCAACAGGTTTCCCAACAGGTTTTCAAGTAATTTTTTGAGATCAGTAGCATGGGCCCCTTCAAACCAAGGCTTTGTTCCATTTAAAAAGTAATTTTTTTTGAAAATACAAGTTTTTACAAACATCTCTTTGATACAAAAGATATTATGATACATATACTCAATTAAATCCTCACAGTATTCCAGAAAACACTATAAAAGTAATAATGTAAGAAACCCAAAACTAGTAAGATTAACAGTAGAGGAAGTGATTTGGCACTTAATCTAAGTTTGGCATCATTAACTTCTGCCTCCTCCTTGGTTTTTGAGGCCCCATACTTAGCCCACAGAGACATAAATCTTTTCCACCCTTCAACATCATTATCAAAGCGCAATTTACAGTTTGCTTTTAGGTTTTCAGATAAGTGCCATTGACAGAATTGTCTTTTTGACTCAGGGAATATTTGTTCTAGAGCATGGATCAAAGATTTTTCATGGTCCATCACAAATAATTTGGGAAGTCTCTCAGGATCATAAGCCAACTACTTTAGCGCATTTACCAACCAACTGTAGAACTCAAAAATTTCTCTTGTTATTAAATCATGAGCTTTTGCAAAAGTTTTCTGGTTGGAAGTAATTCCTAAAACTTGCAATAGGGGGATGTTGTACTTATTTGTCTTGTAATTACAATCCATGATAGCTATATGATGGAATTGCTTACAAAGCTTTAATGACTCGGGTTGACCCAAGAATAGGGCCCCCAAGTGAACCTCTCCACTGAATTTTGCTCCATGAACCCACCCTGAATTACAAAGTTGTTCAAAGAGTACCACCATAACACTTTTTGCCTTTGGTACTGCTAGCGCTAAGTCACGCTTAGTTTTATAGATTGTTGGGTTATCAACGTATTTTCCACCATAAATTTTAATCAATTTTCTTTTGAGTTGAAGTGTATTGAGCCCATCATTCATGCCTCCTTGTAGATTGTCTAAGGCTACCCCAGAGATTCTCCTCAGGTGAGAATTCACTGAGGGGTGTGGAGATGTTTCATGTTATGTTGATCATTTTTTTAGGAGATTTGCCACCAGGGATCTGCCTTTGTGTGACCAGCACGGATTTAAAGATTGCACCCAACCTTCCTTTTGTGAGTTTGCCTTGAAGGTTTGGTGAGCAATTTCTCAGAGTACAAATCATGTCTATCACAGAATAAATCCATGTATTTATCAAGCTTTTGAGTTGAAAAATGTTAAAGCGTAACCATGCTTGATTGCCCATGTTTGAAAATACATTTTTGCCTCTTCCCTAGTAGGAATAGCTCTCAAAGGAGGTGGGGCAAGTGGATCTGTAATACTTTAATTTTCATGGTTATATTGATGGCATGAACTCCGTCAGTTTAAATCAAGTTAAATAGGGCAAACACCAGTAAAATAAAATGTTACTCACCACCAGAGGTCATGTCCATTTGTGAAAAATCTTGTTCCTCAATTGCCACCCTCAATGAGGATTTAATTGGGGCTTCCAATATTACATTACCCAAATCTCTCTTTTCCGCAGCTTTGTTCATTGCACTAATGTAGTCCTTGAATGCAGCCATGTTATAATGAGAGCTTGCAAATGTTCCCATAATGCAGAAAAATGCAATGCTACTTCAGTATTCAATCCAAATTTCAATTGAACAAATACCAAGTTTTCTCACTTTCAAGTTGAGAAAGATCAATTTTGTGGGATGTTTTATTTGCAGTTTCCTATAGTGTCACTTTAATTCCACTTGATTCCACTTTAATTTCACTTTAGTTTCAATTTATGATTTCTAGATGTGGAACAACAGTCCCACATAGTAAGTGTTGATCGTAAATTTGGGTTGATGAAACCCAAATGTGTTCCAGGGGGTCCCAAAAAGTTTTCCACAACCCCAAAACATGGAACAAAACTGCTGTGTAAAGGGGTATGCAACCCACATACGCCATTTACAGGGGGTTGTGCATGTTTAAGACAACCCCTTGGGCACATGTAGACACATTTTTTTTCCTGCATGCAACTTTTGGATGCGTGTATGGGCCCCAATGCGTCTATTGGGCTGTTTAGGGACCTACACAATGTGGTGGTCTTTTATAGATGCGAGTTGGAATTGGCTGCGCACTGCGTGCTCAGAAGTAGCGGCGGGATTAGCAGGAGTAGCGCGCTCAGCAATGGGTGCGGCTTTGCTGCAGGAAGTTGCCCTGCGGGCTCAGCAGCAGTCAAATCAGGCTCAGCATCTGGAGACGCAGGATGGATTGGATTGGATCAGATTGGACGGATTGCCTGCGGATTGCACATTGCAAGACATGGATTGGATTGCAAAAATATATCTTGGATATCTGGAATGGAGCATTGGACGGATGCGGACATGCGCAGGGGGCTCTGAGTTGGGTGCAGCACAAGGGGGGCATCATGAGAAGGATGAACCGGGTGGACGTAATGGGAGGTGGGTAATACAGATGGATATTGGATATGGGATATGGGATATGGGATGGGAAGGATAGAGTTGATAAGAAGGACAAACCAGGTGGACGTAATGGCAGGCAGGCAATACAGAGGGATATGTGATATGGGATGGGAAGGATAGAGTTGGGCTAGGGCTCTGTGCTAAGGGGTTGTCTTTCATTATTCTTACTTTTTTCTGGTTGGGGGGAGGTTACTTGAGCCCCAACCTCAACCCAGTTGGAGGATCATGATTGGATCATTGATCACGCAGGGTCACATTGGGTTGTCATAGGTTTTGGAAGGATCTTTACTCTCAATTCTTTATCTCTCAGTCAAAGGGTGAACAGTTGCACTCAGGGTTTACAGATGCAAGGGATCAATAAGTTCCAAACTTGGGAACCCTTAAAGGAGAATTACTCTTCTGAATTTCACATCTGGGGGTCTGTGCAGGAAGTAATCTTATGTTCCTTGTCTCTTGAAACTAACAAGCGCAATGTCCCAGTACCACCCCAGTACCACCCATCAACCATTGCGGGGTCAACTAATGCTACCCTCACTCCTCTTCCTCCTCCTCCTCCTCCAGCTTCTCAGAAGCAACCCTCATCAGGGGCGGGATAGAGTGTTCATTTTTCCAAAAATGGCGCAAACCACAAGCCAGTTTGAATCAGGCCGCAGAACTATCCTCACATCTGGTTCAACACTGAGGATGTTGTTCAATTCCTTGTGCAACACAAAGGAATTTCCAACACAGTGTGATAGGCCAAACCTGTCCTATAGCCATCAGACTCACTTTTTATTGTGAAAACAGCTCAATACCTCAAATTAACCTCAGAATTGGATTCTACATCACAAATAACCCATAGTAACTCAGCCAAAGTACCCCACTACCTCTCAGGGATTAGAAGATACAGTCCAACAAACCCCCAACTGTGGAAAACTCATACCCAACCAGGTGTCACATCTCTGTAGAAGACACAAGAAATACCTTGTAAACTCTCAAATACATGCCAGTCACAGCTTACCCTCAATACCAGGACCATACACCAACCCTGTCACCCCAACCAGAATACAGCAATACAGATACAGGAGGCAGTACATTTGGTTCAGCTCCTATCACCTCACCCAGAAAGCAAGCAAATATACATACAGGAGGCTGTGCAGAAGTGTACAGGAACAGTAAAGGCAGGGGGAAGTGGAACCAGTCTCAACCAGGACCAAACAAATAAGAAAACATACATACAGAAGGATGTACAGAAGTATAAAGGAGCAATATATGCAGTAGGAAGTGATACCAAACAAACTACCGGAACCATGCAGTACCAAACAAACTCAGCACCACATAGCAATTTATGTAGTCAGAATTATGTGATAAAAACAAAGTACCAGTACCAACAATCCTCCGCACCACACAGCAATCTATGCAGCCAGAAGCATGTGATACAAACAAAGTACCAGTACCAACAACCCTCAGCACCACACAGCAATCTATGCAGCCAGAAGCATGTGATACCAAAAAAACTACCAGAACCATGCAGTACCAAAAAACCTCAGCAACACACAGCAATTTATGTAGTCAGAAGCATGTGATACAAACAAAGTACCAGTACCAACAACCCTCAGCACCACACAGCAATCTATGAAGCCAGAAGCATGTGATACCAAAAAAACTACCAGGACCATGCAGTACCAAACAACCTCAGCACCACACAGCAAATTATGCAGTCAGAAGCATGTGATACCAAACAAACTACCAGAACCATGCTGTATCAACCAACCACAGCACCACACAGCAATTTATGTTGTAAGAAGCATGTTATTCAAAACAAACCACCAGTAACAACAACCCACAGCACTACACAGAAATATATGCAGGCAGTCAAGACCATGCAGCACCAAACAAATCACCAGTGAATGAACAGAAGCACATGTAGGGAGAATCAAGTAGCACCAGACCAACCATCAGTACTGCACAGGAATAAATTGTATCTGCACTTCACAGCAGTTTATGCAGGTCTTTGCATGCATGAAACCCCTGTACCAGCTTTTCCAAACCAGCAGAAATGCCTCATGTAACTTTACAAGCCTTTCCCAACCAGCTAACATGTCTCATGAATTTGTAGCTCACTTTTCCTCACCAGAACAGGGAGAACATTAAGGGGCAGTCTTGAGCACCCCTGGGGGCAGTATTGTCTATTTAAGGAGGGCTTCTCTGCCCTATCCAAGTTTTATCATCCATCTCATCACCCATCCCCTACTCACCCCATCAACCCATCCATCTGTGGTACCTACCCAGATAAAATATTAGTAGTGAATAAGTTATAAAAGGAAGCAAGAAATCAGAAACCAAGTTATTAACCATCTTTAGCCTACTAAACCACCCAATAGGTGCTTGAATAAGGGTTCTTACTTGACCTAGATATTCAGCACCATATTAAAGAAACCCCACCCATTAGTTAATAAATAACCCTTACAAAGAAAGAGAGCACAAAAAAAAGAAACTACAAACCTTTCCTCTGCCCAGCCCGCTGTGGGTAAACCCATCCTTGGGTCCTCTCCTGAACCATCCCTTTGATAAACCCTTGAACGCTTTAATATTGGGATACTGGTTCAGATCATATATATCTGATGAATAATTAAACAATAATCCAATACATCTGGTCTATTCTTCAACAAATCCTACCAATACCACAGTTAATAACTTATTTAGGTCTGATCTGAGACCTATTTTAAGTTTCAAAGAAACCAGCCTTTAATTTAAGTAAATTATTGTGTAGACTTACTATAGTACTAGAAGGGCAGGAAATTCAAAACCACTCTTAGTATATACTAATACTCCAAAGGAGTAGAAGTAATACTAAATTCCCCTTCAAGGACTGCCATAAAGCTATTTGCTACTTTTATTTATATAATCCCATCAGGATTCTCTACAACGGAAGGTGCAACAGGTTTGGATAAGGCTTGGCTTGTTTTCCTCTTCATTATGGACAAAGAGAAGCTTTGGGATGTGGAGGAGATGGAGGGGTATGAGGAACTCAATTTTCCAAAACTGAAGGTGGGAACCTTGGCGGGGTGGGGAAGGCGCAAACCTTGGTTTTGGGAAAGAAAATTCAAGCAAGCCGCAGAGGAAGCAAGCGCAAATGGCGGAGTTTGGACACGAGCGCAATTGGGGGATTATGTAGCAAAGTTTGATTGGATCTATTTTTACCTGGCAAAGAACAAGGTGATATTGGTGCAGACGGGCGCAATGAAGAGGGTGTTTTTGAGAGGAATGAGTCCCCCACTCCATGGGTGGGTGCAGCGGAACTTGTACAACAACAACCTGGTAAAGAGGTTGTTGGATGGGAGTATTGTTCTTCTTCCAGACATCCTTGTCATTTGTTGCGCAGTGGAAAGCAAGCTGGAATTGGAAGAACTAATGGAGGAAATGGCAATTTTGTTCCCAACAGGGCCAAGGAAGTCTTCTTCCCACACTCTGGCGGCACCAATGCAAGCTCCGGTTGCAGGCCCCTCAAAAACAGAATGTGCTCTGGCCACACCACCGACAAAAAGCCCAGAGGTGAGCAAGATGACAGAATTGATGAAGTATTTACAGATCTTTCTGAGTCAAATGTTTTCCGGGTTGTGCAATCCTCCTCCTCACCTTAGGGGACCGCTTCCCCCCTTTGATCTTCCCGTGTTGTGGTTATGCAATTACTGCCAAGACAAGGGACATTTGCAGTCAGGGTGCAATAACATGACCCAGGAGCTCAAGGGGGGATTGGTTTGACCGGTGGGAATGGAATTCATGTTCCCAATGGGCAAGCAGATCTCCTCCGAGCCTGGGAATCCAACTGTCATGGAGAAAGTGCGCGCGCGAGGACAGGAACGGGTGTTAACTCCTCAAGCTTTTCTGGGGATTTTCACTGGTCCTGGGTTATGGCAACCACTGCGCGTTAAAGAGGAAGTGAGGGTGTTAGCAACAGAGGAGTTGGCAGCGGTGGAAAGGATGGATGTGGATGCTAAGGAACGGGTAATGCGGGAGGCTCCTCAGCCAATTGCGCGCATTACCAAAAATTATGGATGGCCAGTGAATCCGGCGGGGAAGAAGAAGGCGGTGGAAATCATGCGCAGGGTGATTGGGAATGAAATGAATATTCCCTTGACCTTGAAGGAGTTGGCGGTGGTGTTGCTGGTGGTAGTGGATGAGATGGTTCAGGCGCTTAAGGATTGTGGGCACAATAGGATCCCTCCAATGGTGCAGCGGGTGAACTTGGCTTGGGATGACGTGGAGCGCAAGCTAGCCGGGATGAAATTGGTTTCAACCCCACTGGCTTACGTTTTGATGAAGATTTCTGGAAGGAAGGTGTGGGCCCTGGTGGATAGCCGTTTTATGGTGAACCTCCTTCTGTCTAGATTGGTCAATGAAATGGGATTGGTTTGGCCAAAATGTGCAATGGGGCTTTGTGCGCTTAATGGCAGGGTGTATTGCCTTGATGGGATTGTGGAGGAGAAAGAGGTTGAGGTTGAAAGGGTCTGTAAACCACTTTCTTTTCTATTGTTTGATTGCAGGGAGGCTATTTTAGGACAGCAATTCATGTTTGGGCTCCAAGTGCCAATGAAATTGGATCTAGAGGCAGGGACGGAAGCATTGGCGGTGGAAGATTTTTCCGGTGGGAAATTCAAAACCACAATCTGTGATCAGGGGTTGGAGAAGTGTATGTGGGATTTGGCAAGAGAGGAGGAGGAGGAACCCAGCGCGGAGTTGGTTTGCAAGGGGGGCCGGAGGTGAATTTTGACTAGTTGGCCAAGGTTACTGCACAGAGCAAGCTCCGGCTTTGTGCGGGCGGTTGACCAGTGAGGAGCAGGTGGGATGAAGGAAGGAAGCGCGGGATGCACTGTGGTGACCAAATCTGGACACCCTGGACCAGATGCAGAAGAGTTCAAAATTTTTTTACGGGTCTTTTAATTAGGTGTTATTCAAAAAAAAAAAAAAATTGGAATTTCTTTTTCAGTATCACTTCTCCAATTTCCTAATCCTGTCAAACATCCCTTTTTCCCATTTGTCTAGGACAGACCTCTCTTGGCCTGGCCATCTAGGTAGCATGTTCAATCCCTTTCCTCTTTTTTCTTCTCCTTCCTTTTGGCCAAACTTGCAGGCCGAGACCTGCTCGGCCCAAAATTCCCTTCATCTTCATCCATCTCCACCTCCAAACAGACTTTGATCGACTATATCAATCATTGGCCAATCAATCCTGTTGATTCTATCCAATCTACCACACCTTCAACAAACCATCATCCATAATTGTCTCCACCCAGCTCATCCAGTTCTCCTTCCTCCCCCTCCCCTTGCTTGTCCCCATCCAAGTCTCCCACCATCCATTCTCATCATCTTCAAACAGACAACAAGCTCATGCTCAAGATCCACAAGATGACCCCAATCAAGATGATTCACCTCATCCAGCAAGAGAGCTCAGGGTGATATTGATTGCACCCAGGTGGAGAGAAAAGTCTCCATCTTTGGGTAGTCCAGAGGCTTGAAAGTGGCTCAAGAGGTAGTGGGATATTGCATCAATTGTTGTCGAGACGGTCATCCAACATCCCAAGCCAATCGGATCTAGCCTAGAATCAACCCATTGGCGCTCCTCATCCTCCTCCGCGGCCACCCTCACCAATGATTGTCACCCTCATGAGGAGGGTCCTCCGCTCAGTAGCGTCCTGTTGGATCTGGGCAAAGCACTGGATTGTTGGCCTCTTAATGGCAACCCAATCAATCCCCAAGCCCCCACCATCATCAATCCATTGCCCACCATTGCTCTTTCTCTCTCACTCAATCCCCCCCTTGGTCCCTGAATTGGCTGACGCCAATCCATCAATAAATCCCACCCCCCCTCCATCTTTGGGTGGGGGTTGGAAAATGTCGTCTGCCGCCCACAGAAACCCGCGGGCGGCCTGATCTGTTTCCCCTTTCCCACCCCTCCCGCCTTTGGGCAAGGGGTGGGTGTGATTCTGGTATTGTTGTGCCCGTCCGTCCACGGATGGACACAGGATAGGTGAAGAGATGAAAGGATCCCACCCCAGTCAAGCCGGCTGGACTTCTACCTGCCTGCGCAATAAAATTATTCTGATCACCTTTATCTGAAAATCAAAAAAAAAAATTCTTTTTCCGCTCCATTTGTAGTATCTCTTGTACATAGTCTAAGAGGCCTCCTGCCCATATACAGAGGGGCTCTCCCCTGCCTTTTGGAGGGGGATTAGCACCAGCACATCCTATCCCCACATCACATCAGCACAGGGTATCATAATCATTTTCACCTTGCAATAAATCATCCATGGGGTCTTCATTCCCCTTTATCTGGTACAAAAATTTGGGTATATCTATGATTGCCCCTTGATCCTTGAGGCTCCATACTCAAAACCTTTATCCTTGAGCCTCCATACTCAAACCCTTGATCCTTGATCCTTATCACCAACCAATAGCTTTGCTGGTTGAAGAAGAATTTGACCAATTGACTTCTTGAGTGTGTTACACCACTCCTGATCCCTTTATACAACCATACTGGTCCTGATCATCCTTTGTTATCTTTCTGGAACCAGTCACGTTTTACTGAAAAGGTTTTATTAAGCTTAAAACCTGGAGTGTTAAACCTCCCTTCATCTCTTTTGAAGTTGAATTTGGCCACGCTACCCTTGAGTCCCTTGAGAAGTGTTGGGTTATTCTTGTTTGAATCAGTTATTGTTTTGCTTCTAGAGCTTCTTCAAACAATTAGCTTTGTCTTGTGCAGCCACCCACAGTTCTCTGGTACCCTTCAAGCGCTTTATTGCGGAGAGTTGGGCAGTTTTATTGAGAAACTGGAGGTTGTTTGGGATTGATTTGATCTTTCCTAAGCTTCTGCTGACAACCAGCTATTAGCTTGTTGGAATTGTTACTTACAATTTCCTTGTCTTGTTGAACTCTGAACAAACCTTGACTTCTTTTATTCAAGTTTTCCCCGGCACCATCTTGTCTCAGATAGTGTTGTTTCCCCAGCTACTGACTACTATCATCTTTATCCTCTTACTTTTGGTCCCTTGTTTACCAGGTTCTGGACTTTGATCTCAGTTACATTTAAATATTTTTGCAACACTCAGGAGGGCAGCCTAAACAGCACCTTTCCCCTCCGCAGAACTGCCATGGCCTAGCACCATTTGGGGTCTTACATTTGGTCCCCTGGGCCTGGATCAAACCAGCAACTTTGGGATTTACAGTCCCAACATCAATCATCAACTTCGTAATCCAATCTCTTTCTTTTTTTTCATTCATCATCTAGATCTGTGGAGGAAACTTGCTCTAGAAGTAAGTCCTCCCAATTGTGCACCACCTGGTCAAGATACTTGTTGTTTTTTGAGAAACCCTACTCTTGCCACATTTGTGAGCCACTTTGGAAATCCGTTCCTTGGATCTTTTAGGAAACTTTGTCAAAGTGTAATCCACCACCAACTCTTCTACTTGTCCTAAGATGCTTAAGATCAAGCCCCAGAACAAGAACTTAGGATTCAATGGGACAAACGTGGAACACTTCTTGGACTCGTACAAGATGGCTGCTTTGGTGGACGGGGCTAGCAAATTCAATATGGCCTACCAGTTACAATTTTTTATCTCCTCTGATGAAGTTATGGAAATCATTGAGTTGTTTTAAGGTTTTGAATGGCATAACTGGACCCTGGTGTGGGGAGCAATGTTGGCTTATTGGAGAAAAATAGATGTTGGACAATTTACTTTGCAGGATCTAGATAACCTTGTCTCCCAGTGGATCTGCAATGGTGGTGTGGCTTCTGCTTCCAATTATCAGTATTTTAGGAAAGCTTGGGATCCCATCCAATCCTACCTTGTCCAAAAAGATCACATTGACACAGTAGAAAAAATTTGAGTCCAATTTTTCCAATCTTTCTATCTTGGATTGCAAGAAAGGATCAAGGAGAAACTGGTAGAGTCTGGATCCATGATCACTACCAGGGATAATCGATTCAAGCTCCCTGGTTTCCTCATCCTTAGGGGAGTTGTGGATAAAGTCATGAAAGGTCTAACAGCCCTCACTTTTGTAAATTCTAAAACCGCTGAACCAGTCCATGCCCCATCTTTCAAAGAGTCAAACAAGATCATGAATAAAATGGAATCCAATTTCAGGCCCAAGAAACCTCAGCCTAACCAAGAAACCGCTACAATGGACAAGATCACTAAACTGCTCAAAGCCTTTGAAAACAAAATGGATCAAAAGATTTCCTCTCTTGCTGTTCCTGAACCTTCTAGTGCTTTTCCTAAAAATACTATAGTCTGCTATTATTGGCACAGGGAAGGCCATGGAACTGGTCAATGTCTCAAGCTCCAGAAGGACAAAGACAAGAAATTAGTAGAGCAAAAAGGGAATAAATTTTTTCTTCCTAATGGTGCCCTGATCCCCTTTGATTCATCTTGCCCCATTTGTCATGTGGTGGCCTCTTACCAGCCACCTCCTCCTATGAAGGCATCCTTGACTTCTGAGGATCTCTGATCTTCTTGTCAAACTCTTCAACCCTGGTATCCCCAAGCTATTTCCTTCTCTTCTCTGGTTGGTACTTACCAATCCAATCCAGCAAGGAAGCAACTTGAGGAGCCCAAACATCATAAATTTCCTTCCTTGCCAACCTCAATCCTCCAAAAACCACCCAAACAACGATCCTCACCTGAGCCCTCTTCTGATGTAGAAGACATGGAGGTGGAAAAAGAGCTACTCATGGAAAGGTCTAAAGATCACCCTGATCCTCTCTCATCTATTAAACCCTCTCAATCCCCCAATCCTGTTCCTGCTTCACCCAATCTTCCTCCCTCCACCCAGCCCAAAGTTTGGTTTGAGAGGGGAATTTCTAAAGATCACCCCAATGCTGTGGAAGGGGTATTAAAGAAAATTTCTGATCTTAAAATTCCTTATCTCTCCTTGGCTGAACTCCTATCAATCTCTCCATCTTTTGCTGAAGGAATGAAGAAATGGGTTTCTTGTTGACGTGTGGAAATTTGTCCCAAGGAACTCAAGGTCTCCTCTGGAACTTTGATAGAGGACTCTGGTGGAACAGATCCCTCTTCTGAGTATGGTCTTTACTCATGTCCTCTTGGTTTTATTCCCTGCCATCTTGGTGAATCAGCTAAAACGGTCTAGCTCCTTGTTGACTCTGGCTCTCAGTTCAACTTGATCTTGGATGCTATGGCCTGCAGATTGAAACTCAGCCCTAGGGCTAGCTTCACCTCTTCAGTGTATGGAATAGGAAACCAGTCTTGTGAATTGGTTGGAATTATTGAAGACGTTCCAGTCTGGATTGGCCAAAACATTGTGGGAACTTGTAATTTCTGGATCACACGCTTGGATGGACCCATCATCTTGGGTTGACCTTTCTTAATTGACTTTGGAGTAACTCTGATGTTTTCTGATCAAGTTGGGGAGAGAATCCTCCTCCCTGATTCAGATTGTAGAAAAATTGAGGTTCCTCTTTTTTCTTTGGATTCTGGTTGCTGGGAAAGAGATTTCCCCGGTCATTTGCCTAAACAGAAGGATAATCCCAGTTTTTCTCATTTTTTATGGGAGTAGTTGATCCTACTAATAGTTGTAGTTCTTTTCAGCCTCAAAATTCAACTCAAGGGTCAAATCTTATCCTGGCGGCTTATTTCTCTTTCTTTTCAACGTTTTCTTATGATCTCAAAAATATCAAAAATCAAAAACAAATCAAAATGGAAAAATCCAAAAATATTTCTTTATTCATCTGTTGTTTCTTCTTTTCCTTGTACTCTTATTCCTAATCAACCTTCTCTCAGTTCCGGTTTGAATCTCTGCAATGAGTCTAAACTAGATCAAAATCTTGATCCTATTTTTGGTGACTTTGGTATGGGAGAATATGGGCTTCAGTGGAGGCAAATTGGGGTAGAAGTAAGTCCTCCCAATTGTGCACCACCGGGGTATCCTACTACTATCATTTATCAAAAACCTTCCTTGTGCCACACATTTGAGCAATTTACAATCTCCTGGGACTTCTTTTATGGAAAAGGCACCTTTTGAAAAGTTTGCGGAACATCAAACTTGGAAGGCATTAGAACTTGGTCTTAATCCTTGTAGTCAGATCTCTCTGGTCAACTCTTGGAAAAAACAAGAACCACTCTCTTTTGCCTCCAGATATAAACGAGTTGCTAGGAACATCCAACAAGTCAATTAACCAATGCCTCTCAATCTCAACCCAGCTCTTAGGCTTCCTCCTCTATCCCGCAATCCTTACTGTGGTTTACCTCGATCTCTCACTGGTCCATTCATCCCCTCTGGTTGTGTCACTGAAGAACAGCTGAGAGTAGTCAACTTTGGACAAGCTGGATGGCTTCTACCTGAAGAGTTTTATTTGATCAAAAATGTCTTGGATCTTATGGAAAAAGCTATTGCTTTCTGTGAAGAAGAGAGGGGTCTCTTGAAAGAATCCTATGGTCTTCCTGAAATCATCCCTGTAGTAGAACATGATCCCTGGCAAAAGAAAAATATCTCAATCCCTGCTGCCAAAGTCAACAAATTCATCAAGTTGGTTGGGGAACAAGTCCAAACCGGTTTATACAAACAGTCAAGTTCTAGCTAT
This sequence comes from Puccinia polysora, assembly GCA_025617555.3. Lineage (NCBI taxonomy): Eukaryota > Fungi > Basidiomycota > Pucciniomycetes > Pucciniales > Pucciniaceae > Puccinia > Puccinia polysora. The sequence continues at coordinate 34,510,152 of CM062617.1, read as the reverse complement.
TCCAGTCCTGTTTTCTGTGTCCTTAAAAGTAAGGGTAAACTTAGAATAGTTCATGATCTCCAGCCTCTAAATAAGGTTACTATTAAAGACTCCAGTATTCCCCCCACTACTGAAAAATTTGTTGAATTCTTCTCCGGGAGAGCTTGCTATGGTCTAGGTGACATTATGGGTGGCTATGAAGAACAGTCTTTACATCCAATTTCTTGCCCTCTCACTACATTCAATACTCCCCTTGGTTGTTTCCAACTTACTTGATTGCCTCAAGGCGCCACCAACTTGGTTGCGGTCTATCAGGCTCAGATGGTTTGGATCCTGCAGGATGAAATCCCTGATCATGCTGTTATCTTTATTGACAATCGCAGAATTAAATGACCAGTTTCTGATTATAACAATGAGCTTTTACCCTGGCATTCAGGAATCTGTTGATTTATCTGGGAATATGCAACCACCTTGGAAAGGATCTTGTTCCAAATTGAAGAATCTGGGCTCACTGTCTCTGGATCCAAATTGGCTGCCTGTGTCCATGCTCTGGAAATTGTTGGTCATGTGGTCTACAAGGAAGGAAGAAGGATGGCTCCATCCAAAGTCAACAAAATCCTCTCTTGGCCTACTCCCATCAACCCAACTGAAGTCAGGGGTTTTCTAGGTGTTGTCACTTATGTTCAAATTTTTATCCCATCTCTATCCAAAATATGTGCTCCCCTACGTCGCCTGACCAGAAAAGATGCTGAATGGATCTGGACCCAAGATTGTGAACATTTTTTTCAGCTACTTAAAATGATGTTCGGCCAAGACATAGTCTTGAAAAGATCTCTTATGAACTGGGAGCTGGAAAGATCAAATTGGCTGTTGATTCTAGTTATCAATCTGTTGGGGCTGTCCTCACTCAGGAAGATGAAAATGGTCAGGAACTTCCTGCTCTCTATGAATCCTTTTCATTTTCAGATGTAGAATCCAGGTACTCCCAACCAAAACTGGAACTCCGTGGCGTGGCTTGAATGTTGAAGAAACTCCAAACTGTCCTCTGGGGTCAAAACTTTGAGTTATAAGTCAACACACAATCCATCATTGAAATGATCAATGCCCCTAGCCTCCCAAATGCTCCTATGACTTTTTGTGTGGCCTTTATCCAACTTTCTTCTTGTGATATTGTTCATAGGCCTGGAAAATCCTTCACCATGCCTGATGGTTTATCTCAACGCCCCTTGGAGATGAAGAATTGGATGTTGGAGTGGACTTTGATGAGGAGGAGCCTTTAATTTTTCCGGTCTTCACCTTTTCCTCCCAAGATTATTCTGGCTTCCAACAAGGTTTCTGGCTAAAATTACAGCAGTACCTTTCAACTCTCCAAAGGCCTCCTGATCTCTCTACTAAAGATTTTCAATCGCTCAAGAGGAAGTCCTCCAATTTCTTTGTCCAAGGTACTAGGCTTATGAAAAGAGGCAATCCTTGTGCTCTTATTGTTGTCACTATCCCCTCAAAACAAGATTCAATCCTCAAAAGTCTCCATGAAGGCCTTGGGCATTGTGGGGAAACCAAAACTTATCAACAAATATCCAAAAAATTCTGGTGGCCATCTTTGAAGAAATCAGTCTCTCAATGGTGTAGAGTTGTGAAGTATGTCAGAAAGGTGATCTTAGGCGCCCGGCTAAAATTTGTTATCCCACTAGAGAGTCCACTTTCTTTGGAAGGATTGTAATGGATGTGGTTCACATTGAGGCTGGTGGAGCTAAGTACCTCATTGTGGCTAGAGATGATTTTTCTGGATGGGTTGAAGCAAAATTTCTTAAGAACCTCAGCTCTGAATCAGTAGCAGCCTTCCTTTATGAGACTTGGACAATGCATTATGGCTTGGCTCAATCTTTTTCAACTGATGGTGGCTCTGAGTTTGGTGGCAAACTTGCCAAAATGATCCGATTTCTTCCTGGTCAACATATGGTGGCCACTCCTTATTATCCTGAAGGACAAGGCATGGTGGAAAGAGGCCATGCCCCTTTGAAGGCTGCTCTTGTCAAGTTGGCTGGCAAAAGTGGAAAGAATTTTTGCAAATTTGTTCTTTTGGTCCTCTTCTCTGATCAAATTTCAACTAAACAAACTACTGGTTACTCACCTTAAAAAATCCCCTTTGGTCAAAGGGCCGTCCTTCCTCTTGATCTGGAAATGGAATCTTTCTTAGGTATTTCTTGTGAAAAGGTTTCTTCCACCACCAATCTATTGGTTGCCAGATCCAAGCAACTGGAGCAAAGTGAAGATGTTTGTGACAAAGCTTAGCAGAAAATGATGGAGTCAAGGGAAAAATCAGTCCAGTATTGGGAGGATAAGCATTCCAATTGATTCAGGGATCCCTTGAATCCTGGTGATCTAGTTTTAGCTTAAAATCAATCCTTGGAAACTCAGTGGGGAAATCTTTTTTCCAATAGCTGGAATGGTCCTTATTGGGTGGTCCATCAAGTCAGAGGTGCATCATATGTTTTGGAGGAACTGGAGGGTACTCAGATGGTCAGAAGGTTCTCTGCTGATCAGGTCAAGAAATTTCATTTTTGTGGAGAAAACTTCAATCAGGAGTAAGTCCTCCCAATTTTGCACCACCAGGGTCATCTGCCGTGTTTTGTTGTGAAACTCTACTGTATGCCACATACGTGAGCACCTGGGACACCTTTTTCATTTTATTGCAGTCAACTCTAGGATTGTTTTCTGGATGGATCAAGATATTCTTTTCAATCACCCTCAAGATCAAATGGTCATTTCTCGTGTTCAATCATCTTTCCTTTCTTTTTTAATGAAATCAAGCTCAGATGCAGACTAGGGAAAGTCTGTAAGTTGGGGAGACTTGTGGTGACCAAATCTGGACACCCTGGACCAGATGCAGAAAATTCAAAATTCTTTTCTACGATTCTTTTATTTAGGTGTCATTTATCTGCAAAAAAAAAAAAAAAATTGGAAGTTTTTTCGGTATCACTCCTCCAATTTCCTCATCCTGTCAAACATCCCTCTGTCCCAGTGGTCTAGAACATGCCTCTCTTGGTCTCATCACCTAGGCATCAAGTTTGATCCCTTCTCTCTTTGTTCCCCCTTCCTTTTGGCCAAACGCGCGGCCCAAGACCCGCTTGGCCGAAGATATCCCACTTCATCCCATCAACCACAATCCTCTCCTACCCCTGATTGATCCTTGTTATCAAATCACTCAAAGCGTCCATCAAGCCTGATACCCCTTGTCAGAAGAAACTGTTCACATCACCACCCTCGATTCACACTTGCACTACATCCCAAACCTACTCCTCTCCTCTACCTCTCATCAATTGATCCCCAGTAATCCCAACAAGCTCATCATCTTCCTGTCTGATTGACTCAATCTTGAGCCTATACGTGCCCTCATCACCATCAACCCAAATTTGAAGACCCTCCTCCTTGCCTTGATGGGGTCCAACCCCAGGTCTCCCTCCTATCAGATTGATCAACCAGACCTTTTTCAAGCCCTCTCTAGTCCACAGCATCCAACTGGCTTGGTTCAATTGATTGAAGAAAGATTGATCAGAGGGCAATTGTCCCAACACCACCGCTCCTCTGGAGCACTTGATCCCTCCTCATCATCCTTGTGCGCGAAACCAATTGAATTCATAAATACATCCCGGCTCCTCCTTCCATTTGCACCCCCATCCATCTTTGGGTGGGGGTGCAAAAACATTGTCTACCGCCCGTGGACATCCGCGGGCGGTCTGGTCCATTTCCTTTTCCCACCCCTTTTGCCTTTGGGTGAGGGGTGGGGGATCCCGATGTTGTTGCGCGCGCCTGTCTGTGGACGGATGCAAGAGATGGTGAAGGGATGAGAAGGATCCCACCCCGGTCAGGGAGGCCGGATTTCCACCGGCCTGAGTGATCAAATTTTTCTGATCACCTGAAAATCAAAAAAAAAAAAACAAATTCCGCTCTATTTTTAGTATCCTTTGTACATAGTCTAACAGAGACTTCTGCCCATATAAGGAGGGCTCTCCCCCTGCCTTTTGGGAGGTTTATCATCATCAGATCCTACCATACCAGGGAGTATCACCATCATCTTGAAATTAAATCATCCGTGGGGTCTCATTCCCCTTCATCTGAGTCTAAAATTTGTGTATGTCTATGATTGCCCATTGATCCTTAGGCCTCCATACTCAAACCCTGATACTTGATCCTTATCACCAACCAATAGCTTTGCTGGTTGAAGAAGAATTTGACTGATTGAATTCTTGTGTGTGTTACACCACTCCTGATCCCTTTATCCAACCATACTGGTCCTGATCAGCCTTTGATTATCTTTCTGGAACCAGTCACGTTTGACTGAAGAGGTTTTATTAAGCTTAAAACCTGGAGTGTTAAACCTCCCTTCATTTCTTTTGAAGTTGAATTCCGGCATGCTACTCTTGAGTCCCTTGAGAAGTGTTGGGTTATCCTTTTTTGAATCAGTTATTGTTTTGCTTCTAGAGCTTCTTCAAACAATTAGCTTTGTTTTTGTGCAGCCACCCACAGTTATCTGGTACCCTTCAAGCGCTTGATTGTGGAGAGTTGGGCAGGTTCATTGAGAACCTGGAGGTTGTTTGGGGTTGAGTTGATCTTTCCTAAGTTTCTGCTGACAACCAGAGCTATTAGCTTGTGGGTGTTGTCACTTACAATTGCCTTGTCTTGTTGAACTCTGAACAAAACTTGACTTCTTGTATTCAATTTTTACCTGGAATCATCTTGTCTCAGATGGTTTTGTTTCCACAGCTACCAAATACTATCATCTTTATCCTCTTAATTTTGGTCCCTGGTTTCCCAGGTTCTGGACTTTGATCTTGGTTACATTTAAATATTTTTGTAACACTCAGGAGGGAAGCCTAAACAGCACCTTGCCCCTCCAAAGAACTGCCACGGCCTAGCACCTTTTGGAGTCTTACAAGGGAAAGCTTGAAACGGGGAAGCGGATGCAGGAAAGGTTCTGGTGGCTGGGGGTTGTACACGCAGTGCAGGAGTGGGTACGGTTGTGCAAAGCATGCCAGAAGCAGAGTGCAACATTACCTTGCAAAGTAGGTATCCCCACTGGTGTGGATGCCTTGTTTGGGCATATTCCTCTGGATGTGGTGCACATCAAAGCAGGTAAGTTTGCAAACCTCCTTGTTTTATGGGACAATTTGTTGGGGTTGGCGGAAGCGCGGCCGCTGGTGAAGCTTTTGGAGGAAAAAGTTGGTCAGTTTCTGGAGGAAGATTGGTTTGCCTGTTAAGGATCACTTTGGCTGGTAAAGGTAGATGGGGGTGCAAAGTTCCGGGGACGGTTGGTGGAGTTGGTGCAAAGTTGCGGAGCAAAGTTCAGGCAAGTGACGGAGTACTATCTGGAGGGCACAGGGATGATTGAGCGTGGTCACCAGCAAATCAAGGATGCAATGGTGAACATGTGGGGCAAGGATGGCAAGCAGTGGCAGGAAACCCTTCGAGTTGTTCTTTTTGCGGATTGGATTTTGGCGAAGAGATCAATGGATTATTTGCTTTACAAGCTGCTATTTGGGCAGCAACCCATGCTGCAAATTGACATTGAGCTGGAATCTTTTCTGGGTATCCACTGGTGGAAGGCTAAGACGGCCGCAGATCTAGTTGAGGCCCGCGCCAAGCAACCCCTGCAACGGGACAAGATGTTGGAGAAAGCAGCTGGAAGACTGAAGGCAACCTGCACAAAGTCCGTTTGATACTGGGACAAGCGCTGCACACATAAACTCTGGGATCCATTGCAGAAGGGGGACTTGGTTCTGCTTTACAAATGGAGCCTGGAAACTCAATGGGGGAAGTTGTTTGCGAATTGGTGGAAAGGGCCTTTCCGTGTGACATCCAAGTTCACTGGAGGTAGCTACCAGTTGGAGGAATTGGACAGAAGGCTGCGGCTTTGCATGTGAAACAATTCTTTGCACGGGGCTTAACTTTTTTTGACAAGACAGCTGGTTCCAATATTGAAAGGGACAAAACGCGGACCCTTCTTCCAAGGACAAGCCCGCGTGTGCTTTGCATCTGGCAAAGTAAAAAACTGAAGACTGCTGCGGACATCAGCCAAGTTGGGGGGGGAACGGTGGATGAATAGGGGATATGATTGGATTTGGTGAGGGGGTGCTCTAGCATGTTCACAGCCAGATTTCTAGAAACCCCAGAATGTTTTTTTTCTTACTTTTCTTCTCTCTGGATTGGCTTTGCGATTATTGCTGGCGATGGATGGTTTCTTTTAGGTACAGAAACAGTGCCAAGCTGGGTTTGCACACACAAGGACAAGCCCCACATTCCGGAATCAAACGCATGGACAATTTCCAACCAATGATTCAGGGAACTAGGTTAGTGGGTTTCACATAAAAGATGTTGGTCAAAGATCCAAGGTGCGGGCTTGGCAACGGTTCAGTGTTTTAAAAAAAATCTCTCTTTAAGTTTTCTGGTTATCTGATAGATGGAAGGTGCAAATGGTTTTGGGTGGATTATTTTTCTTTCTCTCTCTCAAGGTTGTGCGCGCGCAGCTGTTTTTCTTTTTAATCTCTCTGTTCTGTAGCTGGGTACAGGGAACGTTCTGGCAGTTCCTCTGCAGCGGTCCAGGTACCTTGAAGCGTATACTCCTCACTCTGGCAGGTTGCTCTCAAAAGCGCGGATCTTGCGGGAGGATGTTCTCTCTCACCAGATACTCTCAGTGGCGTAGATTTCTCACTCTTGGGGATATTGCTCGTGGCTCTTATTTCTCTCAGGGGTCTCACAAAGCCCAAAGGCTTCTCAGGATGGCGCGGAAAAATTCCTTATCTTTCCATAGGCACAGGAATGAAAACAAGATGGAATGAAAGAAATGAAGAGAAAGGGGGGCAATCATCCTACGTTGGCCAAGTCCTCATGACTTCCTCCGCGTCCGCCCAAGCCTCTGGGGCTAGGGACTGGAAAGCCACCAAGAAATTGTGTTGTGCATTGGCAGTTTGCGCCTAGGGAAGCACTAGAAATTTCTGGAGGAGTTTGTCTCCATTTTTCACTTACAAGATTTCAAATTTGAAGTATATGACTGAAACAGAAAGACTGAGGATCAAAGTTAGGGAAAGCATTGAGATTCAAGAAGATAGGAAGGAAGGAAGAAAAGAATACAAAAAACTAGCCAAAATGGGATGAACAGGTGAGATTAGACAGGCAGAGAAAGATGAGGAGTTTCAGGACTGAGAGTAGATAGCAGAAGTGATCTGGTGTCAGGTTATGCACGGCAATGAGATTGAGAATTACCAGTTGTCTTACTGGCAAGAATTGTGAGATGGCGTTTGGCGGAGAGTTAATGGATTTGGGTTTTGAGTCATAGAGAGAATAAGAAAAGAAAGAAGAAATAATTGAAAGAAGAAGAAGCAAAATATCAAAAGAAAAAAGAAGAAAAAGGAGATCACATGAGAGAGGGATCCGCCTCCAAGAGCGGGAACATTCAGTCTGAGTTTTTCTAGATTTGGGGTGTGTTTTGACTGGAGCATCCTCACCCCCATGGGAAGCTTGGGCAGAGCAGGATCTCAACATTCACCATTGCTTCAAAACTCACCAAGGGAAGTGCCAGAACTAGGGGGATCTCTGGGATCTTGGGAGTTGCAGCCAGAGGGGTTGCAGTGGCTGTGGGGTTCCAGTGACAACTTGATAACCAAAGAAGACGGCGCATGCGCGGGCTCGGGTGATGACCTGGGAACTGGTGATGGTGATGGCAGTGGAGGAGATGAAATTTCAGTAGGAGCTGGTCTTGGAAGAGTAGGGGGACGCGGTGGGGGCGGAGGAGGACCTGGCCTCAGTGGTGGTGGTGGAGGATCTTCCAGATGGTTTGGAATCCTTGGGTCCATTGCTGGTACATTCATCTGTACCGGCGCAGCACACTCATGGGAGGCATTTTGGAAGGTGGCAAAGTTTGGAAACTCCTGGCGCCTTGGAGGTCCAGCCAGGAGGAACGGAAATCCAAATTTGTGACTCTTGCGCAATGGAGGATTTTGGGGGGCGCATTGCAGACCCTTGCAAGGCAAGCCGGGCGGGGTGCACTCATTTGCTGAGATCTCCTTGTTGCTCAAGATCACAAAGGAGTTGCAATGGGTCCTCTTGCACGGGCAACCTTGGGGGCGGTCGCATGAAATGCCCTCCGATAGGTAGCAGGGGAAGTGTCTGGCTTGGCATGGGACACAGGGGCACCATCCCGGAAGGATGCGGCACAAAAGGCCATTCCAGCTGAATTACGTACAGGACATGATTGGTAAAGAGGGGCAGATGAGTTGTTTTTCTTTCTTTCTGTGGTATGATTGGGGGTAGGTGAGATAGTGGTGGATATCTGGGGACAGAACTCAAGCTTGGAGGGGATGTGCTGGTCTTTTATAGAGGCGAGTAAGAATTGGCTGCGCGCTGCGCGCTCCTCAGCAGTAGCAGTGGGCCCAGAAGGGGTAGCCTGCTCAGCAATGGGTGGGGCTTTGCCGCATAAAGTCACGCTGCGGGCTCAGAAGCAGTTGAATTGGGCTCAGAATCTGGAGACGCAGGATGGATTGGATTGGATCATATTGGATGGATTGCGCGTTGCAGCGCAGATTGTATTGCGCAGATATATCTTGGATATCTGGAATGGAACGTTGGGCAGATGCAGACATGCGCAGGGGGCTCTGAGTTGGGCGCGGCGCAAGGGGCGCATCATGAGAAGGATGAACCAGGTGGAAGTAATGGCAGGCGGGCAATACAGATGGATATGGGATATGGGATATGGATTATGGGATGGGAAGGATAGAGTTGAGCTAGATTTCTGTGCTTAGGGGTTTTATTTTGTTGAATATTCCCCAGGCACTCTTCACCTATCATCTCCTACCGCTTCTCCGCGCAGAGTACCTTACTATCTATTGTCATTTCGGACCGCGCCTCTGGGCACGGATGCGCACTGAACCTACAACGGGGACCCCAATGTGGCTTTCTTGTACATACTTGGACTCACTGCTTCAGTCCAATCTCAAAACCATCAACCAATGATCTCATCCTCTTGACTTTCTTCAATCCTCTTCTCCCTCATTCTATCTCGTCTTTCTATGTTTCTTCCAACTATCTCCCTTATCTATTTCCATTCTCATTCTTCTTTCTCTTCCAATCTCCTCAATGGCTATCCTCCCTCCATCAAGTAAACGCTCAAACCAAATTTGCCAATCTTTTACCAGTAAGATGACAACTTCTCCAACAATCCCTATTAAATTCAATCTAACTCTACAATCCAAACAGTCCTTCTCCTTCCACTCAAATTCCTTGTCTTCTATTTCTTCTTTCCTCCTCAATTGTCTCATTGTCTACAGATCTCCTCTCAACTTGAAGCTGTCTCATTGAACAACACTCTTTGATCTACGCTGTAGGATTCTACATTTCTTTCTCCACGCTTTCTGTCTCTTTTAAGATTCTTTCTGATATATTTCTTTCTGTCTATTCCTGATATCTCAGCCCAAGCTGGTTATAGTTCTCAAGAAATATATCACAAACTTATTACGGTTAAAAGCCGAAAGACCCTCCTACAAATCAAATCAATCAAGCTATGAACAAACCAGCCAGAGCAAACAACTACTTTCATTAAGTTGCCCTGAAGGCATTGGTTGACGCCATACCTCATTTGAATGAAGAGAATTATTCAATTTGGCAAGACAAGATGCTCATGTTGTTCAACCTCAAAGATATCAAGGACGCTATCACTCAACATTCTGGCCCTCTGTTGTCAAAACAAGATAGAGAAATCAGGGCAATATTGTTATCCAAGCTCAACAGTACCACTCATGCAAATGTCATCAACTCCACAAACATTTCCTCCTCTAAACTCTTATGGGCCAAAATTAGGAGAAGATTTTCTTCCTCTGAGACAGCTAATTGAGCAAGAGTCTTCAATCACTTCCTCCATTGTGTCTTCCACAAAAATGCCATTGAAAGCTTCATCACTGAAATGAGAAAATCCATCACAAGAATGATGGACATTGGGATCAAGCTACCTAACAATATCATGGCGTATTTGCTACTATTCAAGTTCCCACCTACACTTGAAAACCTCAAGCAACAAATTATGCACATAGAGAAGAATCTGACAATGGACGTTGTCTTCAATCACCTTATCCAATACCACAACAAGAGAAAGGCACAGTCCAATCTGAATAAATCATCCACCAATGTCTCATTAGTCTTGACTAAGACAAGGAACTATAAGGACGAGAATAAAGCTAAGATGAGATGCCGTGAAGGATATCACAATCCCAACGCACCTCATGCGGAGACCTCATGCTTCCATCTTCATCCCAAGATTGCACCTGAGTGGTGCATCAAACAACAAAACAAGTGCAAAAAGAAGATTAAGAAGAATATGACGATCAACTACCACGCCTTTCTGACTCTATGGATCAATTTCAATAATAACCCTAATCTACTCTTAGACTCTGGAGCTAACTTACATATTTTTAACAATCTGAAGTTCTTCTCCTCCATTGAGCTTCAAGAGGAGCCTGAGGAAATCATGACCGGAAAACTAGAAGCTAATCTCAAAATACAAGGGATCGGATTGGTAAAACTTGAATGGAATGATTCCTTGATCACGCTTGAAGATTGCGTCTACGTACCCAACATATTTGTGAATCTGATCAGTCCTGGACTCCTTGCGAAGAAGGGATGTAACCTCACTCAAATCCAAAACATGTTTCAAGGTGACCAGAGAGGATCTAATTGTGCTGAAGGGATTGATAAGAGATAATCTATTTTTCATTGAAAAGCCACGCTTGACTGGCCAAAATAATGCAGTGAACTTTGTCAATCAAACTTCTCAGTCATATACTCTATCCGAATTGCACAAAATGTATGGGAAAGCGTCTATCTCCACTCTCAAACCTCTCCTAAAGGACCGCTTCTCAAACAACAAACTCCAGACTTTCCAATGCAATAACTGCATCAAGAGAAAAATTACTAGATGTCCCTTTTCAAACGTCTCCACTCCCGCTATTAAGCCCTTAGAACAAATCCATCTTGATTTAGTTGGTCCAATCACTCCTCAGTTGAAGGCCGGCCATCATTACCTGCTCACTCTGGTTGACAACCATACTGGCTACCTTGTATCTTTTCCTCTAGCTTCCAAAGATCAAACATCTGAAACAATCACCAATCTTCTAGAAACCAAATATAAGAGTTTAAATTACTACCCCACCAAGATCTACTCAGGTAGGGAACAGAATTCTGCAATTCAACGTTAAAAGACTTTGAAAAAAGGAAATTTATCAAACTCCGCACTTCCAAGCTGTATCATCCGCAACACAACGGACGAGTTGAAAGAGCCAATAGGACAATCATTGAATCCACCCGGTCCACTTTCTCCTCATCCCTCCTTGCCAAGAAATACTGGCATATAGTGAAACGCAGTTGTTGCTTTATGTTAAATCAAATCCCTCAAGAAGGTAAACAATTTTCTCCCTGGGAACTCATGTTTGGTAAGACTCTCCCAGCTAATTACTTGCAACCTTTATGTTCCTCTGTGATCTACCTTGCCAACTGTCTTCAGAAAGGAAGAAAATTCGACAAAAAAGGTCTAGAAGGAGTCCTCATTGGATTCAACCCCATCTTTCATTCCTACTTGGTCCTAAATACGCTTGGAACCGTTGTGGAAACCAAGCAAATCAAGTTCCTCAAGAATCAGCTCAACAACTTTCTATTCTACAAGCCACAAGTCTCAGACATCTTCTCTCAACCAGATTCAAATGCCTACGGAACTGACTTCTCAACCAATGAAAAAAAATACCTAATTAGGGAGTCTACCCCTGAACGCTCTGACTCGGACTTGGATCAAGAAGACATTCTTCCATCCTCTCCGGAATCCCTGCCTCCTCCTTCACGTCTTGAACTCAAACAACCTCTTCAAAGACCCAATCTCTGTCCCCAACACAAACTTCAAAAACGCCAGAGATACGGCTTCCACCATTACTACAAACCTCCATCTTATAAGGCCTCCAGGAAATGTTCCGAATGGCATAGGTGGAAAACAGCTTCCAAAGAAGAACTCAAATCAATTGAAATGCAAGAAGTTTGGGAAGAATTTTACGGAAAACCAGAAAACATACTAAACACAACTTGGGTATTCAAGGTTAAAGAAAATTGTCACGGAGAACCTGTCAAATATAAAGCGCGTCTGTGCGTGCAAGGATTCAACCAGGTTCAAGGTGTAGATTTTGAAGAGACTTGGGCTCCAACGGGGAAACTTGCATCCCTTTGTCTTGCTCTGATCTACGGCTTGAAAAATCAAATGACTTTTACTCAATTTGATGTAAATGGAGCTTTTCATCACGCTCCCTTGAATGAAACGGTAATAATCAGAACTCCTGAAGGATCAAATTGAAAATCTCCTTATCTCAAATTAAAAAAAATTTCTCTATGGGCTAGGCCAATCGCCTAAAAATTGGTACAACACACTTACCGCCTGGATCAAGTCCCAAGGATTCTGCGAATCCGTCAGCAACCCCTGTTTGTATCTCAACTCTAAGTCAGGGGAAGTCCTCTACTTCCATGTTGATGATCTAATTCTGGTAGGAAGGTCTGACTTATTTGCAGTCTGTTTGTATCTCAACTCTAAGTCAGGGGAAGTCCTCTACTTCCATGTTGATGATCTAATTCTGGTAGGAAGGTCTGACTTATTTGCAGTCAATTTCTTAGAAAGATTCTCAAACTCTTCCTGTTAGTTGCCAAATACAATCCTTGGGATGCTGATGCAATTTGATGGGGACAGTATATTCCTAAGCCAACCCAAACACATCAAGAGGGGCCTTGAAGAACTGGGTCTCACTGACTGCAAAAACATCAATACACCTCTCACTCAAAACTTTCATCTTGAACCGGCTTCAGATGAAGATCACGCGCAGTTCTGTCAACTGAATATCAACTAACAATCTACAATTGGATTGCTGAATCACTTGTCTCAATATACTTGCCCAGAAATTTCCTTTGCTGTCTCCAGTCTTGCAAGATTCAATGCAAAGCCGGGTCTTACTCATTGGAAGGAAGTATGCAAAGTATGGAAGTACCTCAAGACCACAAAGGATTTCAAGTTGACTCTTAAGTACAACTCGTCTAAGGAATCTATCTCAAGTTATAGCAACGCTACGTGGGGAGACAACCCCACTTTTTGCAAACCTCAAACTGGATACATAGTCTTACACTACGGTAGTCCAGTCCTTTGGAACTCCTCAAGGCAGAAAAATGTTGCATATTCCTCCACTGAATCTGAACTCAACGCCCTGCTCAATTGCTACCTCAAATTGAAGTGAATCACCCACCTAGTTGAAGAAATCCATGGCTCTACTTCCAATAAACCAATGATGTACATAGATAATAAAGTTTTAGATGATAAAATAAAGAAATTTGGGTTGCACTTGAAGTCACAACACATCAACATTAAAACTAAAGGCCTGCGGGATGATTTTTCTCTTGTCAAGTTTGACCTGCTTCTTGTTCCCACTGCTGAAATAATAGCAGATCCTCTGACTAAAGCCACCTCTGTGGGGGCTCTTCATCTTCTTCAACAAATCATATTTCCCAATCAACCTAGTCAATCCTTAGTTGATTCCATCTTACCAGTCACAAGGGGTGTTGAATATTCCCCAGGCACTCTTCACCTATCATCTCCTACCCCTCCTCCTCCGCGCAGAGTACCTTACTATCTATTGTCATTTCTGACCGCGCCTCTGGGCGCAGATGCGCACTGAACCTACAACGGGGACCCCAATGTGGCTTTCTTGTACATACTCGGACTCACTGCTTCAGTCCAATCTCAAAACCATCAACCAATGATCTCATCCTCTTGAATTTCTTCAATCCTCTTCTCCCTCCTTCTCTCTTGTCTTTCTATGATTCTTCCAACTATCTCCCTGATCTATTTCCATTCTCATTCTTCTTTCTCTTTCAATCTCCTTGACGGCCATCCTCCCTCCATCAAGTAAACACTTGAACCAAATTCGCCAATCTCTGACCGGTAAGATGAAAACTTCTCCAACAATCCCTATTGAATTCAATCTAACTCTACAATCCGAACAGTCCTTCTCCTTCCACTCGAATTCCTTGTCTTCTATTTCTTCTTTCCTCCTCAATTTTCTCATTGTCTACAGATCTCCTCTAAAATCAAAGCCGTCTCATTGAACCACACTCTTTGATCTACGCTGTAGGATTCTACTTTCCTTTCTCCATGCTTTCTGTCTCTTTTAAGATTCTTTCTGATATATTTCTTTCTATCTATTGCTGATTTCTCAGCCCAAGATGGTTATAGTTCTCAAGGAATAAATCACAAACTTATTATATTTCATCATTCTTGCTTGTTTCTGGTTGTGCTTAGGTTAGGGTTGAGGGGGAGATTACTTAAGCCCCACCCTCAACCCATTTGGAGGATCATGATCAGATCATTGGATCACCCAGGATCACATTGGGTTTTCATAGGTTTTTGAAGGATCTTTACTCTCAATTCTCTATCTCTCAGTTGAAGGATGAACAGTTGCACTCAGGGTTTACAGATGCAAGGGATCAATAACTTCCAAACTTGAGAACCATTAAAGGAGAATTCCTCTTCTGAATTCCACAACAACTCCCATACAACTGGGAGTTTTGAATTTAACATCACCCTTTCCACAATAGCCGATCAACCCAATAGCAAACTCATCAAAAATGGAAAAAACCAAAATGGTATACCTATAAAGGGTCTTGGAACTGCCACCCTGCCCTTTAGCAAAGTCAAAATGGACCTTGAGAATTCTGCTTGGGTTCCAGATGCAACTTTCAATAAAATCTCTATGGGAGCTCTGCTCAAGAAAGGATTTTCCCTAAATTTCAATTGTAAATCCACTCCTTCAATGTTTTCAATTCAAAAAGAAAGAGCTAACATTTTTGATGGAATGATCAAAAACCACTTATTCATCATTAAACTAAAAATTCAAATGAGAAAACACGCCTGCTTCATGAGTATGTAAGAGCTTCAAAAAATTCATCTAAAAACGGGTCATGCCAGCTTGGAAAGAATGGAAAAGCATCTTGGAAACAGAATCAGAAAAGAAATTTGCTCCAATCTTGAATGCATTGCTTGTAAGAAAGGAAAAATAACCATATCAATGTTCAACCAGGAACAAAATCCAGCAGAAAAATTTTTTTATTGCCTGAATCTAGATCTGATGGGCCCACTCAATCCACAGAGGAAATGAGGAATGAGGTATGCCCTTAAATTCATTGAAAATAAATCTGGTTATCTGTCTGCATTCCATTTTCCAAGCAAATACATGGCTGCCAAAACCATCATCTTTGTCATCAAAAATGAATCCAGAAAGAAAAATCAATTCCCAGTCAAGGTTGTTTCAAATGGAGGATGCCAATTTTTAAACAACACACTGGTGAACTTCTTCAAGTCAAATGCTATTTGTCATCTTATTAGTGAAACC
Source organism: Puccinia polysora (assembly GCA_025617555.3). NCBI lineage: Eukaryota > Fungi > Basidiomycota > Pucciniomycetes > Pucciniales > Pucciniaceae > Puccinia > Puccinia polysora. Next base: position 34,494,721 of record CM062617.1, on the reverse strand, counting down.
TACCATTCCCAGAATAATGGAAAAGCCAAGCAAGCTAATTGCACAATCATGGAATCCTTACGATTTGTCTTCAGCTTTGCCACAAATGTTCCTAAAAGCTGCTGGAATTTAGTTATCCAAATTTGCTGTCTTTCTCTGAACCAAATTCCTCAGGAAGCTGGAATGGAGACTGCCTGGGAAATAATGCATGGCAATGCAATACCCAAGGATTACTTTAAAAACGTAGGTAACTTGTGTGTTTATTAATTGAAAACCCAAAAATAGCTTTTAAAATAATCTAGAAGGGCAAGGAAGGCTGTCTGGTAGGCTTCAACCCTTGAATCCTCTCCTAAAGGGTTTTGACCAAATTGGGTAAGGTTATAAACACCAAGCACATGCTATTTCTAAAATCACAAGCCAGTAAAGAAACCACCCTCAAAAAAGAAGAAGAAGACAATTTCAAAACTGAAGTGTTCTCCCTGACTGGAAGAGAATCCAATTCAGCTCACAAGGAACCAGAATCTGGCACTCAATTTTATTTCAAACCAAAATACCCCTCAACAATTATCCAAATCCATCCGACTCTCAAAACTCTGGTCCTCCAGTTCAAGAGAGGTTCATCGTTACACTCCAAAACAGAATTCATCTGAAAACACCGGAGAAATACAGTTATCACCATTCAGCCCTACCTGCATCAATTCATGAAGCTCTCAAAGATTCTGGATGGATGACTCCTATCAAAAAAGAGTTGAACATGGTGGAGGAACTGGGGTTGTGGGAGGATGCAGACAAATCTGAAGTTACAAAACCTCTTAATAACACATGGCCTTTCATTGAAAGCAGGATCTTCACTCCTGTCTAGCCACACTCAAAGCCAGGGTCTTTGTGCAAGTTTTCAATCAATGTTACAGCATTGATTATTTTGAAACCTTTGGGCCCACCGGCAAGATAGTGTCACTCAGATCCTTACTCATCTATTTGGTAGAAAATAAACTTCCTATTCTTCAATTGGAAGTGAAGAGGGCTTTTCTATATGCACCTCTGGAACAAAATGTCTATATCAGGACTCCTGTCAGCTCTAAGAGGAATTCATAATAAATAAAGCTCATTAAATGACTTTACTGCCTCAAGCAAGCCCTTATACAATGGTTCAAGAATCTTAGTGAATGGATCAAAAGCATGGGCTTCACCAAAGTTGATTTTGATCCTTGCCTATACCACCACAAGGATGGTGTTACATTGTTGTTCTCCCATGTTGGCAGATTTTTGTGGTGGGATAAATACACAAGTTCAAAGCTCTTTTTCTAGAAAAATTCAAGGATTCATCATCTCGCAAATTAGATTCCTTGCTTGGAATGAAGGTTGAGAAAGATGAGAATTCAATTGATTTATCTCTACAAAATCACATCAAAGAAGGACTCAAGGAGATGGATCTCTTGAATGCAAAACCACTCTCAAAATGGTGCTCCACCGGTGCTCATTTGTTACTGGCAACCAAATAAGAGATTGCACAACTCAAAAAACTAAACATAAAATATTGATCACCTATTGGGCAACTTAACTTTATAGAAAAATTTGCCAGACCCTACATTAGTTATTCAGTTTCCAACTTAGCAAGATTCTCTGAGAATCCTTGAATAATTCACCGGAAAAAAGTCATTTGGGTGGGTGCTATCTACTCAAGACCATAGAATAAAAGCTGAATTTCAGGTCAAAGAGCAACTCAAACCATCTCTTTACCTACAGCAACGCAACATGAGTCAATGAACCTGTAAACTGTCTCCCTCAAACTGGCTTCATTACCTTGTTTGAGGGATACCCCCTCTACTGGAAAGGTTGGAGCCAAAGATGCTTCTCTCTCTCCTCTACCGAATCTGAGTGCAATGCACTCTATGCCAGTAAACTTGAGGGAAGATGGCTGAATCATTTCATTTATGAAGTTTGGAAAGCAAATTTCAATCCATCAATGCACTCAATTTACAACAAATTTTTGAACAAAAAAATCAAAAAGTTTGGAACCAAGTTGCATGCCAAATACATCAAAATTAAACTAAAAGGTTTTCAAAAAAATTGGAACAAAAAACTCATCCAAATCAAACTTATCTTTTCCCAAGAAATGCTAGCCAATCCACTGAACATGGAAGAAAGTGCAATCTCCATCCCCAAGTTTGCTAAGTATGTTGGCTCTTAACCTATCACCACTGATAATGAGTCAAGTTGGTGTGTTGATTATTTTATCATTATTTGAGCTCTTGGTGTTTTTGTTTCATTTCTGCTATGTTTATCACATCTGCTTGTGAAGGCTTCAGCTGCTCTGTTGTTTACTTCAGATTTCACTTTAGTGTCTTAGTTTTCTTCTTAACAGACGCGAGTAACTTTGATTTTTTCACAAGACTGTCACTGGCGCAGTACAACTGACTCAAGGTCTACCACTCTCAAGAAGACTCAACCAAAAACTCTGCATATTTCCTTGACCACTTGACTCAGAATCTCAGCATCATCCTCTTCAAGATTGGACAATCCATCTTTGAACAACGTGATCTCCTTTCTATTCTATGACCATATGTTCTAATGTGTCTTTTGACTCAATAACAGTGTTGAATTTCTCTTTCATACAAAACAGAAAAACAAGAAAGGACATAAATATTAATATTAAGGCTTTAATTAGCTTCTTAGCTTATTGTGCAATCAGTTCTAGTTATTCTTTATAGAGGCCATCACCTGGCCTTGTGTGTGCTTGTTGGTTTCTGATTTATTTTATTGAAACTTGCTTAGATTTCTGAACTCTGTTTTATTTTATTGGTTTTATTTGTTTCTTTTTGTTCTATCTTAAATCTAAGCTTGTTCCAGGTTTTTTACTTCTTCAATTCTTTTCAGAGATTACCAAAGGGAAATTTTCAAGGACGCCAGAGATGTCAGTCAGATAGAGGTTCTACCTTGGTGCGGGAAAGCAGTCAAATAGTTTGTAAAGTCATTTGTAAATGAGAAAGACTTCCAGGCCCATGCCATATAACTGCAGACCAGCATTTGATGGTAGGTGAGAATGGGGAATTCACGGGCCCTTCTGCTTTTTTTTGTATTTACTATAAAAAGGGATTGTATATGAGAGGATAAGGGAACATAAAATATTTACTATTCAAAAAGAGGGTTAATATAAAAGAAAAAAGAGTGTTAGAAGTTTTAAAACCCATTAGTGCATATGAAAGTTAAGCAAACCTGCCATTTTTAATGGCCAGTTTCAACCCAAATTCACCATTTCAAATCCACCATTAAAAATAAAAAAAACCCACTTATTTCACATCAGATGTGTCAAAGTTACCTCAAAATAAATGTGTTTCTTCAAATAAAGTATTTAAAGTCTTTCACCACCTCAAACCATCCCTGGTTTTGACCTTCAACCTCACCGTAAAAATTTTACCTCCAACCTCATCCAAAAAATTTGATTCATTGCTCTTCATCTCTCCATTGCTATCCAAATCACTTCATCACTCTCATCTCTTCCTATCCTCTTTGCTTCATCACTCTTTATTGCTTCATCACTTCATCCCTGCTTTCAACACATTCCTTCATTGCTTCATCACTTTCACTTCATCCGCACTTTCAAAAAATCCCTTCATTGCTTCATGCCTCCATCCCTCTTACTCTTTTCAAATGGACCCTCAGTGATGCTCCCCCCACAAGCCAACTAAAAAATCCAACAGAACAAAGCAAAAATCCCCCAGGAACTCAAAATCCAAAAATCCTCCACCATCAGCTTCCAAAGCCTCAAGTCGGCTCAAGAGGGCTGATCACATCATCCTGGTAAACTGGCTCAAAGTACCCTCCAACTGTGTTTCTTGCTCTGGATCCAACAATGAAACCCAAGTTGGCCACCCTCCATCCTCTAAGGTTAATGGTTATCTCCTGATGGCCAATTAACTCAAGAATACATTAAAGGTAGGCTGGATCTTTCATCCCAAACAGATGCAGAGCCAATTCAAGAACTATCAAACCAAGTACAAAAAAGCCCACTCAATGTCAATTTCCACTGGCTTTGCTATCACCAACTCCAATAAAGAAAAGGGAATCAACTCAGTGGTTGATAAGTTGGACTCCATTTTTCCTTTTTATATTCAAATGTATGAAATCTTTGGAAAGAAGGCCAATATCACCTCTTTAGATGCTTTTGATTCCAAAAAATCAGATTCAGTTGATGCTGAGGACCTGGATGTGGATGCTCAGCCTAGCAATGATGACCCCAATGAAACATATGAGTGGCCCCAATGTGATTTGGAGGAGGATATTCCAATGAAACCAGCTCCAATCACGTCTAAATCAGTGTTAATAAAAGATTCAAAACCTTCCTTGGCCCCCTCACTTCCTTCTTTGGATTGCTCTCTTCCTGAGGTGGAAGAACTTAACTACTTGGCCAATGAGGAGCAATTAATTCCTGTATTGCCACTACCATCAACATCTTCTCAAGTAAGGAACCAAGTTCTTTTCTATTCTGTCTCCTGAATCCTGAATGATTTAGATTTTAATAAAGAAAGGCTCATCCATTCCTGAATGGCCAAATACTCAAGACAACGGGGCCTCCCACATGCCGTTCAAATGAGAGAAATGAAGTTCCCACACTAACCTCCTCTTCAAAGGGAAAGAAAAAGTCCTCTAATTCCATCAAACTCAACACCAATAGCCATCAAAAGAGGAGAAACACTTCAAATTTTTCTGGATTTGAGGTTATCATGGAGAAGAGAGATTGAAGTAATTCAATTGATTGATTCTCCTGGCTTTCAAAATCACCTCATTCCTATTCCCCTCTGGAAAACAGTGAAATCACAAATTGAATCTGAAAAACTTCAATTTGAAAAGGAGAAGTGGGATTGTCAACTGGCTATGGATTGTAAAAAGCAGAAAATGAGAGATTGGCTCATCAATAAAAGTTCAATGCTGAGGGGCAAATCAAACAGGGTGAGCTGGGGTTGCAAAAGAGGAAAAGGAGAAGGATTGAGAGGAAGACCATCTGTGACAGGAGAGGGAAAGGCTAGCCACAGAAAACAAGATAGGTTATCAGTAGCCATTTTATTTGTTAGTAGCAGTAGGACTGTTGATGAAATAAAGAAAATTACTCAATTTCTTGGCTTGTAAAATATTTGCTTTGATAAAAGTTTTAAAAATAAATACACAAAATCATTTTCAAATAGCAAAATGTAAGGTTCAAAAATTTCAACCCCTTTGGGAAGATTGAAAATCTTCTTTCTTGAAATAGCATCCAAAAATTTCAGAAGGGGGGATTGATTTTTTCCATCCAATTTCCCACATTTTCCCACCACATGATCTTCAGGGACCAAGCATGTTGACAAACTTTTTTGATTGGTGAAGAAATTTTGTGACCAAGTTGAGTTCCTTCTTTTCTTGCTGGGATAGTTTATTCAATGGGAAAAATTTGATTATTGCAACCAGAGAGTGGAAATTGTAACAATCGAGAACAGCAACCTTTCCAGAGCTGAAGAAAGTGAATTTTTCAATCTTCTGTTTGGCTTTTCAAAACTCTTCAGGGTTGGTTTTTTGAGTTTTCTTTTCAGCAGCAATAGCAGGATACAAATCCAAAGGTTATAGTTTTTTTCCAGACCAAACCACCTTTTCTTTAAACCCATCTTCATTTTCTTCTAAAGAGATTTGATAATTTCTCATTTGAGCCCTCTTTTGCCAAAGAACCCTCTGCTCTCCACCTCTCTTTAGTTTTTTCAAACCATGTCCTTCCATCTTGATCCCTCCCATGCACCTTCTGCGCTTGGGGTGAGTATTGAGAAGGAAAAGATCTGGTTGTATAAAATTTTGAGTGGGGTGGGGAAAGCATTGGTGGTCTAGAAAGGGGGAAGTAGTCAGCAGAAAAAGGGTTCAAAATTTTTTTGCATTGCATGGAATCCAAAAAAACAAAAAAAAAACAAAAAAAACCAATGATTAGTATGATATAATGAAGGTAGGTGATTAACAAACACACACACAAAAAAAAATATACTGGTCCAAGCTGAAACCAAAAAAAAAGAGCTTGGGGGGGCTGTATGTGGGGGTGGGACTGGTTGGGTGGGCTGGAGGTTGGAGGTGGGGGGGGCTTGGTCAGCAACCAAGCAAGAGGGGGGGCAGTGGCAACCAAACAAGTGGCGGGGCTGGGGGCTGGCAGAAACCAAGCTAGAGGGGGGGGAAGGCGGCAACCAAGCAAGAAGGGGGGAGGGCCAGGGAGCAAGCAAGAGGGGGGGCAGAGAGCAAGCAAGAGGGGGAGGACAAGAGGAGGGAGGGGCCAAGTCAGCAGGAATGGGTGAGAGGGAGGGGAAAGGAGGATGAGGAGGAGGGTGGGGGGGAGATTACCTGGGGTTCCAACCAAAGGAGGAGGGGAGGTGATTGGTGAGTTGGAGGTGGAGGGTGAGGAGGAGGAAGGAATGGGTGGTGGGTGAGGTGGAGAAGTCAGCAAGAGTGAATATCAGCCTACCTACCTTAACAATGTGCTCAAATAAATTTTCTCTCCTTTGTTATTCTCCATTTTTCTTATTCTGTGCCTAAATCTCTGCTATTTTCTGTTCTACTACCCACTGTTTTCCTTGCCTTCATTTCATGTGTTGTCATCTTGTCTCTCACCTCACATGTCTGTACCTTCTCATCATGGTAAGGCCGCCCGCAAAAACTGGACAAACCCCACTGCACATGCTCCAAATCAAGCTCACCCAAGCACGCTTGACTATAAAGTCATACTCCTGGCTCAGATCCTGGGGAATGCTCTCTTTGTGCAACCACAAGATTGAACCACTGACCCCAGGTTTCTGAGTCAGTTAAGCACCACCCAGACTCTTGCAAAGTCACTATCCCAATTTTCCAACTGATTCAATTGCTGCCTCCCATCTGTCAGACTCTTATTGAAACTGCCTCTCACTACCTGGTCCAATCCACTACCCTATTGTCCATCCACAAGAATTTTTTTCCAAATTCCTGTTCTTGTTTCCTTTTCTGCGTTCCAAGAGTCTTTCTAGTTGTTTTAGGTAACATCTCAAGGACATTGGCCTCTTATTTTCTGTCCCTTGTTTCCTTGCTCATTGTCAAATGCAATGTCCTTTTAGTCCTTGATTCCTTCAGATTTCCACTCCCAGCTCACCTCAAAGACCAGAAGACAAACAACCATTTCCAAGACTGAGGAAAACTTCCAATACAAACTGAACATCCCTCTCTTGAAAGACTAAAACTTTCCAGCGTGGTTCCTCCAAATAAAGAGCTACCTCAGACAACCAGGTCTCCTTGAGCTGGTTTTAGACCCTCCACCTACTCCCATCTCCACCCCACAGCAAAAGAAAAACTTTGAAGCTGCAGACATCATCATCCATTACTTAGGGGATTCAGCTTTTGACGCAGTTGTTAATCCTGAAAACAATGGTGACCCTCATGAAATCTGGGGCACCATCCTGTCAGGATACGCCTCAAAATCCTCAAAAAAATCATGGCAGAATTTGGCTGAACTTCATTCAATCCCAATAAAAAGGCAACCTCAACTCCTACATCAAGGAATGTCAAAAGCTGATGAGAAAATTATCCATTTTTTGCCTTGATTGGCCAATTTGATTAATCACTTAGGGCAAGCCATCAGGTTGGACAACCTGCTTCTGATCCCCACAACCAATTGATGCCTCATCTCTCTCACTCAACTCAAGGCCAAAAAGATGGTATTCTCCTTGTTTGGCTTCTCTGGCTTTGAAGTGCGGTGCAATAAGTTTCTATTCATTGGCTCCACCTCCAACAACCTCACGGAACTCTGCGGAACTAGATTCTCCATTAAAAACCAATGTGAAGTGCTGCTCAAGGAGTCCTCATATAAATTGCACTCCCGCATTAGCCATCCAGGCCCCTCAGCTCTCAAGATACTGGACCTAACCAATCTCTCAGATTTTAAGCTGTGTGAGATCTTCCAAAACTGTAAAGGAACAGCCACCCCATTCAACCATAGCTTCAAACTTTTGGCTGAAACTCTGGAGGCCATACACCTTGACCTAGTGGGGACAATCCACATTATGTCCAATTTTGGCTGCAACTACTTCCTATCTCTCACAGATCAGTTTTCTGGGCACAGGAAAGTTGCTCTTCTCAAGAATAAGAGTGAAACTTACATGGCAATCAAGAATCACATGACACAAGCTGAATTTCAAACTGGGAAATTCTTCAAGTTTCTCATCTCTAAAAACAGTGGGTAGTTCATCTCCTCCAAACTCAAATTCTTCTGCTCATAGAAATGAATCACTCAAAATTTTGCTCCTGCTTACAACCCTCAACAGAATTACCTTGCCAGGAGGTCCAATTGTCTCATTTTTGAAAAGGCCAGATGCCTACTGAACCAAAGAAAACTCCCCCCAAAATTCTTGGACAAAGCTTTCAACTCCACTGCTCACCTCCTGAAAATTCTACCCTCCAAATTGGGCAAAAACAAGATCCCTCAACAACTGTGGCACAACTGAAAGTTCAACTATAACTGTTTCAATCCCTTTGGATGTGTTGCGTATTCCTTGATTCCTAAAGCAAACAGGACATTCAAGTTCCAGCCCACCTGCAAAAAGGCAATAATGCTTGGGTACACCAATGCCTTCTTGACATACCACCTGCTGGATATGGGCTCCCTTCAAATCTTTCTTTCTGCCAAAATCACTTTTAGAAAATTGGTGTACCCTCCTCTAACTGCCTGCCAGCTTTTTGAGGAAACTGATTTCCTGATTCCTTCAAATCTCCTCCCAACTGTCTCCCCTCCTGAACCAATTCCTCACCCAACTACATCATGTCCTGCTCCCCATCCCACTGCTTTTGCTCCCATGTCTCCTGATCACATCACTCCCGCTCCTGTCCATTCTTATGACAAACTCTCTACGGCAAACATCATTGAGCAACCATGCTGGCCTCACTCCAAGGTAGGTTTACCATTGGTTTACCTAATAATAGATCACACTTACGTCAATCCTCAATGCTAGAATATGTAAGCACTTACGTGTGTGCTACGTATGATTGTAATCCAAATGGGATGTGCATGAGGGCCTCTGCGGCCCATTGGACACACACATGGACCATACGTGCCTGTTTGGATGTCACGGATTTGGGGAAACTGGCCTCAAAAAGCGTGAAGCAGGCCTTTTGGTACACGGGCCTTAACTGGCCTGGTGGGGTATATGGGCAAATACAGCCAGATGGGCTTGCATGGGGATAATTGGGCCCAAGTTTTATTTTGGACATACTTTGCCAGACGGGCTGGCCTGCCAAAGTATGTTAAATTCAACTTCTGGGCTTGGGGGCGGCCCATTGGGGCCGCCACCCATCTTGCAGCCCATATGGGGCTGCCGCCTGTGTTGCGGCCCACTCAGGGCTGCTTTTTTTTGCTTGCGGCCTGTCTATGGGGCCCAACTGCCTGCGCAGGGCTGTTGTAGGGGGCAGGGGGACTCAAAATGGATCTTCCCCACCCCGGTCGCAGCTGTTGAGCCAGCCGCGGATGCTGCAATGGGCGGAGGCCGCAGGGCTGGTGGCCCTGGCTACTCCCCCTCCCCTTGCTTGCCATTGTGAGGAGGAGGGGGAGGGCTGGCTGGATGGAAACAGCCAGCACCAGTCATGGTGGGGGGGACTTGATCACCCCCCCACCAATGTGGTGGCTAGGCCTGTTGCATCAAGGCAACCGGCAGTGGGGGGGAATTGACCACCCCCCCCACCATCAAAGGGGCGCTCCTCCCCCCCTTTACCACATGGGAGGAGCAATGGGCTTGAGGGGACCTGACCACCCCCCAGCCCACCAAGCATGACAACGCCCTGGGGCATTGACATCCAGGGCCCCTGGTAGGGGGATTTGACCGCCCCCTCCAGGGATTTGAGAGAAAGAGGGGGGGGCGGCATGTCCGCCGGTTACACCCCCCCCCCCATGTGTGTCTGAGACTAGACCCAGGTGTGTGGGCTTGTTGCATGAGGCAACCAGCCAGCATGAGAGATAACAGGCCAGTTGTAACAGACAACCGGCCAGGTTTTTGAACAGCTAAGGGGCTGGTTCAGCCCCATTGAGGTGGAAACAAGAGAAATAACAAGAATAGGCTGGTTGTAAAGGTACAGGGACTGATGCCATGCGGGATGATGTAGCCCAAACCAAGTAACAAGGCCTTTAGAGCCTGTAGAGCTCTTTTGGAGCAGAAAATTTGCCTTTTGGCTTGTTTTATCATGGGCTCAAAAGAGGCCAATCTTTTTTACTTAAGGAGATCTTCTCCCTGCTTTTTTCCATCATTCATTTATCATCCAATTGAATTCATCACCAATATCATCCAACGTATTGCCCCATTTTGAGAGCCCATTAGCCATTATTGACACAAGGTGTCCAGCATTTCTTTTGCTTTAAATACTGCTCATTTGCCTAAGCTAATTGCTGGCCATAATTATAATACTTCAATCCTACACATGGCACTTCAATCCAAGTACTTCAAGGAGTGGATCAAAGCCATGAAGCATGAAGAGCTTAACTTGGTCAGCTATGAAGTGTGGGAGGAATCTGTGCTTCCCTCTGGAAAAAATCCTCTCAAATGTGTTTGGGTTTTCAGGACCAAGCGCAACAATAAAAACAGAATCACAGAGTTCAAAGCCCAACTGTTGATGCAAGGTTTCAACCAAAAATATGGTTTTGACTTCTGCTGCACCTTCACCCCCACTGGTGACAAGACGTCACTTAGGCTTCTCATTGCTCTTGCTGCCTCCAAGAAACTTTAATTTTGCCAAATTTATGTGAAGGCCCCCTTTCTGAATTCTCTGCTTCAAGAAGAAATATACATTGCACCTCTGTCTAATATTGCAGTTTTCAAAGGAAAGTTTCTTCTTCTAAAGAAGGCCCTATACAGTCTCAAGCAATCCCCACTGGCCTGGTATGAAACTCTGTGCAAATGGCTTGGGGAGGTTGCTTTCAACCGGTGCAAAGCTGATCAGTGGTTTTTTTGGCCCAAGGACACTTTCTTATATGTGCATGTGTACAACATTGCAATTTTCAGCCATGATCCAGATAATTTTGTCAGGAAAATCTCAGCTTGCTTCAAGATAAAGTACCTAGGTCCAGCCTCCTTATTTCTTGGGATGAATTTCATTCATATTGATGATCGCTTCAAGATTCATCAACAATCATACATTGAGCACATAAGTTTTCAAAATTGGCTTCCCACTCATAAACCCTTTTTGACCGCTTTCAAACCAAATGGCAAACTCGTCCCATCCAGTAAAGAGGATCATCAGGAGTTTCTCTTGTGGGGGGCCAACTACAGGAAGATTATTTCCAAATTTAACCACTTCAGGATCTGCACTCAACCAGACATTACTTTTGAGGTAAACTATCTTGCTCAGTTCCTGGTCAAACCAAACCTCCACCATTACCAAGCAGCGCTACAGGTGCTAAATTACCTTAAAAACTCCAGCTCCTTGGGTATTGTCTTCTCTTCAGCCTCTGCCTCAAAATATATGCTTGCTCACATAGATGCGGAGTGGGCTATGTGCCCTAGCATGCAACGCTTGATATCAGGCATAGAAATCCAATTGCTGGGCTGCGTGGTGCTGTGGAGGTTCAAGAAACAACCAATGCTTTTGCTTTCCACAACCAAGGCCAAGTCTAAAGCTCTTGGGAAAATTGTGAAAGACATAAAATGGATCAAGTCTCTCCTTCTGGAAATTGCCCCTGGGGAAGCCACCCAGACAAACACAGTATTTGAAGACAACAAGGGCGAAATCAAACTGGCATTTAACCAAGCAAATAACTCCAGTTTCCACGCCAAGCACATGAAACTATGATTCCACTTCATCAAAAGTGAGATATTAAAGCATGAAATCAAACTCTAAAATGTTTTTTCCAAAAAGAATCTGGCCAATTATTTGACCAAACTAGTTTTCCAAATACCGCTGAAGCAGGTGCTGATAAGGCTCAATGTTAAATCTGGATATGAGCAAGGGAGGATGTTGGAATATCAGTGTACCTACATTAGCAATGTGCTCAAATCAATTTTCTCTCCTTTTTTTTTCTTCATTTTTCTTATTCTGTGCCTAAATATCTCTGCTATTTTCTGTTCTACTACCCACTGTTTTCCTTGTCTTCATTTCATGTGTTTTCATCTTTTCTCTCACCTCACGTGTCTTTCCCTTCTAATCCTGGTAAGGCCACCTGCAACAACTTGACAAAAACCACTGCACATGCTCAAAATCAATCTCAGCCAAGCATGCTTGACTATAAATTGATACGCCTGGCTCAGATCCTGGGGAATGCTGTCTTTGTGCAACCACAAGATTGCACCACTGACCCCAGGTTTCTGATTCAGGTAAGCACCACACCAACTCTTCCCAAGGCACTATCCACATTGTCCAACTGATTTAATTGCTTCCTCCCATCTTTCAGACTCTTATTGAAACCACCTCTCAATACCTGATCCAATCCGCTACACTATTTTCCATCCACAAGAATTGTTTTCCACCTTCCTGTTGCTGTTTCCTTTGCTGCATTCACAGAGTCTTTTTGTTACTTTTAGGTCACATCTCAAGAACGTTGGCCTCTTATTTTTTGTCCCTTGTTTCCTTGCTCATTGTCAAATGAAACGTCCTTTTAGTCATTTATTCCATCAAAGAGTGGGTGAGAGGGTGTGAAAAGGTGGATGAGGAGGAGGGTGGGAGGCTTACCTGGGGTGCCAACCAAAGGGGAAGGGGAGGTATGGTGAGGTGGTGGTGATGGTGAGGTGGTGGTTGTGGGTGAGGTCAAGGTGATGGTGAGGTCGAGGTGATGAGGTGGAGGTGGTGGATGAGGAGGAGTAAGTGAACCAGTAGTTTGGTGGGGTGAGGGGGTTTGGAAATTTGTTTTTGTCTAATTCCACCAAAAAAAATAAAAAAACTGGAGTCAGCCTAGGATTCTTGGTTAAACAACCAAAACTAAAACAATTCTGTGATGCTATTTTGGACCTATTTAAAAACCAAATAATACTCATAAAGATGAGCAAGGGTGAGTGGTAGAATCTGCTCTCTCATAGCCAAAGATGAGGTAGAAGATGAAACTGGGATGACTTGAGGACGGCTGGGAATATCTTCTTCAAACATTTTTTCCCATTCATCTTTGATTTTGGCATGAAGCTTTTGAAGGATTACACAACTGATAATCCAGTTTTTGAGGATATTCATGTACTTGCAATTTTTTAGCTGGTTTTTCATATCCCGTAAGCTTGCCCATGTTCCTTTCAGGATTCCTATGGCATGCTCAATCAATATTTTTCATTGGGAAAGATGATAGTTGAAATTGGTTTTTGATTGATCATTGGTTAGAAAATTGTAGTATGCTGGAACCAAATTTTTCCCACTAGCATAAGCTGAATTGGCCAAAACTTATTGATCTTGCTCAAAGTATTTATCTGGTTTTTGGGCAATCTGCATCCAATTGAAAACATATTAATTGTGACAAGAAGCTGGAAGGCCAGCATGGAGGGATATGAACTTCTTTTTTTTATCACAAACAAGTTGAAGTGACACAGAATATCTATACAAACCAGTAAAAAATATTTGTTCAGTGTCTTATCAAAGTTTTTATCAAAGGCTTTGTAAAATATATTTATAAATTTCCTTTTTTTTCCAATCAAAATAGTGGTTGCCATCTAGCTTGGTTTCTTGAATCAAGGGGATAGTGGTTCCATCAACAAAAACAATGCAACCAGAAAATACTTTGGTAGCCATTACTTGAGATATCTCCTTGAATTCTTCTTTGTTTGGCCAACAAAGGACTGAAAAATTGGAAGATAGGATAGAAATCATGACTCTTTTGTCAATGGTTCCATAACCATTCCTCAGAATATATTTTCTAATTAGTAAATTGCTGCTCTATTTCCATTTGATCCCAATCTACAAAGAGCAAAAGCCAGTTGGATAGCTGTATTGCGTCGAGGATTCTGAGAATTTTTCTGGAAGATGTGGTGGTCTTCAATCATCTCCAGAAGTTTCATGAATGAAAGCAATAAAGTTCATAACAGTTGCTGGAAGCTTTAGTTGGAGAGTAGATGAAGCTTTTGCCTTTCATACATAGGGTTGTCAAGAGGGTGTCTTTGTGGAACTATGTATTTCTTTTCCAATAGAGAATTCAAAGCTAACCAATTTGATTCCAAATCAGATTCTGAATCAGATTCTGAATCAGAGTCAGATAATAAAAAAAGTTCAGTCAGCTTTTTGTGCATTTTCAACTTGCTGCTGGGAAGTTTGACTGCAAATTTTGAGAAAGATGATGAAGGGATTTGTGTGAAGCAATGGAGATGTGAGCTGATTAGGATGAGATGTTTGTGATTTGATGTAGATGGTATTGGTATTGATTTGCTGAGTTAGAGGTGTAAATGGGTTTGATGCATGCAATGGATGGTGGATGTATGATAATGGCTGGTTTGATGTTTGAAACCCAGTATTTTCATGAAACCCCCTGTGGTAGTCCAAACCTGTCCTATAGCCATCAGACTCACTTCTTTAGTTTAACAACAGCTCAAGACCTCAAATTAACCTCAGAAATGGATTCTTCATCACAAATAACCCATAGTCACTCAGCAAAAGTTTCCATCTATCTCTCATGGATTATATGATGAATTCCAAGAGACCTTCAACTGTAGAAAATCATACCCAACCAGGTGTTGGAAGACATAAGGCATACCTTGGAAAACCTCAAGCACATACCAGTTCCAGCTTACCCTCAAGAACAGGACCATAAACCAACCCTTTTACCCCATCAACATTCAGAAATACATATCCAGGAGGAAGTGAAATTAGACCAGATCCAATCAACTCATCACCATACAGAAATACAGATCCAGGAGGCAGTGCAACAAGTCAGATCCTGTCACCGCAAACAGAATACAGCAATACAGATACATGAGGCAGTGCAAAAGTCAGATATTGTCACCTGATCCAAAAAAACATGAAGATATAGATACAAGAGGCTTTTCTGAATTATAAAGGAACAATATATGAAGGAGGAAGTTGGACCAGTCTCAAGAAGAACCAAAAAAACATGCAACAGTACATACAAGAGGCTGTGCAGAAGCAAATAAAATAACAATAAATACAGGAGGCTTTGCAGAAGCAAATACAAGGGCAATAAATACAGGAGGCTGCGCAGCAGTGTACAGGAGAAATATATGCAGGAGGAAGTGGCACCAGACTTAAGCAGGACCAAACAAACCACCATTATTTCACAGAAATACATGTAGGTAGAATCAAGTAGCACTGAAAAAGCTACCAGTAAATCACAGCAATATATCTTATCTGAACCACACAGAAATTTATGCATGTCTGTGCATGCATGAATCCCCTGTACAACATTTTCCCAATTTTAATAGACATTCCTACAGACATTCTGATGTCAGTTGAGTTCTCATTATGTATTAAATAATTGGAGTAAAGTCATGATATTGATTTTACTCCTTATTTTCAAATTTCAGTTGATTAACTAAAATCATTACTTAAAAATATAAGTCATGGGTATTCATGTAATTTTTTTAAATCATTAGTTTTCTTACTATGTCACAAAAAAAATTTATGTCTAGAAATTCCCATAATAGTATATTTAAGTATTTTAATATATTTTTAGAAGTTGTCATTATCTGATTTTTGAAATTCTTGGTGCTTTGAATTATATTTAATAAAAAATACATAAAAGGGTTATTTAAGTATTTTTATATAATATTATGTACTTTTGTACTATCTACTATCCACAGGAACATCTTTTAAATATTTAGAATGTTCTAGTGTGGGTTGTAGCATGTTTACACAGTACCTAAGTTTCTCAGGCCGCCTTTCACTTTGTCAACACATAGTCCCGCAGCTGCGTACTTGTCAGAGGTCCAGGGCTGGGTACACAACCTTGACAGAGTTACAAGGCTGTATCTCAGCCGCGTGCGGGTGCATTGGCTTCTGCGGCTGCATGCGGGAATTTTGACAGAACACATTTCCATCTGTAACTCCTAAAATATACACAACACCTCAATTCTGACTGAATTTTAGTTGTGAAGCCTATACGTGACAATAGGTGTGAAATTTTCATTGTCCAAAAAGTTCAATAGTGGTGCCATGGTATTTTGGTCTTTCTTTCCTTAATTATTTAAAAATATAAGGAGTTGGATTTCAAGGGTGGGGTCAGCAACTGACCCTACCTAGGTTTGGGTGGAGATTCCATTTTTGCAATAATATTTATGGTTTTCCTACTCCTTCCT
This sequence comes from Puccinia polysora, assembly GCA_025617555.3. Classification (NCBI taxonomy): domain Eukaryota; kingdom Fungi; phylum Basidiomycota; class Pucciniomycetes; order Pucciniales; family Pucciniaceae; genus Puccinia; species Puccinia polysora. The sequence goes on along the minus strand of CM062617.1, from coordinate 34,478,513 downwards.
AGGTAAATATTATTATTATTATTTTTATGTTATTTCTGTTACTTTTGCAGCTTTCTCTGCTATAGTAGGAAGCTGGCAGAAGGCCCTTCTTAGTAGATCATAAAGTCAGGCTTTAATTATCCAAGCATAAAGGGAAATTTTTAAGCTATGAGATAGCAGGAGAGGAAAGGTTATGTATCCCAATTTGTTCACCAGATCAAGCTGGAGGGCAGGTCAAACCACCTAGAAGACCCTTGGGTTTGAATAGTATTACAGCAAACTTAGAGGAATAAGAATCCTGTAACAGTGAACACAAAATACCAGAAATACACCTTGAAGGCTTACCAGACCCCTGGGAAAATAAAATCATCACCCCTGAAAAACCAGTAGAAACAGGATGGGAAGAAGTGCTGAAGATACAACAAGTTTAAGAGAGCTTGGAGGTATTTCAAAAAGTATTTGGGGGATTCTGGACCAACCTTGAAGACATGGAAGGAACCAATTTGGAAGAATTACCTGGAGCAGGATTGGACAACTCAGAGTTTATGGACTTTCTCAACACTTAAACTGGAAATACTCTTTTAATTCATGGACAATGGCCATTGAATCATGGGAAAGTCCCATGGATTGTAAGGTATTTCTTATTTTATGGGGAAGAATGGGCTATATCTTGGATTAGCCACATGATAATGATGGATCAAGTTATACCAGACCATGTCAGATTTTCAGGGTACTTGGAGGAATGCCATCTCATTTTTTATCTTATTGATTCAGCAGTAAGCCTTCAGTTTCTTTTGAAGTGCTGAGGGAAAGGGTGGGCAATTTTAATTTTTTTATTCTCACTGTACAACATTGTTACAATTATGGCCAGAAATTAGCTTAGGCAAATGAGAAGTACTTAAAGCAAAAGAAATTCTGGAAACCTTGTGTCAATAATTGCTGATGAGCTCTCACAATGGGGCAAAACATTGGACAATATTGGTGATGAATTTGATTTGATGATGAATGGATGATAACAACAGCAGGGAGAAGAGCTCCTTAAGTACAAAAGATTGGCCTCTTGTGAGCCCATGATACTGAAAAGTTTAAGATGAGATGCAAGGTTATTTGGAGAAGGGAGGAGTATGGTAGGCTACTGAAGAGCCAAATGAGATTTATTGATAAGGATACAAAGAGCCAAGGATGGAGGGAAAGTTCTTGTATAGTCAAGTGGAACTGATCTGAAGAGGAGGAAGGGACACTCCAGTTTAGTTGTCTGGCAATCAGATGATTTTGATTCATGGTCCAAAGGAAGGACCAGTATTTATGGAAAACTAGAGAACCCCAAAGGGGGCCTAAGGCAGAAGGTTAGAGACAACTAGAGAGCCCCAGAGGGGGCCTAGGACATGGGTAATGAGATAATGAAAACAGTAAGATAGCAATAAGGTTACTAAATTTGTTAGTTACAGAATTTGACAATCAAAAAGACAACACACCACCTTAACTGAAAAATTTAGGAACAAATTTAAGACCAGCAAACATTCCAGAGATTCATGAGAAATGAGAGGAGAATATGAGAATGATAGAGATATGAGATTTGAGTAATAAATGACAAGACACCACCTTGTCAGGATATGAGATGGGGAAATGATAGCCTATTTTAAGAGGAGCAACAAGGACCTCAGGCATAGTTGCCTAGCCTGATATGGGGAATGATAGCCTATTTTAAGAGGAGCAAAAAGGACCTCAGGCATAGTTGCCTAGCTTGATGGGGAAGAATGATATGATGATGATGATGATCATGAGGGTTATGGTATAGCTTAATGGGTGAGAATGATATGATGGTGATGGTGATGGTGATGGTGATGGTGATGATGATGGTGATGGTGATGGTGATGATGATGGTGATGGTGATGGTGATGGTGATGGTGATGGTGATGGTGATGGTGATGGTGATGGTGATGGTGATGGTGATGGTGATGGTGATGGTGATGGTGATGGTGATGGTGATGGTGATGGTGATGGTGATGGTGATGGTGATGGTGATGGTGATGGTGATGGTGATGGTGATGGTGATGGTGATGGTGATGGTGATGGTGATGGTGATGGTGATGGTGATGGTGATGGTGATGGTGATGGTGATGGTGATGGTAATGGTGATGATAATGGTAATGGTGATGGTGATGGTGATGGTTTTAGAGATGAATTTGGAATTGAGTGGTGACATTTATAGGATAATGGTGGTGGATGACAGTATAGCATGACAAGGAATGTGGATATATTAAGGATAGAGGGTGGGGAGCTGGAGATATAGAGACAGTATTGAACAAAAGGAGGAAAGGATCCCAACACACCAGCCTGTTCAATACTGGATGGAAGGGAGGTTGATATGTTTTTGAGGTTGATTGGTGATTTGTTGTTGTAGAGTAGGATGCAATGTTAGAGATGGAGTGATGGTGATTAAGATTGATGGGTAAATTGATGGAGGATATGGAGCAAGTTTGGGTGTAGTTGATGGACCAATGAGATGGAGGAGATGGAGTGAGTGGTTGTGTAACAGGTGGAGCGGAGGAGATGGATGGGAGTGAGCAAGCGGTTGAGATGGAGCAATGGAGCAATATGAGGATGAGAAGCAACAAGCAAGATTGAGAGGTGGAAGAGCAAGGTTGCAAGGGAGGAAGCAAGCAATGGAGAGATGTGGTGATGTAGCACATGAAGCGGAGGAGATGGATGGTAGCTAGAATGACAAGGGTGACAGGACAGGACAAATGAATGGACCACCCCTTGAAATGTTGATGTTGAACTGAATGTTGTTGATGGTTAATATTGAAAGTTTGTTTTTAATGCTGTTGAAGGATGAAGTGATGGTTGAATTGGATTGATGTTCAATAATCAATGGTGAAGGATGATGGAGGTATTGGTGGGGAAGATGAAGCAAGTGGTGATGGAGTGGATTTGGCCAAGAGCTAGTGCAACGCCAGAGATTTTTGGGGCCAAGGCAATGTTGATAAACGCCAGCTAATTGGGCAGATGAGAGGTGATGATTGATGGGATGGAGGAGATAGGATGATGAGATATGAGGATCAATCAATTATGATAGATCAAGGCAAGCAAGCCAAGCATGAAGTGAATACAACAATAACCACGGACAAGGTTGATGGAGGAGGAAGTTGTGATATTCATTGAGGATCAAACGTAGGAATTTGTTCTCCAAACAATGGATGGTCTTGATGATAAATCTATAATCTCAACTAAAGTGGAAGAATGAACCAGATTTGCCAGGGGAACCCAATTCGGATAGGATGTACTTTGCGGTGAGAGAGAGTAGATAGTCTGCAGGATCAAGATGAAATTATTCCCTGAGTTCTTGGAAGACCCATGGAGCGTAATCCTTGAACTTTAAATTATATTTAGCCAATGGTGTTAATTCATTACCAACCACATCAAAGGTGAATTTATGGCGGGCGGTATAATTGGCCTTGGTCAAGGGTCTCCAAAGCTTGGCTTGACATTGAGAGACACCAATTAGGATTCCGGTCAGCATTTTGTACATCAGGACATAGTTGACATGACCCTCTCCAATTAGGTTACCAACGAGTACACCGGCATGGAGATTGTTAGGATGACTACTGAGCCTTTGTTTACGCTTGGTTTTCTTAGGGTTGAGGAGGTGATTGGCAAGTGAGGGACGAGGGGGAGGATGAGAGGATGAGGAATCAAGGATTGATTGAGGAGGGTTTTGAGTGGATCCAAGATAATCGTGAACATGATCAAACCTAGGAGATTGATTTTCCTTACAGATCACTTGGGCCTTTTGAGCAAATTCGTGATCAAAGTTGTGGGGGATATTGGTAGGGTTGGAGACCAAGCAGAGGATCTGATCAGCTTGAGAGTGTTTTTTGTTGACCTTTGAGGAGAACAATCTGGCAAATGGAGGTTTGAGTTGGCATAGCAGGGAGGGAGACGGAGGATGAGGAGGAAATATCTTGTTTAAAGAGGCAATTGATGAATGATGAGGATTTGAGCAATGGATGAGATGTGATTTGTGATGGAATCACGTAGGAGAGGATGATAGGAGAAAGTTGAAGGAGAGAAGCATAGTAGAGGAATTTGATCCAGGACGGCCACAGTCCGGTGGGATGAGACTATTTCAGAATCAGTGAGAGTTGGGATAGTTCTCCAATTGGAGGAGGATTGATAGGACAAGATTAAACGGAGATGGAGAGGCATATAGGACCAATATGATTGGAGGAAAAGCAACCATTTCAAACAATGAAGTTGACTTGATGGCTAAGTTGGATGAGTTTTGGCTTTTAACTGTGAAAAGTTTAAGATGAGAAGCAAGGTTATTTGGAGAAGGAAGGAGTATGGTAGGCTACTGAAGAGCCAAATGCGATGTATTTATAAGGCTACAAAGAGCCAAGGACGGAGGGAAAGTACTTTTATAGTCAAGTGGAACTGATCTGAAGAGGAGGAAGGGACACTCCGGTTTAGTTGTCTGGTAATCAGATGATTTTGATTCATGGTCCAAAGGAAGGACCAGTATTTGTGGAAAACTAGAGAACCCCAAAGGGGGCCTAAGGCAGAAGGTTAGAGACAACTAGAGAGACCCAGAGGGGGCCTAAGACATGGGTAATTAGATAATGAAAACAGTAAGATAGCAATAAGGTAACTAAATTCGTTAGTTACAGAATTTGACAATCAAAAAGAAAACAGATACAACAAGCCAAAAGAAACATTTTCCGCCCCAAAAGAGCTCTACAGGCTCTACAGGCCTTGTTACTTGGTTTGGACTACATCAGCCCGCATGGAATCAGTCCCTGTACCCTTACAACCAGCCTATTCCAGTTATTTCTGGTGTTTCCACCTCAATGGGGCTGAACCAGACCCTTAGCTGTTCAAAACCCTGGCCGGTTGTCTATTACAACCGGCCTGTTACCTCACATGCTGGCTGGTTGCCTCATGCAACCAGCCCCTGGCCATAAAAATGGCCAGGAGGGACCCAGGACACACCTGGGTCCGGTCTCAGACACACATGGGGGGGGTGTAACTGGCAGACATGCCGCCCCCCCCTCTTTCTCTCAAATCCTTGGAGGGGGCGGTCAAATCCCCCTAACAGGGGCCCTGGAGGTTGATTCCCCCAGGGAATTGTCATGCTAGGTGGGCTGGGGGGTGGTCAGGTCCCCTCCAGCCCATCGCTCCTCCCCCTTGGTAAAGGGGGGGGGAGCGCCCCTTTGATGGTGGGGGGGTGGTCAATTCCCCCCCACCGCCGGTTGCCTCAATGCGACGGGCCTAGCCACCACTTTTGTTGGGGGGGTGATCAGGTCCCCCCCACCATGACTGTTTGCTGGCTGGTCCCATCCAGCCAGCCCTCCCCCTCCTCCTTGAAATGGTAAGCAAGGGGGGGGAGGAGCCAGGGCCACCAGCCCTGCGGCAGCCGCGACGGTCTCAACAGCCGCAACCGGGGTGAGGGGGCTCCATTTGGAGTCCCCCTGCCCCCTACAATGGCCCCGTGTGGGCCCTTGGGCCCCCCAAACGGGCCGTAGGCAAAAACAGCAGCCCCAAGCAGGCCGCAACAACAGCCCCATGCGGGTCATTGGGCCCCATAGACGGGCCAAAGGCATAAAAAATGGCCCCAAGCAGGCTGCAACACTGGCGTCAGCCCCAACTGGGCTGCAACACGGGCTGCAGCCCCAATGCGCCACCCAAGCCCAAAAACTAAGTAAACCATACTTTCGCGGGCCAGCCTGTCTGGCCAAGTATGTCCAAAATGAACCTTGGGCCCAATTATGCCCATTAAAGCCCATCTTGCTGTATTTGCCCTTGTACCCAACTGGGCCCATCAGGGCCCATGTACCAATAGGCATGTTTCACGCATTTTGAGGTCAGTTTCCCCAAATCCGTGACATCCAAACAGTCCTTTATGGTCTGTGTGAGTGTCCAATGGGCTGGAGAGGCCCATATGTGCATCCCATTTGGATTACACTTATACGTAGCACATGCCTAATTGCATACCTATTTTAACAAACATATGGTATCTAAAAGAAAAGGGAAGCAAAAAAAGAAGTTCAGTACTTTTTCATGGATCATCTCCCTTTATTTTCAAAAAAAAAAATAGAAAAACTCCCTGATGATAAGTACAACTGATGAATTTTTCCTCCAGACATAAATTAAAACATACATATGTTATATATAATAACAAAAACAAATAGTGATAGCTGATTTTTTTCTTCTTAATTCCAAATCCCTGGTTCCTTCTTTTTGTGAGCTGAGGGAAAGGGCAGAACTGCAAAACTGTATTATTAATTCATTAAAAAAAACCTTTAAAAAAATAGATATATATATACTATATACAAAAGAATATATATATGTATATATGTATATACAAAAAGGGCATATAAAATTGTTTGCTAAAACAACCCCTAAAAAAACCCCTAAAAAAAGAATAATAATCTTTTGTTAGTATTTAATTCCCGTAAAATAAAATAGTAAGCACAAAAGAGGTGGACTCACCAACAACAAATCCAAATGGGCCCCTCAAAATACAAGAAGAACAGCCCCACAACAATCAATAGGAAGGCGGTAGCTACTGGCTTTAGAAAGAAAGGTGTGGTTAAATTATTCATTTTTCAACAAAAAAAAAGTTCAGAAGCTGCCCTAGAAACAAGAAGGAAAAAAGGCAAAGGAACTGACCAAAGCAGCAACAAGGATTTATCTCAGCAGATGGAGGAGAGGTAGCTGCTTGTTGGCCCCCTTTAAATAGACATGGAGGAGAGGGGAGAACCAGGCTCCCAACCGCAACATCCCTGACAATCTTGAGAAGGCCCGGGTGGTGAAGTCAATGATTGTGGCAAAACACTTGCCTGCCAACCAAAGAAACAAACAAACAAACAAAAAACTAATTAATCTTGCATCCAATTGGATTGCGTGGTTTGCTGCAACTCAGTTCCAGGCTACAGGCATCAAAAAGAAGGGAAAAAAATAAAGAAGAAAAAAAAGGAGAGAGAAGAAAGAGAGGATAAGAATGGGGGCTGGATCCCTTATTGCCACCAGTCAATTTCCAATTGGAAGAAATCACCTCCCCCAACTATATCCAAAAAATGATCATCCAGTCAATTGTGTTGTTGATGGCAACCAAATACTTAGTTATCTCCAAAAATTGAATGACCAATTTACACTTGGTCCAATTGCACAATTTGTTGAGACCAAAATTTTTATCCTGGAACAATTGGAAGAAAGAACCAATTAGTGGATATGGAGCTTGAATCCAATTGGGTTGGGAAAGCCTTTGTAGGTAACCATACGCAAGGCAGTGCTTCTCCCACCTGTACCAATCTTGAAAGCCAACCAATTAATTAAATTTTCCTAACTGTACTGATCAGAAGGACTGAGATTGGAAGGATTAAAGAAATAAAATGAGATTAATTGAAAAAAAATCCAAACAAAAAAAAATTGATCAATCAATCTGAAACCTACCATTCACCGCCGGTTGTAGAAGCAAACAAAATAAAAGAGGGGGAGAACTGAATAGGAAGAAAGAGCTACTGAAGCCACCCAACTGGAGAAGCCTTTGTCATGGGGACCTCAATCTTGTTGGAATGATTGAGCAAGATGAACAAACAATTGTCTGGTAAATCGTGTGAATTTTTCAAACTCCTGCTCATTGGAAGAATTTAAAAAAAAGAAGAAGAATACAAAAAAAACAATAAAACAAACAAGAAAAATTATTAAAAGCAAATAAATTGCCTGATCAACCAATCAAAACATTGAAAACTTACTTGCACCGCCCTACCTGCGTATGATGACCAGGCACAATCTGTCTATAAACTACAAATAATAATTATAATATAGTAAATCAGTAAAAAATCTAAAACCAAATACAGGAATGGAAGGAAGAAGTTGTAGCTTACCAATTAAATTAAACATTGCTGTATCTATTGCAAACCAACATTGGGTGGCCGCTGCTAACTGGAGATTGACATGCTTGGATTGGCGTGTTGAATGATTGAATCGGATTTATTGGAGAAAATTGGACCAAGCTACAGGATGGACCGCAATTTGACATTAGCACACAATTTGGTTGGGTGTACAGAATGGAAATAGGAAAAGCTGAAAGGAGTCAAGAAGAAAATAGAAGAAAAAGCCAAAAAAGGAAATTATCAAAATACCAATTAAACAATGCATGCCTTTATTTTTTGCAATCAAAAATTCAGAGAGCAACTTCCACAACAATTGATATCAATGCCGCAAGGATTTATGTATGGGCGGTAGGTACTTACCTATGGTTGGACAGGTCAAGCCACAAAATCAACTACCGCGCGCAGTAGTTTCCATCTTCTTGAAACCACCTTGCACGCAACACACCCATCACCGCATCGCCTGGGGCCTTACAGATCTCACATCAATTGGAAGGGAAAATAATAATAATAATAATAAATAAATAAATAAGATAAATTAAAAAATAAAAATAAAATGAATCAATTGACCAATCAATCTAAAATATAGATTCACTCACTTCAACAGCCTGCGATTACCTTGGGTCCCATTTCATCAGAATTCTGGCTTTGAATTAAGGAGGGGTTACTGTTGCAACAATATACATATGAAAAAAAAGCAAAGCAAGCCACAAATATGGCTTCAGAATAATTATTTGGAAAGGCATTGAGTCATCAGAAAATTAATACAGAGACATTCACAGCAAAAAAAAAGAATGAATACAGAAAAGGAGAACAGGCACAAGGACTTACCAACTGAAATCCAGAAGGCTTTATTCAAATCTGAACGCCTTGCCCCTATATGTAACCAAGTTTTGAATACTTGCAAAGATTGATATTGATCTGGTTGTGGAGATTGCAGGCAAAATCTAAGCCACAAAATTGATTACTGCGTGCGGTAGTGCCCATCCTTGTGCAACCACCTCAGGCACCTTGCACGCCCCTTTGTTTGCAAACATCCTGCGCACCTTGCGCGCCCCCCTCTGCTTGCTGAGAGCATCCCCCCAAAAGCCCGCAACGGAATCCCGCGTGCATCCTCAAGAAAAAAAAGAAAGACCAGCCGCCATTGAGACTGGATCCAAAAAGGTGGGTATGCATCAAAAAAAAAGAAGGTACATAAAGATAACAACAAAAATCCTGAGCAAGATTTTGAACTTCTGGCACATTAACAAATACCGGATAAATAAAAAAAATTAATTAAAAAAAATAAAAATAAAAATAAAATAAAAATAAAAATAAAATAAAAATAAAAATAAAAATAAAAATAAAAATAAAAATAAAAATAAAAATAAAAATAAAAATAAAAATAAAAATAAAAATAAAAATAAAAATAAAAATAAAAATAAAAATAAAAATAAAAATAAAAATAAAAATAAAAATAAAAATAAAAATAAAAATAAAAATAAAAATAAAAATAAAAATAAAAATAAAAATAAAAATAAAAATAAAAATAAAAATAAAAATAAAAATAAAAATAAAAATAAAAATAAAAATAAAAATAAAAATAAAAATAAAAATAAAAATAAAAATAAAAATAAAAATAAAAATAAAAATAAAAATAAAAATAAAAATAAAAATAAAAATAAAAATAAAAATAAAAATAAAAATAAAAATAAAAATAAAAATAAAAATAAAAATAAAAATAAAAATAAAAATAAAAATAAAAATAAAAATAAAAATAAAAATAAAAATAAAAATAAAAATAAAAATAAAAATAAAAATAAAAATAAAATAAAAAATAAAAATAAGATAAGATAAAAAAGAGGGAATAAATGAATAAAATAAATAAATAAATAAAGAGAATAAATGAAAATATAATTTCATCAAGAGCATTATTAATTTACAAAGAATTCAAACCAAAGAGAACATGGAATACTAGGAAGAAAGAAGGCCCTGAAGAGATCAAGACTGGCTTAACTTAAAATTGCACACAATCAAAAATTTAAAAATGTGTCAAGGTATCAAGAAAAAGGGATAAATTCATCTTCAGCTAGAACTGTCTGATTAAAGGCATTGTAGTATGTGTCAAAGGAAAAATTTATCTATCAGGTTTGAATGGATTCAAACAGGGTTTCAAGGCTTGAAATTCAAGGTAGGATCTAGAGGAAGATAGGGAGGATTTAGAGGAGAATAATCTGTCTTTGGCCATGAAGTACCATAGTATATGGAGAAGGGAAAAGAATATTTAAAGTGAGAAAAGAGTTGAGGAGAGGAGGATCTTTCTTTGGCCATGAAGTACCATAGTATATGGAGAAGGTAAAAGAAAATTTAAAGTCAAATCATAGGATCAGATGAGAAATGACAAAACCTTTCATTATCCAGAAGAGCCCTACTACAATGCAACAACCAAGAAGAATGGAAAGGATTATTTATACCTTTACTTGCTACATGGATAAAATCAAGAAATAATTAAGAAGAGAAAATTTATAGATAAGCAATCAAGACTTTAACAGGACCAACTGGATCCCTAGGATTCTCTGGACCTTTGCCTTCTTCTATATGTGGTTAAAAGTATTTTTTATTTATTTCTCTCAAGATCAATACCAAGAAGAAGAAGAATAAGGAAAAGGTAAAAGAAAGAGAAGAAAAAAACAAGAAGTAGATGAAGAAGGATAGGATTTGAAGCCTGATGTCTATGGACAGGAATGCTGTGTAAAGCATTAAGTCTGGGCGGGATGTGGTATTCCAAACCTGTCCTATAGCAATCAGACTCACTCCTATAGTATAAAAACATCTCAAGACCTCAAATTAACATCAGAAATGGATTCTACATCACAAATGACCCATAGTCACTCAGCCAAAGTATCCCTCTATCTCTCATGGATTAGAAGATGAATTCCAAGAGACCTTCAACTGTAGAAAATCATAAACACCAGGTGTCATGGCCCTATCAAAGAATTAAGGAATACCTTGGAAACCCTCAAGCACATACCAGGGCCATCTTACCCTCAAGAACAGGACCATACACCAACCCTTTTACCCCATCAGCATACAGAAATACATATCCAGGAGGCAGTGCAATTATTCCAGATCCAATCACCTCATCACCATAAAGCAATACAGATCCAGGAGACAGTGCAACAAGTCAGATCCTGTCACCTCAGCCAGAATACAGAAATACAGATACATGAGGCAGTTCAACAAGTCAGATATGGTCACCTTATCCAAAAAAACATGAAGATATACATACAAGAGGCTGTGCAGAAGTATACAGGAACAATATATGAAGAGGAAGTTGGACCAGTCTCAAGCAGAACCAAAGAAACATGCAACAGTACATACAAGAGGCTGTGAAGAAGCAAATACAAGAACAATAAATACAGGAGGCTTTGCGGAATCAAATACAAGAGCAATAAATACGGGAGGCTGTGCAGAAGTGTACAGGAGAAATATATGCAGGAGGAAGTGGCACCAGACTTAAGCAGGACAAAACAAACTGTTGAGGTTAAACCTGCTAACATGATGTTTCACCACAGTATGGGGGCTGTGCAGTTGAAACTGGAACATTAATAACAAACAATCCTGGCAGCCACAAGCTTCTGTAGCCTAGTTGGTAAAGGAAGCACTCTATCATTTGTCTCAGTCTATCTGAGGTCATTGGTTCAACTCCCCCCAGACACATCTTAATTTTTACAATCTCAACACAAACCACCAGTATTGCACAGCAATATATGTAGGTAGAATGAAGTAGCACTGAACAAGCTACCAGTATAGCACAGAAATGTATCTTATCTGAACCACAAAGAAATTTATGCAGGTCTGTGCGTGCATGAATCACCTGTACAACCTTTTCCCAACCAGCAGAAATTCCTCATGTAACTGTAAAAGCTTTTTTCCAACCAGAAGAAATGCCTCATGTAACTTTATCTTACTTTTCCTCACCAGAACAGGGAGAACCCTCAGGGGCGGCCTTGAGCATCCCCTGAGGGAGGATTTGTCTATTGAAGGAGGGCCTCTCTGCCCTATCCAAGTTGTACCATTACCCACCTCCTCTCAAATTTCAAACCACCTAAAGGCCCTCTTGGCCCATCCATCTGTGGTACCTACCCAGATAAATATCATTAGTGAACTAATTAAAAAGAAACAGGAAATCAGATACCAAGTTATAACCCATCTTTAACCAGTTAAACCACCCAACAGGTGCTTGAATAAGGGTTATTCTGTGACCTAAATATTCAGCACCATATTAAAGAAACACCACCCATTAATAAATAAATAACCCTTACAAAAAAAGAGAGCACAAAAAAAAGAAACTACCAAAATTTCCTCTACCCAGGCCCCTGTGGGTAAACCCATCCTTGGGTCCTCTCCTGAACCACCCCTTTGATAAAACCTTGAACCCTTTAATATTGGGATATTTTTTAAGATAAAATATATCTGATCAACGACCAACCAATAACCCAATACATCTGGTCTATTCTCCAACAAATCCTACCAATACCATAGTTAATAATTAATCTAGGTCTGATCTGAGGCCTATTTTAAGTCTCAAAGAAACCAGCAATTAATTTAAACAGATTTTTGTGCATACTTACTATAGTACTAGAAGGGCAGGCAATTCAAAACCACTCTTTTTATATACTAATACTCCAAAGGAGTGGAAGTAATACTAAATTCCCCTCCAAGGACTGCCAGCAAGCTGTTTTCTACTTTATTTATATAATCCCACAGGAGTCTCTACACTGCCATTGTGAAATACACCAGTTAGGGGGTATTTTTATTTCAGAAACCAGCCATTAAAAATGGTGGGCTTGGTCAAAAAAATGATGGGTTTCTTATTGTGGTTTTGCTAACTTTAGTAGGCCCTATTAATTTCAGAAGATTGTTTGAAGAATTTTTTGGAGCTTATTTCCTTATCATTTTACTACAGCAACTTGTGGAGACTTATGTTCTCTTATCAACTCTTTTTAGGTTATTATATCAAAGAACAGAGCTGAAAAAAATGCAGATGAGAAAAAGATTGCAGATGGGTTACCAAAACTTTGAAATGGAGCCTACCTTATTCCTAGTCAGGATTGTCTGCACCACAACATTCTTGCATCATTGCTGAGTCCAAGTCTCTACATCAAGATTTGGCTCAGTTTCCTTGTTGAAAAATTTCCTGTTGCACCTTGCACTTTACCTTGAGCTTTTAGCTTCAAAATTTAAAGGATAGCCTCACTACCTTGGAGATTTATTAAAATATTGGCCTTTCTCATTTGTGCCACATTTGCCTAAATCCTTGCCCTTTCTTAGTACATCGGCCGCGCTGTGGAAAGAATGGAGGTTATCCCCCTATAATTGTCCCAAGGTTCGGAATTTAACGGTTCCCTGCATTTGAAAGTAGATGAGGATGTGCAAAGTTTCACTTATATAAGAAATAGAGATAAGGAGATAATAGATAAAGAAAAGTAGATAGAGAGAGAGAAATTGCCAATCCTTCAATCCTAAGAACTTTCCACCTGGATGTGTATCCGGTATGAGTTCCTTTAATCTCCTGGTGAGATGAGTGATTCAGCCTGATTATGTGATGTGATTCTTCCTCCTCTGCATCAATGCCTCCTCCCCCCTCTAACCCGGAGTTGAGAGTGAGGATAAGTCCTTCCTCTCAACCCTAACCTAAGTACATGCGCAAATAACAGTATCACAACAAAACAGAAAACAATCCCAAAACAGAAACCCTAGCCTCCTCTCCCCACCTCCTCCATACCAAACTCCCCCCGTCGTCTGTACGCCGTTCCGTTCATCCGGTTTGTCCTTCTCATGATGCGGTCCTTGCACCGCGCCCTACTCGGAGCCCCCTGTGCCTGTCCGTATCCGTTCGTCCGCGCCCATTGTGGGTGTTTGGTAATATCCGGCATGATCCGCGCGCTTGCACGCGCGCTTCATCCCTTCCTTCATAGCCCGCAGATTGCTCCGCCCCTACGTATCTGAACCGGCGCGCCCGTGAACCTAGCCAAGCGCACTACCTTCCAAATCCAATCTTCGTGGCGGATCACCGCCCATGCCGCATTTGATGCTGAGCCCAACCTTTCCACCAGGTGCGGAGCCAAACAGCGGCTGCTGCTGAGCACTTCGCATAACCTAGTGCTGAGCCTGCTTGCCCCCAATGCTGAGCGCGCAGCCGCGACGCAGTTCCCAATCCGTGTCTATAAATTTACACCACATCCCGCTTCAACTTGAGTTATGTCCCCAGAATTTTCCCATTGCTTTGCCATACCACCACCTCCGCTACTTCCACTCCACCCCCACCACTCCCACTACCTCCTTCCCCATCTTTGCTCCTCTCCATTGCCGTCATGCTCCCCTGCGAGTTCTGCGCCCGGAACAGGCACGCGTGTTTGATCATCCCCGGTCGACGCGCCTGTGTAGCTTGCCGCCGCGGCCATTGTTTCTGCTCGCTTAGCAACAGCATCCCTCGAGCTCCCCCCCAGGCCACGCAAGAGGGCTTGTCCGGACCCATTTGTGGTTTCGGACGACAAGTCAATCCCGGAAGGCTTGTGGACACCACCCGGTTCACCTCCATCCCGCTGCCCCCAAGCTCCGTCACCCACCGCTTTACACATGAGCCGCGACTTGGCATCACCCCTCCGCCGGGCTGGACCTCTGCAACGGGGCAAATACAAAACTTCGGAGGAATGGCGCGCGGCGACCCGCGCTTGGGCCGCTGCTGTTGGCGTGAACCAAAAGGTACCGGACCCGAGACTCTCTGGAAGACCCGCAGCAGCGCCAGCACCTCCTCCTCCTACTCCACAACTGCCAAACCGCCCGCGCCACCAGCGGACTTGGATGAGAGGCCTATGACCCCCAACGCTCCTCCGCCTCCGTCACCAATTGTTTTCCCGTCATCACCTCCAGCTGGAATGAGCCCCCCTGTTGGTTCCCTGGAGGCCCCATCTTCACCGGCCACTCCTCCCCCCAGCCCTCCCAAGATTGCGGAGATTCCAATTGTAATGGCGCTCCCGGCGGCCGGCTTTGAGGCTTTTGCGCAACGATTGACCACAATGCTTTGGAATTTTCTCGCAATCCCCGGCACACAATCCTTGGAATCCCGGCGCAAACTCCTGGCGTCTTTCCGGGCTTTGGTGGCGTCCTTGAGGGCGGAAATGGAGGAAATGATGAAGATGGCATAAGCGCATTGCGCCCCCCTTTTCCTCTTTTCTTCTCTTGTTGTTGCTTGTACCGCCCTTCCCTTTTCCATTAAGGAAATACATGTCTCTGGGCAAGGTCCTAACCTTCTGAGAAAAAAGTGCACGGCCGCGCTTTGAGAGAGTGAGTCCAAGATTGAGTCTGCGCCCGCGCGCTTGCTTTGTGAGCAACCTTAAGTGACTAGCCGTTCCAAAAGAGGCACATGGAACGCCCCAGACAAACTTCCACACAGTTCCCCGTACCCTTCCTGTAACAAACACAACAACCAAAACACCAGCGCGCGCCACCAGAAGGGAAGAGAGAGAGAGAATAAGAGAACTGACATTCTGGGGTGTCTAGTTGTTCCGGCTGTGAACCGGCTAGAGCACCCCCTCACCAAATCAAGCTTAGTCCCATACCAGCCACCCATCCTTGAGATATCCTGAGAGAAAGGAAAAGAGAAAAAGAAACCGACAGAATAGAAAAATAGAAAATAACCCCTTTTTTTTGGGCGACGCCCGTAGACTGCCCGCAAATCGCTCTTTGTCCCGCTTCCCCCATTGGCGGGATTGCCCATGCGTCCTGGTTCCGCAGGGCTTGTCCTCGCGTTTACGGACCCAGCCTTGTGCCGCTCCCGCGTTTCCTGCAAAAACCCCAAGCCAGAAAAGACCCCACAATCCAGATAAGAAAGAAACATAGAGAAACAAACATTCTGGGGTGTCTAGTTTTTCCGGCTGTGAACCGGCTAGAGCACCCCCTCACCAAATCAAAACTTCTCCCCTACCCCCTCTACCTCCCCCCCCAACTTGGCCACTGTCCCCAGCTGGTCGCAACCACCAACTCCATTGCAATGGCATGGTCTCCGCTTCTCCGCCCAAGGACAAATCCCCGGATTGCATTCCTACACCATTGCCATGCTCCACACTCCCCTTGTCAGATCCTTCACCCCCTTCTGCCGTTTTGTCAAACGAGGTAGATCCTCGCGCAAAGAAGCGCTTGACATGCAAAGCCGCCGCCTTCCGTTTCAGCGGAGTACCGTCTAATTCCTCCAACTGATAGCTGCTGCCCTCAAACTTGGACAACACGCGGAACGGGCCGTTCCACCGGTCAGAAAACAACTTCCCCCACTGAGGCTCCAGACTTTGGTTGTACAAGAGCACCAAATCCCCCTTCCGCAAGGGATCCCAGAGACGATGCAAGCAGCGCTCGTCCCAATAGACACACCAATGACGTCCGAGTCTTCTTTAGCCAGTCCGCGGCCTTTGCGAGCATTCCGTCACGTCAAAGGAGCTGTTTGGCGCGTGCCTCAAGCAATTTGGTGGAAGTCTTTACCTTCCACCAGTCAACCCCCAGGAATGTCTCCAACACAATGTCCACCGGAAGCACGGGGCCCTGCCCAAAAAGTAACTCGTACGGCAAGTAGCCTGTCAACCGCTTCAACAAAATCCGATCCGCAAACAGCACCATTGGAAGGGTCTCCTGCCAGCGCTTACCGTCCTCCCCGCACATCTTGACCAGGGCGTCCTTGATTTGCTGATGCCTGCGTTCAATAATGCCGGCCCCCTTGGGATAGTACTCCGTTACTTGGCTGAACTTGGCTCCGCAACTCTTCACCGACTTGACCAAACGGCCGCAAGACTCAGCCCCTCCGTCCACTGTGACCAGACAAAGCAACCCGTACCACGCGAACCAGTCTTCCTCCAGAAATAGAGAAACTTTGTCCGCCAAGAGCTTGACCAACGGACGCGCTTCCACCCAACTGGACAGGTTGTCCCGCGCAACAAGCATGTAGGCAAACTTACCGGCCTTGATGTGGACAACATCAAGCGAGACTCAACCAAAGAGGGTGTCTTCCCCTGTGGGGTTTCCGACTTCCTTGGGCAGTCTCGCGCTCCACCATTGACAGGCTTTGCAGGACGCCAGCCATTCCCGCACTGCACGCACTACACCCAGCCACCAGAACCGCCCTTTGACCCGCCTCCGCGTCTTGACCTCCCCTTGATGACCAAGATCGTCGTGAAGACTCCAGAGGATAGCTTCCTGATCCGCCCTTGAAGTGGTAACCACAAGAGGAACCGGAGTCTTCCGCCGCCAAAGCTGCCCCCCCTGCACGTAGAAATTCCTGGCCCGCCGCTTTGCCCATTGCTTGTCCTTCTCCGTAGCTCCATTGAGAAAACAAAGTTTCCGCAAGTAGTCGCGAAGGATTGCGTACCGTCCGGTCTGCCAGAGCGGCAGCTGAACGCCTGCCTCCGCAACCCCTACCTTGACAACTGGGGCCTCCACATTGAGCAGTTCTGCGTCCTCAAACGGGTCGTCCCTTGGATACCGCGACAACGCTTTGGGCATGGTGAACGCTTTCCCCGGAACATGAACAAAAGCAAAGGAGAAAAGTTGAAGAAAAGCCACCCACCTGGTCATGGGAGCGTTGGGCAACGCCGGGGAATTGATCATCCGTGCCAGCGCCTCCGTGTCCACCAAAAGCTCAATATGGACCCCCCACAAAAGATACTGGAGCTGCCGCATGATCTTGATGACCCCGCACAACTCCAACTTTGGCTGGGAGTACTGGCTTTCTGTCGGAGTGAAGGTGACTGACTTGTAAAGTACCGGCCTATCCTTGCCTTTGTCCTCTTGAGTGAGAACCCCCCCCACGCCAAATTTTCTGTAATCAACCGCTAGCCTAATCCCTCCCGCGTTGTAGTCGAGATTGCGGAGCACAATGTCATGTCCCACGATCTCCTTGAGCTTCCGGAACGCGCGATTGCATTCTTCCCCCCACTTCCACTCGGCGCCTTTCTGCTTTAGTGATTGGAGTGGGCTTGCCACCTCCGCAAACCTCTTGATGAACATACGGACATAGCTACATAATCCCAAGAACTGAAGGATATGCAACACCTTCGCAGGGTTGGCCATTCCAGGACCTTGTTCCGCTTTTTCTCTGCAATGCGCCGGCCATCTGAAGCAACAACATGGCCAAGGACTTCAAGGGCCGGGACACAAACCGCCAACTTCTTCCCCAACACCGTCAGTCCTGCCTCCTAAATGCAAAACAGGATGCGTTACAATGTCTGCGCATATTCCCACACAAAACATCTGACACCGGGAACTTCAACCAGCTCCGCTCCCCCGTAATCGGATTTCGGACCTTTGATGCCCGCTTTGTCAATGAAGATTTGGACTCCCTCCGGAAGATCATCCTTCAGGATCCAAACCATTTGCGCCTTGTAAACTGCCACGGAATTGGTTGAGCCTTGCGGGAGCCAAGTCAGCTGCATTCTTCCCAACCCAGTCTCAAATGCCGTTAGAGGCCGCAAGCAAGGATCCAACTCGCGCTGGTTGTACCCCCCCATCACATCCACTAAACCGTAAGAAGTGCGCCCCGCCATTGACTCAAGGAACTCGTCAACGCAAGGAGGCCGTCCTGCATCCCGGATTGTAAAAGAGTTGAGCCGCTGTAAATCATGAACAATCCTCAACGACTGTCTGTCGTGCTTAACCACCGCAAAGATCGGGCTGGAGTAACTAGACGTTGACTGTTCGTAAAGGAAAGTCTTGACCCACTCCCGCACCAACTCCAGAAACTGCTCCCGGACCGCCCGCGGTATTGGAATTGGCTTGATCTGCCACGGCTCGTGATCAACAGTGGGGATGATATAGGGTTCGCCAATATTGTTTTTCAGGAGCCCCCACTCTTCCGGTCCAAACGCAAGTGCTCTTTCCCAAAGAACCAGAACCAAAATCAGCAACTCGCGCTCCTCCGTACTGAACCATCCCCTTGGGCCAAAATTGAAAGCTGAAATCCACTCCTCCGTGATCAGTGCCGAACTAGTAACCCACCCCAAAGCCTTAATCAGCGTGACCCAAGGGTCCCGGGACCAAGCAATTGGTCAAAGCAGTCCGTTCAGTTCCTGGGGCATTGGCTCATTCCTAGGTTGGACCTTCTGTGACACTGGCTTGTACTTGCCCGCGTTGCACCGCATCATCCGCACGCATCCTTTGCTGTAAGTCCTGCACAGAACGAAACCGTGGCTTTTGCCTTTGCTCACAAGTGTGGCATGATGATAGGGTTTTTGAAGCGTAGTACCCTTGGGCAATGCATACTGAGAAAAAGGACTTACTTCTGTAACATGCGTGCCCTGCACTTTCCTTCCTCCCCCTCCCTGCTTTTCATTAGTTGACCGCCCCACAAAACCGGAGCTTGTTCCGCGCGGTCTCCTTGGTTGACTAGAAAAAATCCTTGGAAGGTTGCCCGTCGCAGACCAACTCCGCGTCCGGTTCCTCTTCATACTCCAACACTCTCCTCCGCTTCCCTTGCCCGTGATTGCAGATATTTGTCTCAAACCTTCCGCCGGACAAATCCTCCACCGTCAACACCTTGGTTCCCGCCTCTGTATTGAAAACCATTTGTGCTTGAAACCCAAACATGAACGGCCTTCCCAAAATCACATCCCCACAATCAACCAAAAGAAAAGAAAGGGTCCTAAGGACCCTTGCGACCTCAACCTCCTCCTCCTTGACTACCCCATCCACACAAAACTACCCTCCGTTAAGGGCGCGGAGACCCATCGCGCACTTCCGCCAAACCAACCCCAAATCATCCACCATCCACAATGGCAGCAGGTTCACCATTGAACCGCTGTCCACCATAGCCCACAACTTCCTTCCCGCTATGACCATCGGAACGTAAGCAAGCGGAGTCAAAACTGATTTCGACTTGCACTCCCCGCGCCACGTGAACCCGCTGCACCCTCTGAGGTACCCGGCCCTGACCACAATCCCGCAACGCCTGAACCATCTCGTCTACCACCACCGGTGTAGAAACTTTAGAGGTTATCCCTCACAAAGTTGCCGCAGGTTCAGGAGTTCTTGGGTCTAAGCTTCTGTAAGGATTAGATACCAAGCGTAAAGAGAAGTTTTTAGAGAGCCCCAAGAGGAGAAAAGGAGAGAAGAGGGGAGGGATTCTGTTTTCCTAAGTCCGCTCCTTTTTCCGCTCCCCCGCCTCCTGATGATACGATGGTAAGATGCCCCCCCCTACAACCCGGAGTTGAGGGGAAAGGTATTTGAGCCCTCCCCCTCAACCCTAACCTAAGTACAAGCACATGAACAACCCGACAACAATGAAGAAGGAAACCCTAGGCCCAAAACCCTATCCCATATTCTAACCTATACCCTGTCCGTATCCTATTCTGCTTGCTTGCCTGCCATTACACGCATCCGGTTTGTCCCCCGCGGAGCGGCCCTCCGCCGCGCGCTTCTCAAAGTTCACCACAATTGCCCGTATCCGCCTGACGCGCCGTCGTGAATTTCCTAGTCCCGTAGCCGGCCCGCGCTTGCGCGCGGCCGTCCACGGATATAGCCCCGCGATTGCTCCGCCCTTTCCTTCCCTAACTAACCGCCCAAGAACCTGATCGGCCCGGCTCCATCACTGGGTTGGACACCCAAGCGGGTCGCGGCCCGCCTCCCCTCGTCAGACCCGGCCTGCAGCTGCGTGCTTCGCCCTGCTGCGCCTTCTGCTGAGCCCGCAGCGGCCACTGCTGAGAACGAGCGCACCCCAACTGCTGAGCCCAACCTACCAGATGCTGAGCGCGCAGGCAGAAACGCAGTTCCCAATCCGAGGCTATATAATGACACCACATCCCCCCCCAACTTGAGTTCTGTCCCCAGAGGTCCTCCCCATCATCACCTCGGCCGTCCTTCGCGCCCTACCCCTCTACCAACTCTAAACTCCGCTCCGCATCCCTATCCCTCCACTCCATCGTCATCATGGTCCGCTGCGACTTCTGCGCCCGAAACGGGCTTGCATGCTCTATCATGCCCGGCCGCCACGCCTGCTCCGCGTGCCTCCGCGGACACCGCCGCTGCTCGCTTAGCAAGGTTATGCCCCGTGCCCCCAACCAATCCGGCTCTCATCCTTGGCCGCGCAAGAGGGCTCGTCCGGACCCGTTTGTGGTTTTGGATGACGACACTATCTTGGAGGACTCGTGGACTCCACCCGGATCACCTCCCCGCCGTCCTCGTCCGAACTTGGACCGCGACTCCTCTTCTCTGCTTTGCCGCGCGGGACCACCGCGTAAGGAAGACTATCTGGAATTTGCGGCTTATTGGAGGGCTTTGCGATTTTGGGCGGATTGCGTCCAAGTTACGCAAGGCGCAAGGGACCCGCAAATCAACAAAATCCTTAGGCGACGCACTGCTCCGGCCCCAGCTCCTCCTCCGCCCCCTGCTCCGGCTCCTCCTGCCTTGGCTCCCGTACCGGCTCCTCCTCCTCCGCCCGCTGCTCCAACTCCTCCAACTCCACAAGGCCCTACTCCTCCGCCTGCGTCGCCGGTGGTCATCTCGTCATTGCCTCCTATCGGACCGGACCCTCCTGTTGGATCCCCTGAGCGCCCGTCCGCACCAGCCCCTCCTCCTGCCAACTCTCCCGAGATCCTGGAGATTCCAGTCATGATGGCGCTCCCGGCGGCCGGCTTTGAAGTTTTCGCGGAAAGGTCGACTACGATGCTCCGCCAATACCTTGCGACTCCCGGAGCCCAATCCTCGGAATCCCGGCGCAAACTCTTGGCGTCATTCCGGGCTCTACTGGCGTCATCAAGGGTGGAAATGGAGGAAATGATGAAGATGGCTTAAGCAACTCGGCCTTGTCCCCTCTTCCCCTTTTCTTTTTCCCTTCCTTCTTTTATCCGCTTTTTGTTGTACTGCGTTTCCCTATTCATTGAGAGAAATACACGCCTCAAAGGCGAATTTGTTTTACCGAGAAAAATCCGCGCTGCGCTCATCGTGAGGGCAAGAATGAGAGCCGGGTCCGCGCCTGAGTGAGATCTAAGACGCAAGGTTGAGAACCGCGTCCGCGCCCGAAAAATGATAAAAAAAATGAGAAGATAAGAAAAAAAAGTGACGAGTGAGAAATGATAGAAAAGGTGAAAGATTTTTTTTTTTTTTTCTTATATCCCATCGCTGCGCCCGCGCCCTATCCTCTAGTCCCCCCCCCAAACTTAGCTGCTGTCTCCAGCTGGTGGCTTCAGCCAATGCCATGAGGGTCGCGTCCGTCGCCCAATCTCCCTCCATTCCTCCAAACCATGCAGTCAGTGCCTGATCCGTCCAATTCTCGGTCCCGGCGTGCTTCCCTTTCCCGTTCGGCGTCTGTTTCGTCCGCCGTCAAAAGGGTCTCGCCTTGGTTACGATCGCCTGACACATGACATGCTCCCACCACCGCTTGTCCCCCACCTCCCATCAGATTTATCCGCCATTTGCCGAGTCCCAAACCGCGCGGAGTATCCTCTTCTCGCTTCGTCCTTGCTCACTTCCCGCCGTTAGACTGAACCGGTCCCGCCGATACCCGCTTCCCCAACACGCACCCCGCCTCTGCCGGCCTCGGATCGATCGGGTTTGCCATCCGACTCTTGTGTCTCGTCCGCCCACCATCACCGTTGCTTCCACGCGCGCCTGCCCCGGGCGCGGACATGCTAGGACGCTGGATACTCTTCAGATAGGCCTCAAGGCCCTCCTCCACCTCTGCGAGTTTGTCAGCCCAAGGGGTGGCTACCAGCGGCGAGGCCGGGACGCGCGCTGCCCTGTAATACAGCTCCACGTAGCCCGGTTCCGCGGGTGGCCTGAAGTTGCTTCCCAGGAAATGAGAGTCACGCTCCCCCCATCTAGCCAGCATGTTCCCCTTCAACGTTGTCCAATTCTGGTTCAGATAGCCGCTCATCTCCTCCACGTCCCGACTTTCTTCCGCACCTTCAATGAACAAGACAATATAGCATGCCTTCTCGAAATCCGATGCGCCTTTGGAGTCTGCAATCAGGTCGTAACGCAAAATAAACCGCTCCACACCTGCGACGTTGAAGCAGATGTGCGGATAGTCCCTTGGGTCGATGAGGAGCTGGCAAGAGGAGGAGGAGGAAAGAGGAGAGGCAAATAGCATCTGAGTACCTTTGAGAGACATTGACAAAAGAGTTTCCCGGCCAGACCCCCAGATGTGGAAACTTTAGAGGTTATCCCTCACAAAGTTGCCGCAGGTTCAGGAGTTCTTTGGTCTAAGCGTCTGTAAGGATTAGATACCAAGCGTAAAGAGAAGTTTTTAGAGAGCCCCAAGAGGAGAAAAGGAGAGACAAGGGGAGGGATTCTGTTTTCCTAAGTCCGCTCCTTTTTCCTCTCCCCCGCCTCCTGATGATACAATGGTAAGATTCCCCCCCTACAACCCGGGGTTGAGGGGAAAGGTATTTGAGCCCTCCCCCTCAACCCTAACCTAAGTACAAGCACATGAACAACCCGACAACAATGAAGAAGGAAACCCTAGGCCCAAAACACTATCCCATATTCTAACCTATACCCTGTCCGTATCCTATTCCGCTTGCTTGCCTTCCATTACACGCATCCGGTTCTTCCGCCGTGCGCTTCTCAAAGTTCACTGCAATTGCCTGTATCCGCCCGACGCGCCGTCGTGAATTTCCTAGTCCCGTAGCCGGCCTGCGCTTGCGCGCGGCCGTCCACGGATATAGCCCCGCAATTGCTCCGCCCTTTCCTTCCCTAACTAACCGCCCGAGAACCTGATCGGCCCGGCTCCATCACTGGGTTGGACACCCAAGCGTGTTGCGGCCCGCCTCCCCTAGTTAGACCCGGCCCGCAGCTGCGTGCTTTGCCCTGCTGCGCCTTCTGCTGAGCCCGCAGCGGCCACTGCTGAGAACGAGTGCACCCTAACTGCTGAGCCCGACCTACCAGATGCTGAGCGCGCAGGCCGCGACGCAGTTCCCGATCCGAGGCTATATAATGACACCACACCGGAGACACGGCCGCCAGTTCCCGCAAGGTCAGCGGAACCGGAGTCTTGTTACCCATCACCCTTTGCACAATGTCTGCAGCTTTCTTCTTCTCTACAGGGTTTTCTGCCGGCGCCTCAGTTCCAGGCACGCGCGCGGCCGGTTTTGGAACGGCCGACGGGCGTTGCTCCTTTGTGTCCACCTCCATTTTATCGGAGACCGCCACCTTTTCTTCCGTTGCCACTACCCTTAACTCAGCTTCCACCCGAGGTGGTTGCCACGATCCGGGACCGGTAATGATGCCCAGTGACGCTTGCGCCGTTGTTCCCGCCTCTTGACCCCGTGTGCGCACTTGCTGCATTGCGGATGGCTGGCTTGGCTCCATCGGAATCTGTTTGCCTGTCGGAAACATGTACCCCATCCCCGCCGTTTGAACCAGTCCTGTGCTGAGATCCTTTGTAAGCTCCTTGCACGCCAATTGCCAATGACCGTTCTCCCCGCAGTACAAGCACCCCCTTGGCACAAAGGTACCGGGCGGCCGAAACCCTTCCACCATGTGAGGTGGAGGCCCTCATGGCTGCTGCTGGCCCATACGGCTCATGCAGATCTTCAAGTCCTTCATCAGCTCTGTCAATTTTCTTAACGGAGGGGCTGGAGCAGGTTGAGGAACCGGAAAACGCGTGGAAATAGGTGGAACTGGGGCCAGAAATTGCGCCGGAGCCGGAACCTGGGGGGCAGATTTCTTTGGTCCCGCTGGGAAGGACTTAGCGGTGTCCTTGATAAGCTCCTCTAAGTTGAGCTCACTCTCCACAGCCCGGCAAATGACAGCAAACTCTGGAAGGAGCGCGATGCTCCCGTCCAGTGACTGCTTTACCAAGTTGTGATTGTAAAGATTCCGCTGCACCCTTGCCCGGAGTTGAGCGCCTAAACCGCCCAGAAACGCGCTTTTCATGGCCCCCATCTGTCCCGCCACCACCTTGTTCTTTGACAAGTACCAATAGATCCGATTGAATGTTGAGGTGTACTCCGCCAGCTCCACCCGCGTTCTGACCTCTCCGCGCACACTTGCCTCCAAGGCCACGCGGTCAAAATTGCTCTCCTGGAATCAAGGTTTGCGCCTACCCCACCGCGTTAGGATCTCCGCCTTCAGTTTTGGCCAATCTTGATTCTTGTAGCCTTCCATTTCCTCCACATCCTGGAGCTTCCCTTCGTCCATAATGAACAGGACAACCAGCCGGGCCTTATCAGCGTCCGACGCACCTTCCGCATCTGCAATACCTTTGTATCTTGAGATAAATTGCTCCACGTCTGCGGTGTTGAATTGGATGTGAGGGTAGTCGCGCGGCCTGATGCAAACCGGACAAGTGGGTTCATGGTCACTGGAGACCAATGGGGGAATGGCGTAGCTTGTCCTGGGTGGAGCGGAGGGAGGGGGAGGAGGAGGGATGGAAGACAAGAGTGGGGTCGGAGTAGCGGACCCGGAGACGGAAGGAGAAGGAGAATAAGGAGAAGGAACAACTGTAGGGAGGTATGAATAGGAAATTGCGCCCTGTTACCTTCAAAAGACAATAACCGGAAGGTTACTTCCCGGCCAGACCCCCAGATGTGGAAAGAATGGAGGTTATCCCCCTATAATTGTCCCAAGGTTCGGAAGTTAACGGTTCCCTGCGTTTGAAAGGAGATGAGGATGTCTGAAGTTGCACTTAAATAAGAAATAGAGATAAGGAGATAAGAGATAAAGAAAAGTAGAGAGAGAGAGAGAAATCGCCAATCCTTCAATCCTAAGAACTTTCCACCTGGATGTGTATCCAGTATGAGTTCCTTTAATCTCCTGGTGAGATGAGTTATTCAGCCTGATGATGTGATGTGATTCTTCCTCCTCTGCATCAATGCCTCCTCCCCCCTCTAACCTGGAGTTGAGAGTGAGGATAAGTCCTCCCTCTCAACCCTAACCTAAGTACATGTGCAAATAACAGCATCACAACAAAACAGAAAACAATCCCAAAACAGAAACCCTAGCCTCCTCTCCCCACCTCCTCCGTACCAAACTCCCCCTGTTGTCCATACGCTGTTCTTTTCATCTGGTTTGTCCTTCTCATGACGCGTTCCTTGCACCGCGCCCTACTCGGAGCCCCCCGCGCCTGTCCGTATCCGTTTGTCCGCGCCCGTTGTGGGTGTTTGGTAATATCCGGCATGATCCGCGTGCTTGCACGCACGCTTCATCCGTTCCTTCATAGCCCGCGGATTGCTCTGCCCCTACGTATCTGAACCGGCGCGCCCCCAAACCTAGGCAAGCGCACTACCTTCCAAATCCAATCCATGGGGCGGATTGCCGCCCACGCCGCATTAGATGCTGAGCCCAACCTGTCCACCAGGTGCGGAGCCAAACAGCGGCTGCCGCTGCTGAGCACTCCGCATACCCTAGTGCTGAGCCCGCTTGCCCCCAATGCTGAGCGCGCAGCCGCGACGCAGTTCCCAATCCGTGTCTTTAAATTGACACCACAGTGCATGCAATGGTCTTCAATTATATTGTCTCACAAAGCTCTCATGGGTGATCCAAGAGTTAGTTTGAGGTTTCAATGTAGCCATGAAAGAAGATATGCACATGTGGTGCAGTAATTTTAAGCCTTTTTGCATGCCTTTCTCCCCTTCAAGTCCTTTATGACTTGGTAATGAAAATGGCACAAAACCAGTCACAAAAAAGGCATGAATCTATTTGGAACTTACTGGACTTCATCAAACACAGCATCAAAAAAATCAACACAAGCAGATAGCCATTTGGGCCTGAAGTTGGTAATTTTGTTTTAAATTTTCAGATATCATTATGGGTAAGATTCAAGTTACAATAACTGTCCATACAGTCATAGCAGAAATAATCCATATTCATGAAGTAAAAGCTATTTGAAATCCCGGCTTTGTCATTTTTGGGTTCTTTTTTCTTGGGATGCTAAGCATATGTGGTTCTAATTTGACAACCTCCTTGAACAAATATTTGCCCACCAAGGCCCTAGAATAGAAATTGACAATGACATGAATGCTAAGTTGCTTGTATAACCCTCTCAGCTTGTGAACTTTAAATGGCTTACTTGGTTAGAACATTGCTCCATAAGCTTGTTGTATCCGCCGTTTTGATGATTGTTTGTCAGAAGCCGACCCGCCGAGCTAATGAAGATTCAATCAGGGAATTTCGATTGCCAGAATTGTCAGCGGATAAGCTGCGTATATCTGGCTGAAGAGAAAGCCCCCGCTGGGAACGACCTACACTTCGATACCAGCCGGGCAGGAAATTATCACCTATGACAGGTGAGTGGGGTGGCCATATGTAGAATCAGTAGAATCAGATGGTGCCAGAATCAACCCGATAGGCCACAATCAACCCGATAGTTCCTATAGGAAATTTGACAAAACAAAGGACCTTACTGAAAACTTACCCGACATGTTCCCGATGCTTCGGTTAGATAGGTGCCGGTAAAGCCCCGCAGAATCCTATTTTGGCCTTCGTACGGAAAGTTATACATTGCACTGATGGCAATCATTCCGAGTTTTCAAGGAGATTCAGGGTTCGACGTCTTTGAGTAAATGTTTTTGGGCGAAAGATGAATGGCTTACACATTGCAGTCGTGGGCTATCAAACCCAGATTTTGTGGTCCGCAGGCAGCGTTTAATTCCCCGATCCCAGGTTCATCTCGTCGGCCCAAATTAACAGTAGCCTCCTGACTTTCAGCCATCAAGAAGGCTAAAATGAGACTGCTCGATAAGGCCTTGGGAAATAACATGATGCAGACTACTTAAACTTGATTGATGAAAACACCGCAGGTGAGATAGCTGGAAATGAGTAAAGAAGCTAAAGGATTAGAGTTGAGTTCAAACGATAGACAGAAAAGCTCGTTCAGAATAGAATCAAAGGCTTTGGTCTATTTACGAAGCAAGCAAGGATAGGCAAAAGTTGGAATGGTTTGGCTGGTGGTGCTTCAAGTGAGTGTAACAAAGAAAATGTAAGGCAAGCTGTTGGGAAAGCTTGATAGTCCGAAGTAAAGCGTGTGAGCTGAAGTATGGGAGAATACTATTTGAGGGAGCTCCTCAACCCCGCCCTTTATAGACGATTAAGAAAAGCGACACAGGGAGCCTGGATCAAGATCATCATTCCAAGGATATCCTTACTCGGTAAACTCCATCCGAGTTGATCCTACTACGCAACACTACTGCCGGGCCGACTGGGCGATGTCCGAACGATCACACCCCACGCTTTTGATATTGGGTGCTCGAGTTTCGATGTGGGAGGTTGGTAGGTTGCCTACCTGCCGAGGATGAAGAGTCAATCTCGGATTCGGTCGCGATGATTGCACTGGGACTTCAGAGTAGGTTTCCATGTTCCTTCGAGGTAAATTTCCCCGCCTGGCCTCTGCTAAAACAGTAGATTGACCAGGCAAGCGCTCGAACCTGGATTGGACTATCTGCTTTACCGCTGAGTTCTCCGTAGCTGATGGCCAGGGTGGTACTGCCACAAAGCCCGGTCGTACGAATAGCATTTGAGGCAACTACACTTGGGTCCGCCTACGAGCTGTGCTGGTTTTAACATTTGCGCTGTAGCCCTTGAATACGGATGGATCCACTAGACATTGGGTGGGCTAGGCTGGGACCGAAATTACCAGGGTTTGACTGTTTCGAGATGCCTGCTCTAACGCTGAGATAGGAAGTTGGATGACCTGAGCTATACTAGTTCAGCAGGCTTGGAGCACAAGCTCGATGTCGTAGGGCATCTCTCGCGCGGGAGGTAAACGGCGAAGCTAAAGCCGATTTACCCCCGGACAACCCAAAATTTCACTGTCCCGCGGGTGCCATCAGCGGAGTTATTTTGCCTCGGGGGCATATGAGCATGTTGGTTTGCCAAATCTAGCAACCATATACCTCCTGTGATGCCCTTGATATCTGAAACATTCATGTGCAATACGTAGGAATCTCACCAAATATCTTTATCTCCACCTTGTGAGAACTGGGATGGATTGAGCCTATTATTTCTGATCGCACATATATGTATAATTAAAGATTTTCATTTCCCCCAAGAGTAAAACAAAAGGTTAAAAAGATCGCCTTATATATATGTTCTAGGTTATGTGTTTGTTTTCGTGTAAATGATGTGGCTTGTATCATAGTATCTCCAACTTTCTAGATTATGCGTATAGAACCTTCTCGAAACTATGTATTTAGGTGACCTATCTTTTTATATTCCCCCCACGACAATAAACCTGTTTTCAAGTGAAGAAAAATAAAAGTAAAAATAAAAAAATGAAATGGGAAAAAATGATGGGGGAAAAAGGGTATGATAAGATTCCAACAGAGAGCAAGAAGAAAAGAAATACATTGGTATAGAGAGATGCAAGAAAGGAAAAGAATAGCCTAAGTGGTCCCGCTGCCAATTCCAAATAACCACCTGTTCAAATCCATCTGCTTATTTTTTCCCAATGTTTTAGTGAACCCAATCCGCAAGTTGGTCGTTCCCACTAATCCACTTGAGTTTTGATTTGTTCTTCCGCAGCTGCTCGTTGACAAAGTGATATTTGCAATCAATGTGTTGGGTTCTCTTCATACTAGATTTGTTGCCAGCTATTTGGACCGCCGCCTTGTTGTCCAACAGTATTAGGGGTATTGTATTTGCAAACGGGGAGATCAAGTTTGCAATCCATTTGGATTCCACAGCCGCCATGGAGAGTGCCACATATTCTGCCTGGCAGGTGGAATGTGCGACACATGACTGTCTCTTTGCATTCCAGGCAACTGGCGTGTCCCACAACGTGGTGATGAAACCATGGGCCAATTGCGCTCCTTCCCCGCCCCAGCTAGCGTCAACGTACATTTTAAGTGGCCACTGGATGTTGACCTTGCTAGGCTCTATCTTCAGTTTCAGGTCCTTGGTGACTTTGACGTATGCAATTAGGCGCCGTAAAGCGTGCCAATGCGATTCATCAGGTTGGAGGGAGAACCGAGCTAAGTAGTGCACAGCAAAACATATATCGGGTCTTGAGCCCTGGGCCAGGTACAAGAGTATACCTATGCAACGGAGGTAATTTGTATCAATGCCAGTGGATATGTTTGATAAGAGTGAAACGCCGGCCAGGGGAGTGTCTGGTGTCAAAGACGTTGGTTCCAGCTCAATTAGTTTCCGGATGAGGGCTGGTTGGTGCATGGTGAAGCCACTTGGGGTTGGCATGACTTGTATTCCTACAATAGATTCAATGGCTGCGTCCCATTTGAGTGTGAGCAGCTGGTCCAACTCTCCCTTGAGCCGTTGCATGAGAGTATTGGAGCTTGCTGTCATCAAGCCGTCATCAACGTGAACCCACAGGAAGGCTTTGCCGTCTTTGCCGTTGTAGGAGTAAGTGCTCTGGTCCTCATTATTTGAGATGAACCCAATTTGCTGGAGTGCTGTCTTCAAGTGCAACCACCAACACCGCCCCGCCTGCTTAGTCCCATACAGGGACTTCTTGAGTTTGAGAATCTTTCCAGGAGTGACCGTGTAGCCGGGGGGGTCTTTTATGTATAGTTCCTCATCAATGGCAGAATGTAGAAATGCTGTCTTGACATCAAAGGTGATGGCCTTCCACCCATTTTGTGCTGCAATCGCAAGAGCAGCCCGGAGTGACGCAAAGGTGGAGTTGGTGCAAAGGTCTCTTCATAGCTGACTCCGTGAATCTGGCGGAAACCTTGCGCCACCAGTTGGCTCTTCTTCCAAATAAGGTCCCCGGCCTGATTCCATTTGTTTACCAGGACCCACTTAACACCCAACACTTTTTCTTTTGGAACCGGAAAATCAACCTCCTCAAAAACTCCCATCCGTAGTAGATCTCCAACTTCATCACCCATGGACTCCTTCCACTCTTCCGCCTTGTCCGAGTTGACAGCTTCATCATAGGTCGGGTTATCAATGTTGTAAGTGGTAATTGACATAATCTGTTGCACCAGTTGATCTTGTTTGTCAAGTTCTGCACCAAGCCAAAAGTCTCCCAAGACATCTGCTTCAATTCTTTCCACCTTCTCCAAACCTTCCCCATCTAAACCGTCCTCCAAAAACTTTTCCAAAAGACCCTTAACTACCTTCCCACTCTTTTCATTCCAAAAGTACCAGCCTTTTGAGTCGTGGAAGCTCCCCACTTGCCGTAATTTTTTGCCGTAAGTGTTCATTTGCTTGAGATGAGAGTGATCATAAACGTAGGCAACACATCCAAAAACCCTGAGCATGTCAATACTAGGCTTGAAACCCAGCGCCTCCTCGCATGGGGTCTTGTCCTTGCCCTCATGAACCAGTTGGTTGAAGATGAATGCTGCCTGTTGATACACATATGACCAGAAAGATGCGGGAAGCCCTGAATTGTGGAGCAATGACTTTGCCATCTCACCCAGGGTCCGGTTTGTACGCTCAATATGTCCATTTTGGTGGTGTTCATAAGGGATCGTAGTCTTGTGAGAGATGCCAAATTTATTAAAAAAAGTAATTAGATCCTTTGATTGTGTGAACTCCAACGCATTGTCCGTCCAAAACCTCTTCACTGAGTGACCCAAGAGATTAGTAAACTGAAGTACCCAATCCATGATCTGTTTGGGGGCCTCCGACCTTAGCTTGATAGGCCATGAGGAAACTAGCCCCGATCCAAGGTCTTGGATGTTCAAAACATATTGGTTGTTGTCAAAGGAAGGCGCGTAGGGTCTGAAAATGTCAGCTGCCACAACATCTCCTGGTTGGTGAACCAGGTCCCAAGTCTGCATGTCTGGCACACTATGTTGACTTTTTACTAGGGCACAGGCTTCACAACCCTGCTTGTTTGATGGTGGGGGTAGCGGTGGCGGGTTAGAAAGCCCTGAGACCTTGATTGATTGCTCAAGTAGCCTGCCAGACAGGTGGCCCAGTTGTTTATGGATGATAGAATAGTTTTCATTGATAGATGAAACAGAAGCAACAGGCGGGTTATGAAAAAAGAGAAAACATTGGTTGTTCATTTCTTGGGTTGGGAAGCGTGTGCCATTCTGGACAAAAGTATAGGTGTGCCCATCAAATTCCACCTTGCCATCCTGCTTGCCAAATTTGCCGGTTGAGATGATTGTGCCACTAATCCTAGGGCAAAGGAGAGTATCCAAAACCTTCAAGACGCCATGTTCTGTCGGTAGATGGAGATTGCCACAGAATTTTACCTCGAAAGAATCTGTAGAGGCAACCATTAAGCGGAGGGAGATAGGTTTTAGATTGGAGAATAAACAAACATTGTTTGACACAGAGGTAGTGGCCCCGGAGTCTGCCAGTGCAGCGTCATCTACATTTGGTTGCGATTGAACCAATGCTACGTGCGGGGAGATCAAAGTGTTTAGAGCCCAATGGCAAAGAGAAGATTTGCGGAGCTGTGCATTTGGGTTTGTGAGTGGCAGGTCCTTTCTTGGGCTTCTATTGGCGCGTTTTTCAGGACAATCTGCTAGCCAGTGGCCCCACTCAAAACAATAAAGGCAAGGATTAGCAGGAGTCAATCACTTGAGAGCCCACCAGTTTGGTCAGTTCATGATTGGAAAGTCCTGCGAAGGAGGCGATGGTCTCGCCCGGGCATTTGTTTGGGGTTGCCTCCCAGCGCCTCCAGGTGGTCCATTAGCCGTTATGGCCATGACCGTACCAGCTACCAATTGTTGATTCTCGTTGGTTTGATACCTGCCCAGGAGCTCCAAGACATCCTTTGAGCCAAAGCGGATGGATGGGTTAACTGCAAGTTGGGTGTCAAGTGCGTTTGAGATGTTGTGGAAGTGATGGAGTGAGTTTTGATGCATGATGAATGCCGCCAGAATATCAACTGTTAACGTGCCAAGTCGTTTTTCAATGTCCTTGAGGGTCATTGAGATGGTGTTGAAGGCCCTGTCCGGTTCCTGAAGTACATTGACTGCTGAGAGGGAAGTCCATTTTGACAAGATGTAGGTCCAAGAGGTCTTGTCAAAGCGGTCTTTCAATATCTTGAAGGCCTCTCTTCCAGCTTTGCCTCGGATAAGCGGTACCAAGTCTTTGTGGATGCTAAATTGGAGGATGGTCGCCTTGAGGGAGGCTCGCTCCACCAAAGCATCACTGTTGGCGCTCTCAAAGTAGTGAGAGTGGTCAAACAGGGAGGCAACTTTGATGGAGAGTGCTTCTGACCATTCAGAGAAATTGGAGCCGTCATTCCGGAGGCGGGGGGTGAGGTTTGCACCAATCTTCCGATATTGTAGCTTGACATTGGCAACCAACATGACCAATTTCTCTGACCTGGAAATATGGGCCCTTGATAGCAGGTCTTGGACCTCCGCCGCCGAATAGGTGCGAGATGGGTCTAGTGCTGGACCGGGTGATGGATTTGAAATTGTCGGGGCAATCGTTTTCTTTGCGTAAGTGGGCAGGTTCTTCTGAAATTCAGCTCCGGACCAAGTACGTCCGGATGTATTGTGGTGAGGAGGGGAAGACACGTTGGTCAATCCTAGTATGCGTGAAGATTTACTTGCGTGGATATAATACTCTGCGTGGAAATTTGGGGGGTCTTAGCGTGATGTCAGCAGTAGTGCAGGCTCATAACCTATTATTTCTGATTGCACATATATGTATAATTAAATATTTTCATTTCCCCCAAGAGTAAAACAAAAGGTTACAAAGATTGCCTTATATATATGTTCTAGGTTATGTGTTTGTTGTTGTGTAAATGATGTGGCTTGTATCATAGTATCTCCAACTTTTTAGATTATGCGTATAGAACCTTCTTGAAACTATGTATTTAGGTGACATATCTCTTTATAGAGCAGTCCCGTGATTTGGGTTCTCCTTCCTAGCGATTGGGAAGCCAACTACGAACTATATTACGTTTATAGGTATACTGTCATATCTCTAGGTACTGACACAATGATCTGACCATGGATCACAACAGACCGTCAAGCACTCAGCCCAAACATCCCACACCAACATTCAAAAGGGTCAAAAAAAACCCTTCCTTGTGGCATAGATCCACATTACCTTGCTGAGGACTAGTGCCACTCTGAAGCTAAAGAGACCCTAAAACTAAGGCTGATCTGGTTTGTTGTCCAGCACAACTGTTCCTATCAGCGGGGCCAAACTCTAAAGTTAAGGAATTATACAAGGATGGTGAGGTGTCTGAATCAATTGGAAATAACAAGGCAGTCACTTCTTTCCACAGTTATGGAAAACCCAGGACAAGAACACCTCCTAGCTGCAAAAATGGCAAGCACAACATGGCCATCACCTTGCACACCAAAGAACAGTGCTGGGCCATTCACCCTGAGCTCAGGCCGGTAAGGCACAGAACAGCACAAGGAATTACTACCAAGATGGACAGAAGGAGCCTGGGACTCATGAACCACCAACACAAGATGACAACTTGCCATAGGACAGCTTCATCAAGCTGGCATTTGCCACCTTCACAACCACCACAGGCTTGTCACTGTCAATGATTCTGGATAGTGGCGCAATTCATCATATGTTTAAAAAATCATGTCTCTTCTCTAACTACTCATCCTGTTTCATGCCTTTTAGCACTTTCAAGGGCAAAAACAAACTGCTGGATAAAGGAAAAGGCACAGTTAAGCTGAAGTCTTTGGAAACAGGACCATCCAAATCCAGGATTGACTTGCAACTTGTTCTCACTTGGGGGGGTTTCAAAAAATTAATCTACAACCCAAGGAAAAAGTAACAGATTCATTTTAACTCTTTCTGAAAATACTGCTATCCACTTTGGCACAGGCAATGGCATCTTCAAACTCAATGCAGGATACTCTCCCATCCAAAAGGCATCCTCCTTTCTGCACCAGACCAGCCCATGCATTATGTGACACAATCTGCATGGAAAAAACACTTGAGACAGATTGAGAAGGCCCCAATTCAAAGAATCTATACTTTCCACTCATGCAAAAAATGCATGAAAGGAAAAATCACTTGCCTTCAATTACTCAGTCACTTTTCCAAAGCCTCTGCCATCTGTCACACTGTCAGGCTCCAAATCTCTTGGGTTATTGTTTAAAATCAAATTTCAATATCCCCCTCTCCTCAGTATCATCTAACTCAGTCTACAAATGTGAAACCAAAAGCATGCCACAATGAAATTAAATTCTACCTTTAAATTTTCAAGAAATATTCTATCTCTGCTTACTCAGTAAGCACTTACAATCATGATTTAAATTTTCTGTACCATCTATGACTAGTTCTGCTTCATCTTAATATTGTGATCATATCCTTAAACTTCCATCTACAGCTAGCAGAGGATCTTGCATGGACCCAAATACTAATTCAATAAATTTGCAGTGTGGAAAGAATAAAGGATGGAGCCCTTATAAATTCCCCAAGATATACAAGTTAAAGGTTCCTTGTGTCTTTAAGGATTGAGCACGCCTGTTAAAACCACCAATATAAGAAAGACACAGAGAGAGAGAGAAGCTTTTCCAATTCATTTTTTTCCCAGAAGATCCTGTCAGATCCCATGAAGATGATGGACTCCAATCACATGATCCAAATCCTACAAAATGGAGTTGAGAGTGAGGTTAAGTCAACCCTCTCAAACCCAACCTAAGTACAAGCACAATGACCAAAAACAGAAACAGAAAGAGCAACCACAAGACATAAACCCTAGCCCAACCCAATCCTCCTACCCCTCCATCCATATCCTTAACCCTTGATGTCCGGGCACCATGAAGTTGATCTGGTTTGTCCTTCTCATGACACAGCCCTTGCACCCCCCCACCCTACTCAGAGCCCCCACACCTACCTGTATCCATCCTTTGCATCCATTCCATGTATCTGGTATTCCGCAGATTGGTAAGGGCGTCTATTCCTGTGCATTCTGTCTGTTTGTTATAGCCTGTGGATTGCCCCGCTCTTACTTCCCCAAACTAGCATGATTGCAAACTTAGTCAAGTGTGCTTTATTTCTTGATACAATCTTTGGAGTGGATCATGGACCCCCCCATCCAAATGCTGTGCCCACTTGCCTCCAATACTGAGCGCGCAACCTGCGACAAAGTTCCCAATCTGTGTCTATAAATTGACACTACATCACCCCCCAACAAGAGTTCTGTCCTCAGAGGTCCTTCTATCACTACCTCATCCTCCCACGCTCATCCCTAGTCATCAATGCATTGCTCCTGCTACCTTATAACTTACGGTTGCCTTTTTATCTTTTTCTACCACCTCTTCATCATGTATAACTGCACCTGGCCTTGCCCAATATTCTGGAGATCCCAACCACTTTGGTTGTTTTTTATAGACATGTATCAGCAACTGGTTGCAGCCTTCCTGCAAGCAGGCTCAGAATTTGGGCAGAGAAAGGTGGCACAGCGTGTGGGCAGCACTGCAGGCTAAGCAGCAGCTGCTATGTGCATGGTTGTCTCAGCATTGGAGGCAACAGGGGACCAAAAAATGGCTACAGGAAGGTGTGTTGGATGGTTATGGAAAAGCACGGGGGGTCCTGAGTAGGGCGCAGTGCCCTCCATGAGAAGGAAAAACCGGGCAGACATGATGAGGGGCAACCAAGTAGGATTTGGGTGGGTACAGGAAGGTGCAGGGGGCTCTGAGTAGGGTGCAGCACGCGCCATGAGAAGGCCAAACCGGGCCAACATGATGAGGGGAAAGCAAGTAGGATTTGGGTGGCTACAGGCAGGTGTGGGGGGCTCTGATTAGGGTGCGGTGTGCGCCATGAGAAGGAAAAAATGGATGGATTTAGTGGTGCAAGTGTTGAGTTAGGGTTCCTGCTTCTTGGTATTCTTTCTGTTTCTTGCTGGGTTGTATTTGAATTTGTACTTAGGCTAGGGTTTGAGGGAAGGGTAAAATACCTTGCCCCCACATCCAAATTAAGGAGGAAGGGATACCACCACCACCAAAGGAAGGAAGGAAGGAATACAATTTATATCTTTCTCTTCTGGTAGTTGATTGAACGGCAGGATTGACTCCTTACAGACACTTGGGACCAATAACTTCCAAACCTAAGGACAACTTTTGAGGGTGTTCACCTCTTGTTTCCACACCAGACTTGCAATTTGATGAATTTTTGGCCAGAAACCCAGGTGCAGAAAAAATAAAGGATGGGTCCCTTATAAATGCCCCAAAATTTGAAAGTTAATGGTTCCTTGCATCTTTAAGGATTGAGAGCGCATGTTAAAACCACAAATATAAGAAAGAGAGAGAGAGAGAGAAGCTTGTCCAATTTGGTTTTTCCCAGGAGATCCTCCGTGATCCCATGAAGATGATGGCATTGCAGTGGCACTTTATAGCCACAAACCAAGAACTTCATGGCAGGCTGCACGCTAATCATTTGGCGTGCGAATGGGTTCAGCAGCAGCTGCTGCTACTGCAGGCTCAGCACCAGGTATGGGTCACGCTTGGCATGGGATGCGTCAGGGTCCAGGATCTCCTCCAAAGAAATATATCAAGAAATGAATCCAATCTAGCCAAGTTTGCAGATAAGGCTTGTTTGGAGAAGTAGGAGCGGGGAGGTTAGGCAGGCTATGCATGGAATGGGATGAATGCAAGCACGGATAAATCTGCAGATACCACAAATTCTAGGCAACACATTGGGTGGGTGCGGACAGGCAGGGGGCTCTGAGTAAGACGCAGCAGAGGGCTGTGTCATGAGAAGGGCAAACCATGTTATGCAACGGTGCGCAGAGGTTGCAGATGGAAGGAGGAATGGGGAAAAAAATGCAGGCTAGGGTTTTTGCTGTTGGTTGTCCCATTATTTCTACTTGATTATTTTGCTTGTACTTAGGATAGTGTTGAGAGGGAGGATTTAAACCTCACTCACAACTCTGAAATGTAGGGGGATGGTCATGGGATCACAGTGGACCATCAGGGGGAAGGAAGGAATTTATCTATCATCTTTCTTTCCATCTATTGCGGTTGACTGAAAGGTGTGCTCAAAGCTTTACAAATGAAAGGGAACTTTAACTTCCAAATCTTGGGGAAATCTTAAGGGGAACCCACCTCTTAATTCCATAGCATCCAATTGAATGATCCAAACCCTACAACTGGAGTTGAGAGTGAGTTAAAGTCCTCCCTCTCAACCCTAACCTAAGTACAAGCATGATAACCACAAACAGAAACAGAAAGAAAAACCCCAAGGCCAAAAATCTAGCCCAACAAAATCCTTTACCCCTCCATCTGCATCCTTAAAAGTTGATGTCCGCACCCCTTTGAATTCATCTGGTTTGTCCTTCTGATGAAGCAGCCCTTGCACCACACCTGCCCATATCTTTCATTTGCATCCATTCAAAAAAAAATTATTCCCTGGATTGGTCTGCATGTTCTGTCTGTTCCTTATAGGCTGAAGATTGCCCCACTTCTACTTCCCCAAATTAGCACACTTGCAAACTTAGTTGAGCACGCTTTGTTTCTTGAGCTCATCTTCTGAGTTGATTGAAGACCCCGCTGCATCCAAATTCTGAGTCCGCTTGCATCCAATGCTGAGCACACAGCCCTCAAAGCAGCTCCCAATACGTATCTCTAAATTGACACCACAACAGTCACCATTGAAGAATATTTCACACCTTGAATAGTCAAACACTTCACTACTTGCTGAAAATTAATCACAACTTTATCATGCCCAGGACTTACTCTTATTTTATACCTTCATTGAATTCATAATCCCTGCTCAAAAAACTCATTCTATTTGCATTCAAATGACATCATCACCTGCTTGTAACTCAATGTTGTCCTTTTGGTTAGTCTTGCATATCTGTAAATTTGCTGAATCCTCCCTTTCTCTAGACCAAGAGGAAATATTGAGTTTTTTTTTTCATCCACACTTTAATGTATATTTCATTAAAATTTGAGTACCTTGCCTTTACCTCAGTTATTTAATTCCATACATTCTTGTATTTTTCCGATTCAAATTTTTAAATCAAGCTTTGCCTCAGTTTACTTATTGAAAATCCTTCCTTTGCACCTTGAACTTGACTCAAACCTGTAGTTTAAAATATCAAGGATAGCCTTACTAACTGTGGTATTTCTAATAGAATTGGT
Organism: Puccinia polysora; assembly: GCA_025617555.3. Taxonomy (NCBI): domain Eukaryota; kingdom Fungi; phylum Basidiomycota; class Pucciniomycetes; order Pucciniales; family Pucciniaceae; genus Puccinia; species Puccinia polysora. Next base: position 34,439,683 of record CM062617.1, on the reverse strand, counting down.
ATTTCTTATTTGTTCCACATCTGCCTAGATCATTTCTCCTCCTTAGTATTTTGGGTGGGTATGTGACAGTAAATTAACCAACACAACCTAATATTTTGGAAGCTTCTTCAAACCATCATAGATACTTTTATTATAAATGCTACATACTTGGTTGACCCGGAAAACTTCCATTGAACCTTAAAATGATAAGATCAATTGGGTTGGGAGACCAATCAGCACTTGACCTCAACAACCCCTTGATCCAGTTCCTTATTCTTGTTCACCATCTGGTTGATTCTTGAAAACCCTTTGGCTCTTGGGAACCATTCTGAAGCCTTTGAAGATACCCTTGCAAAATTCCCCAAATACAAAGATTCCTTCACTGCTCTCTAACACAGGGCATATTTATGGATTGCAGCAATTCCAATTCCAAGCCCAAGTCCCAGATGCACCAGACCAATTTAATTGAAGATTTAAAATCAAATGCTTTCAATTTAAAAATCAGAGGCTCAAGTGTTTCAACTCCTGGCATGAAAAAAGCTGGATCACTTTATGGGGGAGAATCTCCATAAGCTTAAGTCTAACCTTCAATCATAGAATATTATCTTTTACAGAGATCCAAATAACTTCTGAATCAAATGTAAAAGTTTATGTCTGCAACTTCCTACAGTGAGTTTGGGTGGCAAAATGTTTCAAAATATACCTCAAATGACTCAATAATCAAATTCATTATGAATAACTCAATAATCAAAGTCAAAACTGCATCCAAATAAATGGGAAAACTATGAGAAGCAAATATTCACCCTCTTTTGAAATCCCAGGAAAGTAAGAAATTTGGAGTACAAATTTTATAATTTTTTAATGAAGAATAAAAGTAGTGATTCTGTTTCTATTTCAATTTTTAGATCTATGTATTCTTGCATCAAATGGAAAAAGTTCAAATTGTTCTTGAATTTCTGCAAAAGGTTTCCACCACGCCTGAATGAGCATCATTCTGTCATGGGACACAAGATCAAAAATTCTCAGCAGAAATTTACCAAGTAATAAAGCTTGATAATGGCTATCAAAATAAGAACCATTTGAAAAAAAAGGGGTTTTGGCATCAACATCAAATTCCAATAATCAATAAAGGGAACAAATGAAGAACTCAAGGCAGTCCAAAGAAACTCCAAACTTGAAATCCATTTCTAAAAAGTGAAAACTCCCAAAACATTAAGCTTCCTGAAAAGGGAAATGGGTTTCTTTGAACTGAGGTATTGGAAAGAGGGTAGAAGCAAAAGTTGAGTATGTATTGTGGAGGAAAACTTGATGTTGATAGTTTTACCAGATAATTAGGGCGTGAAGTGGCTATCATGTAAAGAAAATAGCTTTCAGTTTCCTTGATACCTGAAAAGAGAAATGAAAATTATCAAAATATCTGCAGGTGAATCACTGAACCTGTAAGAACTTTCATACTCCTATTTTGATATTTTTCCTCTTCAATTCCATAAATACCCCTTGCAGTGTACTGCTTGCATTGGGTGCTAATGTTTCTTTCATAGGTCTAGAATTTACTCTTATTGTTGAAATGTTTTACATGTTTGGATATAGAAAGTTTTCTCTTCCATTTAGTAGGTAGGGAAAATGAAACCTCTCATTGATTTATCCATAAGGGAAAATGGACTTTTTCACTTTCCAATCTCCCCAGCCTTGAATGGGATTTATTTTTGAGGATATACCTCTGAAGGAAAACACCACCCTTCGCCAAAAATTTATGGTAAATTGGAACCCTGATTTTAATTGGAAAGAAGGATTAATTAATCTTCAAACCTTGCATCCCCAAAATGCACTTTATTCCTTCAAACAACAGTTAAATGGCATACCTGAAATTTTTGTTGAGTTGGATGACACTTATGCACCAGGAGATTTGAAACATCCTGAACTTCAATCCAAACTGTTGATAAGGAGATGTTTCTAGTGTGCCTTCACCCTTCTCACTATGCCACTATGCCAGGTTATCATGGTCCCGCGTGTGTGTACTGTGTGCTCTGTTGTATTTTCCTTTTTTTGTGTTTCCTTTCTCTGTACTGTGGCACTCCTCTGAGCGCCCTTGCAGCCATAAGCGTGCTCCACTTATCTACTTGCACTGGGCCAGAACCAGGATGCCCCTCTCCTTGTGCGGTTCCAATACCGTACCACTTGCATCCTGGATTCTGGGCTAGGTAAATCATGTCCTTCAACTTCCTCAATCCCTCTTCTCATATCTCATACTGATACTCTCCTGTTCTTCCCATACTTGTCAGACTTGTTATTGTGTTGTTCATGCTGTTAATCTATCAGCCTGTGTGGCCTTGAGCCTTTTCTTTTTAGGTGCAGCTCATCTGCCTCCCCATCTGATTGTCTTGTTGCAAAATATAACCTTTTCTTTTTAGTCTGATCTTCACAGATTTACAGTCCCATTTGCACTCTCTCGACCTAACAAGAAAAGGCTCCTTGCAATGAGCAATCAAGAAGATAATCCAAAAATCAACATTCCACTTCTCACAGAATCCAACTTTACAAACTGGTTCATTTGTCTAAAGAGCTACCTTAGAAGGAAAGTGCTGCTCAAACTCATTGAGGGTTATAATCCCAATGATGCAACCACTCCTACGCAAAAAAGGAAGATTCACAAGGCATGCAACATAATCATCCAGCACCTTGGCGACATCGCTTTTGACACGGTTGTGAACAGCTCAAATGAAGCCAACCCATGCGCCATTCTGGAAGCCATCCACAAGAGATATGCCTCTCAATTGTCCAACAATTGCAGTTGTCTCTGGCTGAATTTCATACACTACCAGTACAAAGGGGATCTCTTGCAATACATCAACAAATTTTGAAAATTTATGAATGAACTATCTGTGGTCAAACTGGATGTGCCGCAAGATATTTTCAGCTACACAATCTTGGCCAAACTTCCCATCGCCTTCCACGACATCTTTGACACTCTCCTACTAAACAAAAAACTACTTACCAACCCAAAAGCTGTGCTCAACAAACTCAGAGAAGTCATGCACCTGGAAAAATCTCAAAAGGCAGAGACTTCTGAACCAGGAGAAGAAGTCTAATCCACTTCCCTGCACAAAACTGCTCATCAGAAGAAACCAAAAAACAGACACCTGTGATCTAATGGGAAGCACAACCCACTGTAAAGCCACTCAGAAGATAGATGCTGGTTTCTCCATCCGGAACTGCGCCCTGATGGGCATACCTCCAAAGCTGTCTCCCATCTCCACTCGGAGGTGTTGCCATCTGATGAAAACACCAACTCAACCAAAATGGAATCTCCCCAAGCCTACCTCAATGCACAGCTCTACTTCAAAGACTCAAACACCCAAGCATCACTTCTTCCAGTTCTGGATTCAGGAGCTTCACATCACATTGTCAACTCACCTCTCTATCTCTGGGAGTCCACCCCAATAAATATAAACATGGGCACTGGAGCCAAATGAACCGCACTGTTAGCCACTGCAATAGGCAAGGTCACCCTCTGCAACCACCTAGGCGAGCAGATTCAACTAGATAATGTACTCCTGGTCCCCACTCTGAACCGCTGCCTCATCTCACTTCCACGACTTACAACTAAATCAGCCACTATCAAACAAGTAGGGTTCTCAGGATACAAAATAGTCCTGGATCATTTTTCTCTCTTGGGCACTTCCAGGAATCACCTGGTCAAACTCTGCGGCACTAGGTTCAAAAATACTAAAATCAGAAACTCCACCAAAAGCCCTGCGCTAATTAAGCACCCTCAAGGCACTCCATGGCACCTTTGGCTGGGGAACCCTCATGATGCCGCTCTCAGAGCCGTCATTCCGGACAGCTTCCCCAGTTCCAACTGCAACATCTGCAAAAGCTGCAAGATGACCTCTACTCCTTTTCATGGCCACTTCAAATCAGCCACTTGCTGCCTAGAAGCAATTCATCTTGATCTTGTCAGGCCGTTCCCTGTTCAGTCTAACGGAGGCTGTAAGTATTTCCTCACGATTGTGGATCAATTCTCAGGCTTCAAATTGGTCTCCTTTCTTTGTGCCAAGGATCAATCCCCTGCTGCTATCAAAGATTTCATAAATCACTCTGAAAGACTACTCAACACCAAGGTTGCGATGGTTGTGTTGGACAACAGAGGCGAATTTGTGAACAAGGAACTTGGTGGGTATTTTAAGCTTCATGGTATTGATAATCACCTGGCTCCCGCATACACACCTGAACAGAATGGACTAGCTGAGAGAGCAAATTGCTCCATTCTAGACAAAGCTCAATGCTTGCTTGTGCAAAGCAGCCTTCCTCCCTCCTACTGGGCGGAAGCTGTCAAGAGGGCAACCAATCTACTCAACGCACTACCCATCATATCCAAGAGCCGCAAGATTCCCTACAAAACCTGGTTTCAACAACCATTCAATCATCATTTCCTCAGGCCATTTGGCTGCACCACTTACTCACTCATTCCCAAGGCCATACGCGGTTTCAAACTTTTGCCTAACGGAGAGAAAGGTACACTCCTTGGGTACGTAAACAATTTTTCATCCTATAAGATACTCAATCATTGTACCAAACGGGTGAATTCAAGCGCCAATGTCACCTTCCTCAAAGACACTTTTGAGCGCAACCAAGATGAAGTCTTGAAAGGCTGCCTTTTTTCTTCTTCTTCTACTTCCAATCCACTGCAACCCATCTCCGGGGCAAGTCTTCCCAACATTCCGGCTGAATCAATTCCAGGAACTGGTCAAGTGTCTTCTGTTACTGAGGCAACCTCTGTCCCTGATCACATTATAATCTCCAAGCGGAACATACTCTTGCATTCTCGACAGGAGAAAATGGCCAACAACCCTCAACTGAATCTCATGGACACCAAACACCAAGATCCCAAATCTTTGGATGAGGCTCTTTGCAGTCCCCACAGACTGGAATGGATTGCCGCCATGGAAAGAGAGCTCCAAAATCTCTTGTCCTACGACGTCTGGGAAGAGTGCAAAAAGTCCAACTCTACAAGCCAGCTAAAGTGTATTTGGGTTTTCCGCACCAAGAAACACAAGGAAAACCGGATCATCAAATTCAAGGCGCGTCTCTGCGTGAAGGGTTTCCACCAAAAGTTTGGCATTGACTATACCAATGTGTTTGCACCCACGGGCAACAAATCTTCTCTTTGGCTCCTCATTTCACATGCCTTGCAACAAGGCTACAATTTCCACCAGCTTGAAGTCAAGTCAGCTTTCCTGAATGCACGTTTGAAGGAGATAATCCACATCTCAACACCTGCAAATGTACCTATAACGCCTGGGAAGTTGCTCAAGCTCAAAAAGGCCCTGTACGGCCTGAAGCAGGCGCCCAAAATGTGGTATAACACACTGAGTGCCTGGCTTTCTAAAGAAGGGTTCATCTGGAGCAAGGCTGATTGATGCGTGTTCTAGAAGGATAGCACCTACCTTTAAGTACACGTGGACAATATTGCCATCTTCAGCCCAGAACCACAACTCTTTATCAACGCAATCCGGAACCCTTTCAAAATCAAGGATCTGCGCCCGGCCTCTCTCCTTCTGGGTATGAATGTGAGGCAACACATAAATTGTTTCCACCTGAGCCAAGAGACCTACATCTCCTCCCTAGTGGATCAATACCCGCTCCCTACACACAAGCAATGCTTGACCCCTTTCAAACCTTTTTGAAAATTACTGCGGGCATTTGAGGAGGAACATCAACTGTTTGTTAAAAGCGGGCTGAATTACAGAAAGCTGGTGGGTGAGCTAACCTACATAAGCTGCAACACCCAACCCAATATTACATTCGCCGTCAACTACCTTGCTCAATTCCTGAACGCGCCCGGGATGAACCACTGGCACGCTGCAGCCCTTACTCTCAGTTATTTACAGTCAACACCTAAGGTGGGGCTAACTTTCTCTAGAAAATCATGTCAGACCGGACTCAGTTCATATGTAGATGCCAACTGGGCCACGTGCCCAACCACTAGAAGATCAATCAGCAGTTTTGTCGTCCTATGGAACGGTAATGTAGTTGGCTGGAAATCACAAAAACAACCAAGTGTTATGCTGTCCACCAAGGAAGCCAAATACAAAGCGGTGGCTGAGGCTGTAAAGGAAATCCTCTGGTTTAAATCTCTGGCTGAAGAGGTACTTAGATCAACAATCAAGGCTCCCATCATCCTCCATGAAGACAACAATGGCTGTGTCAAACTAGCCACAAACTTGGCAAATCATGCGGGTTTTCGGAAAAAACACATGGAACTACGGTTCCATTTCCTAAGAGAAGAGGTGGAAAGGGGCACAATAGCCATCAAACGTATAGATTCAAAAAACAACCCCGCAGATTTCCTTACCAAACCCGTCTCGCGAATCTCTCTGCAACAACAGATCAAGCAAATCAATGTGGGTTGTCCCATGCCAGAAGGCTGAATGCAGGGAGGGTGTTGATAAGGAGATGTTTCTAATGTGCCTTCACCCTTCTCACTATGCCACTATGCCAGGTTATCACGCTCCCGCATGTGTGTACTGTGTGCTCTGTTGTATTTTCCTTTTTTTGTGTTTTCTTTCTCTGTACTGCGGCACTCCTCTGAGCGCTCCTGCGGCCATGAGCGCGCTCCACTTATCTACTTGCACCGGCCCAGAACCAGGATGCCCCTCTCCTTGTGCGGTTCCAATAACATACCACTTGCATCCTGGATTCTGGGATAGGTAAATCATGTCCTTCAACTTCCTCAATCCCTCTTCTCATATCTCATACTGATACTCTCCTGTTCTTCCCATACTCATCAGACTTGTTATTGTGTTGTTTGTGATTCTGTTCTATCAGCCTGTGTGGCCTTGAGCCTTTTATTTTTAGGTGTGGCTCATCTGCCTCCCCATCTGATTGTCTTGTGGCAAAATCTAACCTTTTCTTTTTAGTCTTATCTTCACACAAACTTCCCTCTCAGACGTTGGAGTTATTGTGAAATTGTTGGATTTTTCATAAACATGGACCAGGATATTCATTCACATGAGAAAGAATGAGAAGATAAAAAAAACAAGGAGAATGAGGAAAGAAAGGGTAAGAAGGAAGCCAAAAGATATAGCAGTTCTATGGTTTAAGACTCCAAACGGCGCAGGGAGTTGGCAGTTCTGTGGAGGGGATAGGTGCTTTTTTAGGCTGCCCTCGTGAGTATTACAAAAATATTTAAATGTAACCAGGATCAAGGTCCAGTAACCTTTGTTAATGAGGAATCAAATGGGATAGGGATAAGTTGATAGCAACAATAGCTGAGGGGGGAAGCAGCACTACCTGAACCAAGATGATGAGGAGAAAGACTTTGAAAGAAATAAGTTAAAGTTTTCTCAGAGTCCATAGAACAAAGCAGTTGTAAGTAACGGCGCCCACACGCTAATAACTCTGGTTGTCAGAAGGTGCTTGGGAGTGATCAACTCAAACCCAATCAACCTCCAGGTTCTCAATTAACCTGCCCAACTCTCCGCAATCAAGAGCTTGAAGGGTACTAGATAACTGTGGGTGGCTGCAAAAGACAATGCAATATGTTTATGGATCACTGAAAAAAACAGTAACAATTTTGGACTAAGAGTAACCCAAAACTTCTCAAGGATTCAAGAATAGTGTGGCAGAATGCAACTTGAATAATTAAAGGGATGTTTAAAACTCCAGGTTTAAACTTAATAAAAAATCTTAGTCAAACATGACTGGTCCAGAAAGACAATCAAATGAATGATCAAGACCAAATAATGGTCAGAAAAAGGGATCATGAGTGGTATAACACACTCAAGAATTCAATTTAATGAATTCTTCTTCAACCAGCAAGGCTATGGTTTGTGATAAGGAACAGGGCCAAAGAAGGGCAGATCAGAGTTTCAGACTTAAAAAAAGTCAAGGGTAAGGGATAAGGATCAAGGGATAATCAAAATATATATCCGGATAAGTGATCAATTTCACAAAGGAAGGAGCTCTTGGATCAGAAGCTCATATTTCTTATTAGTGGGAAGAATTGATGATTGAAAAAATCAGGGGAGAGCCCCTCCTTTTATAGGCTAGAGAGCCTTGTAACTATTTAAAATTGGATAACACAAATGAAAGAAGAATTTTTTTTTTTTTTTTTTTTTTTTTTTTTTTTTTTTTTTTTTTACAATGATGAGGCTCAAGCTTGGGGAGGCCCGGTTACCTTCCGCTAATCTTCCAGACTGGGGTGAGAGATTCTCACCCCAGCCTGTTGCTTGCAAACTTCCTTGCGGATGTTTGCACACCTAGTAACAATTCAACACCCCCTCCCATCCAAATCTGGAGGGGGGGTGAGAAAGAAAGAAACAGTAAAATAAAAGAAAATAACAATAAAAAAAAAAAAAAAGAGAAAAAAAAAAAAAAGAGCAGTGAGCAAACAATTGAAAAAGAGAGTAAGAACCGAAAAAAAAGAAACAAAACAAACAACAAATCAAAAGAAGAAACAACAGCAAGAGAGAGAGAAAAAAAAAGAAAGAGAAAAACAACTGAAAAAAGGAGGATGGTTGCTGCCAATTGTCCAATCTAGGAGGAGAGGTTGATCCCAATGATGAAGGAGGCAATGATGATGGAGTTGGTGAGCGCAATGATGATGATGATCATCATTGCTGGATAGTTTTGATGATGAGCAATGGGGTTGATGTGATCAATGATCCTTGCTCACAAGCCGTGATGGTGGTGATGATGAGGATGCCATGATGGATGAATCAATGATGAGAGAGTAGGCAATGATTTGTGCATGGCCAAGCAATGGGGAGGATCATGATGAACAACCGATGGTCGCAATGAAAGTGAGGAAGCAATCAAGGATGCAAGCAATGAGGATGAGGAGGAGCAATTTGATGAGTCGCGAATGGCCAAGTGATGGGGAGGATCATGATGAACAACCAATGGTCGCGATGAAAGTGAGGAAGCAATCAAGGATGCGAGCAATGAGAATGAGGAGGAGCTACACCACTAGGACAGGGAAGGGTTGGATTGAAGGATCCAAATTTTTTCTAAGTTCATTTTTTTTTTTTTGATTTAAGGTATGACAAAAAAATATGTATAATTTTTTTTTTAAAAAATTTTTGAATTCTTTTCCCAAGGTGTCCCAAATGGTTCACCACAGCGGGACAGGGATAGCCTCTGAGTAGACTACAGAGAATGGTTAAGAAACTGGCAAGAAACAGACTGATCATCCCAAGATTTATTGCTTCATGGAGGACTGTAAGGAGAATCAATGAGACTTGATGTTGAGTTGAACCAGATGGTTTGAACAAACAAAAATATTGAGAGTGATGGTAATCAAGTAAAGTTTTAAAAGCTTGAGGTAGCACTCTGTGAGTAATAATTGGATAGTCTTTAAGATGTTTGATAAGGATTGTGGCTGGTTTATGAACATGTTGAAAAGCAGGGTGCATGATTAGATAGTGGTGAGCTTGGTTGGCAACATACCAAGAACGCTTAAGGGTAAATTTGAAGCACAAAGAGAAACCCCAGTCCAGATACAAAAAAAAACAGACAACAGCCAAACTAGTATGTAGGAGATAAAAAAAATAAAATAAACAAACACCTAGAACAAGAAGAGAAAAAAAAGACGCAAGCAAAACTCAAAATTGAGAGAGCTTTAGGACCCAACCTTCTTAGCAAGCCTTTCCACAGCTGGGGTTTTGGCTGCTTGGTCATGGGATCCGCCAGCACTTCTTGCAGGGAGATTAGCTTTATGTTGATAATTTAATCATTAGACTTTTCCAAAAACTTGCAAGCTTGATTTCAATATATCTTGCGTGTGATTTGAATCCAAATTTATTTATCTTATCATTTATACTTTTCTTGTAAATGAGATGCATGGGGGGCTGTATTTGAGTTATCTAGAATTTTCCAATTAGATGATGCAGCCAACGACCCTCAAAATGATTTGCAGATAGGTCATTGCATCCAGATTAAGTAGATGAGTGAGCTATGATTCATTGCCTATGAATAGTCTAGTAGATGGGGAATAAATCAAGGAGACAGAAAAATCCAGTTTGAAAAGGTTGAGTGGTGGGATCATCCCCACAAGTTAAACAGAAGATACCTATATAGGTGAATCACTTCTTTCCAATGTGAGATTCTTGTATTCTGAGAGAAGCAATCTAGATTCAAAACAGAAAAGCTGATTTCTGGTTTTGAAAGATTGGCAATTAATTCAAACCTACCTATTGGTGAGCAGTATTTGACAGTTAGTTTGTTAAACTCTTAAATTTCTTCCTCCAAGGAACGTGCGGATGGATTCCAGAGGTACAGGAATTATCCATGTCCTTTGAATCTAGTAGATCCATTTTTTTGAGTCCCTTCTTGATGTGATTTGGTAAAGAAAGAGAATTTTGATACTTGCCCAGATCTACTTTCATACCCAGGATTGTGTGCACTTTGTGAGCTGAAGAGTCCTTCAACTTTTCTAAGAACTTTTCCCTGGAGCTTTTGGTTTTTCAAACAACTATTAGGTTGTTGAAATGGAAGAAAATAGGCATAACTTGATTTTCATGGATATAGAGACATGGATTGTTGTTGCTTTCTTCAAATATGTTGCCCCTTATCCACTCTCTGAGGATTTATTACCAGTTTAGAAGAGCCTCCTTGAGGCCATGCAGGGATTTGTTTAACTTCAAGTATTTGGCGGTTCTTTTCAATCCTCTTGTGGTTTTGATGAAAACATCTTCTTCCAAGGGGAAATGTAGAAATGCTCTTTTCACAACAAAATGCAGAATTTTGAGATGTTTTTCAAACAAGTAGCTGAGCACGGATTGAAGAGGGAGGATTTTTGCTGTTGGGAAAAAAGTTTTGAATTAGTCAATACCATGCCTTTTATTAAAGCCCTGGAGACAGAATCAAGCTTTCAGCATGGAAGGTCAAGTATGAAGATCCTGCTTACTGAAAAAATCCCAGTTTTTTTTGAGAGTATTGAAAATTTCTGACTTGTCCAAATCTTCCAAAACCCTGAGTTCTTCAAGAGTTTTGAGTTCTTTTTCAATGGGAAGATGCAATATGGGCAATTTGAGTGCTTTTTGAATACTCTTTGTAATAGAAAAATTTTATTAGCCATACCTTCCCTGTGCCTTGATCTTTGACCAATCCCTTAGCTTGTGTCTGAGTGTCTCCAAGACTTTGGAGGCAAAATTGTCAGAATCAGAGGAGTTGTGTTCTTCAGAAGAGATCAGGGTTGGTTTTTGGTATTTTAAATTTTCCATTTTCAACACTGCAGGTAGTTGAGTTTCATTACTTTTACCATTGGGTATGCCAAATTTTACTAATATATCCCTGTAAAGCTGGGAAGGAAAGTTGAAAGGCTGAGACTAGAGGAATTCCACATGTTTGATTTCAAGAATCTTCCTGGACTTGGTGAGGACCTTGTAAGAGAAGAATCTTGAACTATAGCCAATAAGAAGACCACCTTTGCCTTTATCATCCAGTTTTGATATAAATTTTTTCCAAACTAGTAGATACATAATGATGGCTCCAATGGTTTTTAAGTAATCTGCTGGAAGGTTGTTATTCCGCAGCATTTCCCCGGGAGTTGCACCCCCCCCTTCTTAATGGTTGCTAGTTTAAGGCAAAGCAAAATCTTTAGATCACCATATGCCAGCAGATTTTTGGTATGGAGGTGGAGCTGAAAAAAGATTTCAGAGACTCCATGGTTGTCCTGTTTGCTCTTTCTGCCTTGCAGTTATGCTGTGAATGGTATGGGTTGCTTATTAGGTGGAGGATCAACTTGGATTTGAAGAATGAATTGAGAAATTTATTCACAAATTTGCCCCCAAAATCCAATAAGACTCAGAGGGATATTTCAGCTGCTTTTTGGCTTTTCTTTTGATAACAAATTTTATTTCATTGGTGGCTGAATCTTTGGAAGGAGGAGGAAAAAACAAGGGAAAATCAGATCTGTTTCCCACAATTGTCAGAGCTTACATAATCCCTCCATTGCTGGTTGTGTTCAGAGGTATCATCAAGTCAAGATGCATTAAATCAAAGACTCTAGCAGCAGGAAGTTCCTACTTGTAAAAAAATTCTCTCACAATATTTCCTTGCTTGCAGGCCAGGCGCTCAAAGCCATTTCAAGTTTGTTCATTGATTGATTTTCCAAGGTGTTTTTCCATTCTATAAATATTTTCATGTCCCAGTTTTAGGTTCAATTCTTTTAGCTTTGATTGTTTCAAGTAACAGGAGGAAGTTTTTTTTGGTCAATGGGTTGGATTGAATTGAGGAAGGCGGATCGGTAGATGTATTTGCCAGGATAATAATAAGGTTTTTTTAAATTCTGCCAGTTATCACTTGTTTTTTCAAATGGCAGAGGGTGAAGACAGGAGGATTGATTCAAATGGTGACCTTAAGGACACATACTTTTAGCAGAATAGCTCCTAGGTAGATCAAGTTCATGGTTGCATCAGGGAATCACATAGGGTCATCTAGGTGAATAGTTCTTCAGTTGCTGATGATCATAGCAGTACCCAGACCCAAAATAGAAATTCCTTCTCCTCTCTTACCATTCCTGCTTGATTCTTCCCCAGGCGTTGTGGTCAGAGAAACAAAAGGAACCCTTTTGTGAAAAATGTGAATTGAAAACCCACTGTCCAAGATGTGGCAATCTTGATGCACATTATTTTGATGGTGAAAGGCACAGAAGAACAAGTGAAAATGAGATTATGATTGAGGATTCTTCTTTGCACCACATATTGCCCTGTTTTGCAGAATTTCAGGTTTTGACTTAGGAAATTTAATCCAGAAGGAGGTGGGAGGATATGATTTTATTGCTGGGTTATTTTTCCCATTTTTGGTCTTAGTTTAATCAGGGTTCTTCTGTTGATTAGAGTTAAACAAAGCTGCATTTCTGTCATTTTATTCCATTTCTTTCTGTAAGAAAGCTTTTTGAATTTCTTTTTAATTGTTGATAAAGCAGAACCAGGCTAACAAACAGGAGAGTGTTCATAAAGTAAATAGAATTTTAATGAAAAACAACTGAATATAAAGAAGGAATGATCTTCCAACAACTCACCCGTTAAGATTGATTTAATCAATGAGTAAGATGGACTATGAAAACTAAGTTTGAACAGAAGGACAAAGAAGAATCTGACTAGAGTTCTAGCAGCATAAGAAAGAGATTGAGAGATAGAAAAAGAGAAGATGAAATGATTGTTGATAAGAGAAGGCTTGATATGATTTAGCTCTTTCTCATCAAATATGAGAAGGACCCCAATTTTCATACAGAGCTTTTATTAAAGCTTGATGAATTTGGAGCTTGAGGGTCTTAAGGTAATAGTTGGAGTATAGCAGGTGAAAGATAGGATAAGTAAAGAAAAGAAACAGATAGGTATAAAGAAAGAAAAGAGGAAAATCCAATAATTTGAGTGAGGAGTTGAAGGCAGCAGGATTTATTGAATTGGATGTTGGTGGTGGTTGGCTGAATACAAGAATGGGGAAGAATGTGGGTGATTAGTGGTAGAAGAGAACAGTTCAATCAGAAGAGTAGGGCATGGTAGGAGAGTCCGGATGTTTAGACTGTGACATGAAAGTGAAAAGTTTCAGAGGCTTCATAACACGGAGAGAGGAGGTTATTTGAGGTCATTATAATTCAACATGCCAGGATATTTGGTGAGTTAACAGAGGAAGAGTGAATTAAAGCAGGCACGGGTCAAATTAGAGAGAGAGGAATGGGAGGCAGACTTGGATAGCAAGTCTGCAATAATTTTGAGGGAGCTGATGAGATGAACATTAATAATTTTGTATTTAAATGTTAACTGATGAATTTAACTTTAATATCTGGGTGCTTGGTTTTTCCATTAGAACCCAACTCCTTTATTTTTTCCAAAAGACCTTTGTTTTCTATGAGAAAAAAATAAGGATAAGGAGGAGTACCCCAAAGTTCATTGATGAGATGACACAGCCATTGATTTTCTTGAAAACCGTTGGATAGAGAATTCATTTTGGATTCTGTTGACAATAAGGTAATATTTTGCTGTTTTTTGCTGCTCCATATAATAGGGCAGTTTTTTCAGAAGCAGATGGAGCCACTTTGAGATTTTTGATCATGCAAGTCATTTCCCCAAGTGGCATTGGTGTAAAATTGAAGTTGATTAGGCAAGGAGAGGTTGGGAAAAAGCGTTAAAGAGTGTGAAATGATTCCCTTAAGGTATTTCCAGTAATTAATAACTTCTTTCCAATGAAAAAGACCGGGTTGGTGATTATATCTAGAAAAAATAGAGACAGAGGCCGCAGGATTGGAGAAATTCCAGCACAAAAGGTAGTTTAGCATTCCGGTAAATTTCCAATAATTTATTTTTAATTTCTCAAAGGCTTGATAATCTTCATCAGTAGCAGGAGTAAGCTGTACATTGGGGGTAAGAGGAGTGATTACAGGAAAACATTTGTTAAGGTTGTGGATATCCAGCCCTTTTTTTATCAAGTTGATCTGGGATAGATGACAGGTTGAGTTGTTGATCCCAAGTAGTAGGTTGGGTGAGTGAGCAGATGAATCTGGAAACTTAGCTAGGATTTTTTTTTGAAAATGATCAACATTCCCTAAAACAACTAAATCATCTACATGAAAAAAAGATAGGAGGAGGAAGATGGATTGAGAAAAAGGCAAGCGTCTGAATGGTATTTTTGGTAACCAATGGACATTAGCCAGGCAGTGAGTGTTATGTGCCAATTGAGAGGAGCTTGGAAAAGGCCATAGAGAGATTTATTAAGCTTGAGATATTGAATTGTTCTGGAGGATTTGATGGGAGTTTTGATGAATATGTCTTCCTCTAAGTGAGCATATAAGAAGGCCCTTTTTAAATCAAACTGTATAATGGAAGGTTTTTTTTCTAAAAAAAATGAGAGGAGAAGAAGGAGAGATGTAAATTTTCCTGTAGGAGAAAATGTATCTTCAAAATCAATTCCAGGAGTTTGAAGAAACCGTTCAATGCATAGGTGGGCTTTGGTCTTTGCCTGAGATGGTTTGGTAGCTGGCTTATTGCAAATGGCCCAGGTTGTGTTGAGATATTGTTCTGGAACACCATTGTAATCCTCCCCTCCCTTATGTTCTTCTATCTTCTTGAGTTCAGTAAATTTAGCAGAGTGGATTTTGTGAAAGTCAGCTGTAGAGGACAGGTAGCTGTATTTGTTGGGTTTAATAATGAGGGTTTGTTTGGGGAACAACCTTCCATGTGAGACCAGAGCTGGAAAGGATGCAAGGTTGATAATAGATGAGTATGAAGGAGAGTTGAAAGAGGCATCTTCAGCAGGCTCATATTAATTGTTGGCTGTTGCTTGTAGGATGGTTCTTCTGGCTCTTTTTCTTTTAGTTTGAGAGGAGAATGAAACGGGGGGATTTTGTCAGAGATGGTGGATGAGGAGACTGAGAAGTTTGATGGACAAGAGAATTGGAGAAAAGTGATGCTCTTGGTTTGAAATATTTTTCCGGATGAAGCCAATATTTTGTATGAAAGTACATTAGGACAGTACCCAAGAAGCCAACCTCTTTAACCAGGAGGCTCTAGTTTTCCTCTTGATGATTTAGGTCAAATTAAGAAAGAGACCCAATTTCCCACAGGATGAAAATATGAAATGGGTAATTGTTGGTCTTTGAATATTCATAGGGGGATTTCTTGCTTTTAAACAAAGGAACATGATTAAGAGTCAGAGTTGAGGTCTTGATCATATCATGCCATACATTGGAAGGGAAGCCTGAGTCATGAAGGAGAGCGGGTAGTGATTCAAGAATATTCCTCTTGAATCTTTTGGCTAATACGTTTTTTTGAGGAGTATATGGATTGGATACTGTATGTTTGATGTGATTCTTGAGGACTAGATTGGCCATCCTGTGATTCTCAAATTCAGTACCTCTGTTGGAGTGGATGATAGTAGGATAGTAACCAAGTCATTTAGCTTCTAGTTCTAGGCAATTGATTAAGCAGTCCACAATTTAATCTTTTCCTTTCATAGGTAGGGCAGAACAGCACTGTAAGTAAGAATCTACAACTCTTAGAAAGTACTTATGGCAATTGACTGATTGTGGAAGGGGACCAACAGTATCAAGATGGACTTCCTCAAATAATTGATTTGCCCTGGATTATCAATCCTTAAATGATGCACGCATTATTTTTGAAAGGGAGCAGGATTTGCAGATGGATTCCTTTCTTATTGGAATTTTAAGCTTTTTTGGATTCAAAAATAGCTTATTGGATCAAGAAACCTATGTAAAATATTGGCTGAAGATAAAAGGGAGGAGTGTGATAGAGCGCATTCATGATTTATATAAGGAAAGTGATTCGAATAGAATCCATTGAATAATTTTGGAGTCTTTTTTGACTGTAAAATGATGAGTTTGGAAAGACAAATAAAGGCCATCAATAATCAGATGATGGAGAGAAATAAGATTAGCAGATATTTCAGGGATTTACAAAAAATCTTTCAAGATGGTTGAGGATGAATTAGAGTTGAGTTTGATAGTGCCAATTCCCTTTTTGTCCAATTTCCTTAATCCAAAAATTGTGTTTATTGATCCTTGGTGGTTGTTGTCCAGGAGTTCAAAGATGTTTGGATCAGCCACCATGTGGTGGGAGGATCCAGAGTCATGAATAAATAGGAGATGATTTGAATTGGTTTTGTATGATAGGTAGCTAATGTGATCATTTCCCTCTTGACCAATTGGATTGGGGAAGAGAAGAGGATAGAGCATCCATAATTTATGATTGGGATTATAAGGCAGAGGATTATGCTTCTTTTGTTTGTATTTGCGCTTAACTTAAGTAAAAAGAGAAATTGGGGATCCACTTTGGGGGGTACTATTTTTCATCTTCTGCTTGTTGAGATGAACCCGTAGATGATCAAGAACAGCTTGGGGAGTGATTTCTGATTTGACCAAGGAGTGAGTAATCAATTGTTGGATGCTTCTCATGGACGGAGTGGACGGTGATTTTTATAGTATCATATAGGCAAGTATTTCAGTAGGAAGCACAATTCCAAATTTGTGCAGCTTAGTAATTCCTGTTTTTATTTTGGTTATGAAGTTTTGGATATTTTCCTTGTCAAAAATGATTGAAGTGAAGCTCTTGTAGACTCTTATCAAATTATAATTGGTTGCCAAGACCAAGCTGAATTGTATTTCAAGGAATCACAAGAGTGAGTGACAGTTGAGATGCTTCCAAAAGAAACATACTGTGATTGAATAAGAGAAACAAAGAATACTCACAGACTGTGAGACAAGAAGTGATCAGTTATAAGTCTGCGGTAATCAGATAAGCTTGGTGGATTTATTTACTGATGGGCAGTGTAGAGTTCAACAACGCCAGTTGCGTTACCACAATGAAATAGTCAGATAACCTTGATTAACTATTGCAGAGAAGATAGTGTGAGAAAGCGGAAAGAGGATTTGACGCTTTTTGCTCTGGTTGTCTTACAATATTAAACTGGCTGCTTGACTTTGTGAGATTTATTTGGGGAAATTGCACCGTTAAAAATTGAGATATATGAGTCAATGAGTCTTGAAGATCATATTTAATTGTTTTTCTTTAGTAGTTTGTTGATGGTCAGATGTTAAAATACCATTCTTTTGAATGAGTTGATGAATTTTCATCAAGAGTAGTCTTGAAGAACGCAGCTGTGAATGAAGTTTCCACAGTCAGGATGCATGCGCGTTGAAGAGCTGAGAGATTTGATTGCAACAAAAGGACTGACAGAAGAAGAAGCACGGTGGGGAAAGTTCTGTATTTAAAACCAGGTAAGTTGGGAAATGAGACTGAGAAATTGAAGGATAAAAGACATGGAATGAGAGTAGAAGAAGAAGTTTGATAGAGATGGAATCTCACTGCTAGACAGAACTGAAGATGAGTGGCGAATCAAGAGAGTGGTAGGTTGAAGGGTGGAGTTGTGTGAGTGGGTTGGAGATTGTATAGAAAGTGAGGTTGGAGGATCTGAGGTTTGAGGTGAGTTGGATGATGTTGATATGGATGAAAGGTATCAAAGGTGGAGGGTTGAAGGATTGGAAGATTGGAAGGGATAATGATGGATAGATGGTTTATGGAGGAAGGATGGGACAGTGCTGAAGGAGGAGATCAAATGATGGAATGAGGGGATCAAATGAGGGAATGAAGAAGATGAGATGAGGGGATGCCCAAGATTGAATTGTGTATTTGAGATTTGATGATGTGATGATCAAATTAGATTGGATGGAGAGAATGGTGAGGTCAACTGGGAAGGAGATCATCTCTAGATTTGAAGCGTCCTCATTTGAGGTGAAAGCAAGGAAGTTGTTTGAGGAGATCAGTCATCTCTCAAAAGGCTGCCGTGTCTATTAGTGAGGTACTGAAGGATGGTGGACGTGAGGAGCGTGACCAAGGGCCTAATGGCCATTTTGGTGACACAGTTGGCAATCATTTGGCCAGAGGGAATCAGGTTGGTTATGAGATGCCCGTTTTCCTTTTGTTTGCAGAGCCATCTAATCTGGGTTTCAACATGTTTTAGAGCGCCATGGTGAGAGTTGTGGTTGACAATGTTGTGCAGGGCCTTGCTGTTGACATTGGTGCAATGGGAAAGCTTGAGGTTGGGATTCAGATTGAGAAGAAGATTGGTGAGTGAAATTTTCTCCTGGGTGGCAAGAAACAGGGATTTGAGCTTGCCTTCAGTGGAGGAGAGAGAGACCATGACTTGAAATTTACTGTTCCAGGATACAGGACACCCGTAGAGAAGGATCACAAACCCTGTGTGGCTTCTGTGGGTGGAGGGGTTTTTGGCGCCATTGGAGTCACTGAAGCACTCAAGTTCATATTTAAAGGAGGTGGATTAGAGCTGCAGAGCCAGGTGTTGGGTTGATCTGAGGTAACACCATGCCTGCTTCATTTATCCCCAGTGGTTTATTCTGGTTTTGTTGTTGAAGCAAGAGAGGTTGGAGATGGTGTAGGATAGGTCTGGTCGGGTGCGGCTTGCAATGAAATTGAGATAGCCGGTGGCGGAACAAAAGTTGATTCCTAGCTTCAGAAATTTGTTGTGTTCAGAATTGGAGGCTCCCCTGAGCTTTAAATTGGGGGTCATTGGCTTTGAGATGGGCTTTGCATTGGAGAGTCCTAGTTTGGAGAGTGCAGTCTCTATGTGCTTAGGTTGATGAAGGAGTCTCAAGGAGCCGTCTTGAATGAGGTGATTGCCTAGGATTGTTTTGAGGGTTCCCTCGTGGGAGATGTTGAACTCCTTCTTTAGGTTGCAGTGGAATTCTTTGGATTTGCTGAAAACAACAAGATCATCAATGTAGACAAAAACTTAAGTGGAGGAGGATCAATTGATGAAGAGGCATGGATTGGCTATGGAGACAAAAAATCCTTGCTTGAGAATCCAGGATTGAAAGGTGTTGGAACAACTATTTGGGGCCTGCTTGAGCTTGTAGAGTGCCTTCACCAGCCAGAGATAGGGGAATTTGGAGGAATAGCCTTCAGGAAACCTGATGTAAGTTTCTTTGTCTAATGGGGCATGCAGAAACACAGCTTTGATGTCCATGTGAAGAGTGGGGAGATTGCGGTGGAAAGCGTAGACAAGGAGAGTTTGCAGGGTGGTGATGAGTCCTGTTGGAGAAAAAGTTTTTCTGTAGTCAAAGAACTCTTGCTACTTGAAGCCTTGGACACAGAGGCAAGACTTATAGATTAGGCCATTGCCAGAAGGATCATCCTTGAGTCTGAAAACCCAGGTGGTAGACAGGACTCTCTTCCCTAAAGGGAGAGAGTAGCATCCTTCCAAAACACCAAGTTGTTCAATCCCTTTGGTTTTGAACTTCATAGATTTGAGCCAGTGAGGACATTTGGGGGATGCAAGGACCTCTGGCTAGCTTTGAGGGACTATTCTGGCTAGGAAGCCATAGCATACATGGGGTTGGAGAGTGGATCAATCTCTAAGGTTGGGGACACAGGATTGGTAAGTTTGTGGGAGATTAGTTCACCCTTGGCATCAGATGAGGAGGAGTTATTGGAGGAGTTGGAGTTTTTGACGACAGGAGGAGTGCTGATTGAGGTATTGGTATTGGAGCAGCCCTCAGGCTGGGGAAGTGCTTCAGATGATGTGATGGGTAGCTGCGCGTCAGGAGAGGGAGGGGAGGAAGACAAGGAGATGGGATTTGAGGAGTTGAGAAGCTCAGTCAGTGTTTCATTGATGGAGAGAAAGGGATCAGAGGTAGATTTGAGGGAATTGGAGGAGGGTAGGAGATTGAGATTTTCAAATATTTTAACATTTTTAGAGAAGATAACATTGTTAATGGAGGGACAGTAGATAAAATAGGATAGTAGTTGTAAGTCAAAACCTACCAGGATTCCATCAATTACCTTTTCTTCAAACTTTGAGGAGGGTGGATGACTTTGATTGAGGACTATGGTTTTTGAGCCCAGGATGCAAATGAGGTTGAGGTTGGGTGGGAATCTGTTCCACAGTTTGAAAGGGTATCTTTTTATCTTTGGTGAGGGGATGAGGTTGCAAAGAACGCAGCAGCTGGAAATGATTTCATCCCAGAGTTCCAAGGGAATATTCCTGTCAAGAATGGAGGTGCGAGCTGCTTCAATGAGTGTTTGGTTTGCCTGTTCTGCAATAGGATTGTGTTGGGGTGCGTAAGGTTCAGAGGTGGAATGGAGGATTCCCTCCTTGTCATAGAAGGAGCTGAGTTTTGAGTTTATGAAATCTCCACCATTGTCAGAGTGGAATGGCTTTAGTTTCTTGGAGAAGAGGTTGGAATGGATGCAAAAAAATTTGATGATTTTTTTAGCTGCTTTGGATTTAAGTTTGAGGGGAATTCACGTCTTGAAGCAGGAGTTATTGTTGGTTAGGATCATGAAGTATTGACTTCCTGTTCTTGACATTGGCTGTATAGGTCCACATAGATTGGCGTGGAGTTCATCAAATGGTTTGTCTCTCAGGGGAAAGGTGCCTTCAAAGGGAGAGCAATGGATTTTGCCCTTAGCGCATGAGACACAGCAGGGATTGTCCCAGCAAGGTTTAGGAAATTTGCGGGAGAGAAGCTTGGTGGAGTTGGGATGAGGGTGGGAAAAGCATTTGTAAAGTGTGGATAAGGTTAGAAAGGAGAATGATGTCAAACCATCCACTGCACGGCCCACCACACAGCCGCCCAATCCTGAGATGGAGCAACCCGCGGGACCTCAGACTAACTGAATACACCGGGGGATTCCCCCTCACCCAATCATTGGTCTCAACTCAACCCCATCAAGGAGGACTGCCTGGAAGCTCCAGTCATCAATCCACGATCTCAGATTCCTTGGATTCTTCACTTCAGCTCAACTTCCTTTTTCTTTTTTATTCTTCTTTCTTTTGTTCTCAACTTTTCTTCCTCATTCTCCTTTTATTTACCCTTCACTCAATAACGCAACAACTCACTACTGTCAAATCCTCATCGTCGCCAAACCACTGTCGACAACTCAATCACGATTTGACTCAATCTAAATTCACTCCTCAAGTTCTCGACTGTCTGGTACAATTTCAATCCTATTTCCTTCAAGCTTTTTATTGTTCCTCATTTCCTTCTTTTGTTGTTCTTTCTTCCTCAACTCACGCCTTTTTATTACTCAGTTTGTTCCTAGTCCCTCCAATATGATAAATTCTATCAACCTTCATCCATTTAATTAACACGGTTAAAAGCCGAACCCCACGACTACCTAACCGGTTGACATCATGGAGGGACCTGGCAACATGGACGCCTTCCAACAAATCATGCTCAGAGCTGCTCTTGAAGCCGTCCCAAACCTGACGGACGAAAACTATTCAATTTGGAAAGACAAGATAACCATTCTTCTTGAACTCAAAGGCACCAAACAAATCCTCAAAGACGATTCTAAAAGTCTCAGCCCCACTGACAATCTTGAAAATTGAGTGATTATTCTCTCCAATATTGACTCTATCACGCACAACAATGTAGTGAACCCCAAAAACATCAACTTGGCTAAAGGTCTATGGAAAATGATCAAGGAGAGATTTGCATCTTCTCAAACCACAAATCAAGCTCAAGTCTTCAACGACTTTCTTTATAATCCTTTCAAACCCGAAGCCATCACTTCCTTCATTACAGAAATCAAGGTTTCTCTCAAGAAAATGCTCGACGTTGGTATTGAACTCCCCTCAGACATCTTGGCATATGTGGTCCTTTTCAAATTTCCAAACTCACTTCACTCGCTTTGGCAGCAAATTATGCACTCAGACAAGGAGATCACGGTTGAACTAGTTCTAAATCACTTGACGCAGCTCGACAACAAATCCAAATCCAAACTCACCAAGAATCCTGTCAGAGAAACCGCTCTCATAACCAGCAGTTACAAAACCTCTACTTCCAAACAGAAACGATGTTGACAAGGATATCATAATCCCAACGTCACCAACCATCCCAAGGATCAATGCTGGCATAAGTACAAGAATTTAGCTCCTGAATGGTGGAAAGAAGCACAAGCAAAATGGAGAGCTCAAAAGAAGCCAAAAAGCAACAAAGTCGCTCACTACCACGCCCTTTTAACCACCTGGATCAACAAGGTGAATGCCGATCATCACATCATCCTTGACTCCGGTGCCTCGTGTCATATGTTCAACTCCACTCAATACTTCACTTCCTTGCAAGATTGCAACAAAGAACACATCAGCACTGGAAAAGATGGAGCTTATCTCCCCATCAAAGGGAAGGGTGAAGTGGTTCTTGCCTGGAGAAATTCTCTCATCCAACTCTCCAACTACCTCTTTGTCCCCGACCTTGTCATTAATCAAATCAGTCCAGGAGTCCTGGTCGCGGAAAAACAATGCTCAGTTTCAGCTCATGGAAATTCCTTCAAAGTCCACCACAACGGAACTCTCGCATTTGAAGGCTTCATCCAAGACAACCTCTTTGCTCTCAATCTCCCTCATTTTATTGGAAATAACTCAAAGATCAGCTATCTCACTTGAAAAGCCATCGACCACAACAAGCTGCTCTATCTTCATCAATTGCTCGGTCACGCTAGTCCTTACCGACTAAGAAACGTGTATCCTGAAATTCCTCACTCCCTAATCAACAGCTTTCAATGCTTGGATTGCGTCTTCTCAAAGATCACCAAGACCCCATTCAACACCAAAGCAAACCCAGCCTCCAAACCGTTTGAGAAGCTTCACATTGACTTAATGGGTCCGATCAATCCAGAATCCCGCAACGGGATGAGGTATATCATGACCATCATTGATAGCCACTCCGGGTACTTGTCTGCTATTCCCCTAAGTTCCAAATCTGACTCCTGTCCTCAAATTGTATCCATTCTTAGATTCGAGAAACAAAAACAAGGATGCTTTCCCGCCACCATCTGTACTGA
Organism: Puccinia polysora; assembly: GCA_025617555.3. Lineage (NCBI taxonomy): Eukaryota > Fungi > Basidiomycota > Pucciniomycetes > Pucciniales > Pucciniaceae > Puccinia > Puccinia polysora. The sequence continues at coordinate 34,416,380 of CM062617.1, read as the reverse complement.
TGGAGGGGGAGAATTCAACTCCCAAGAACTCTACGCCTTCTTTCAAGAAAACTCCATCCAACATATTGTATCAGAACCATACCATCATGAACACAACGGAAGAGTTGAACGCGCCAATTGAACCGTTGCAGAATCCATCAGAACCACCCTACAATCTTCAAGACTACCTCTCAATCTGTGGGCCGAAGTATCCAAAGCCTCAACTCTCATGCTTAATCAAATTCCTAGAAGCGCAAACGAGAAATCTCCCTACAAAACCTTCACAAACAAGACCCTACCCTTGGATTATTTCCACCCCTTAGGCTCCAAGGTAGTGTACTTGAACTTGAAGGTGGCTCGCGGGGATAAGCTCAAAGAGTGCGGACTAGAGGGAACTCTCATAGGATTCAATCCCAATCTCCTGTCGTATCGCATCCTCAAACCAGACAACACAATCATTTCCTCCAAACACATTAAAATAATCAAATCTCTTCATCACACTCCCATCGCAGAAATCCCCCCGGAAATCAATCCTCCTCTTGACATTGATTTTCCCTTCCTGGACTCCAAATCAGCTCAGAGAACCTCTTCTGTCTCAACCACCAATCCTCCTGTTGTCGATCAAAGTCCAACTGCAGGAGAAGCGGGAGAGTCTGCTGATGATCAATCATCTCATTCGTCACAAGAGGTCGCCAACGAACTGATTCCGTCTCGAGTTCTACGCGATTGCTCAATGCTCAATCCACCCGTTTGATACGGATATCATCACTACTTCGTCCCAAAATCCTTCGAACAGGCCAAGAAATGCAAAGATTACAAGAACTGGGACCTGTCTATGGACGCGGAGCTGGGCGGCATTGAAAAGATGGAGGTTTGGGAAGACTACGACGGTCCCGAACCTGCTAATCCTCTCAACACTACCTGGGTCTACCGTCTCAAAGACAATTGCCACGGAGATCCACTAATCTACAAAAGTCGACTGTGCGTACAGGGATTTGATCAGATCTACGGCCTGGACTATCAATATACCTTCTCTCCAACCGGTAAAGCCGCTTCTCTCAGAATTGCCCTACTCTATGGACTGTATCATTTGCTCCCCGTCACCCAATTCAACGTAAAAAGCCCTTTTCTGCACGCTCCCCTGAAGGAACTTGTCATCATCAAGACTCCCAAAGGATCAAAGAGAAAGTCAAAATACCTAAAGCTCAAGAAGTCCCTATACGGGCTTAAGCAGGCCCCTCTCAACTGGTTCAATACACTCACCACTTGGCTCACCAGCCAAGGGTTCCATCAGTCAACTTCCGACCCCTGTCTTTACCTGAATCCTCAATTTCAATTGATGATTTTATTCCACGTCGACGACCTGATTCTAGTAGGTCTTGGCAACAATTTTAAGGATAACTTTCTGCAACGTTTTCCAAATTCATCAGCTCACGATCCCAACACTATACTAGGAATGAAATACTCAAAAATAGACGACAAGATTCTTCTCTCTCAACCAAACCATATTGATCACGGGCTTGAAGAGCTCGGACTCACCAATTGTCATCCTTCCTCCATAGCACTAACTTCAAACCTCAACTTGCAACCCGCCACGGCTGAAGAACATGAGGAGTTCAAAGCGCTCAACATCAACTACAGATCGGCTGTGTTCTTAATGAACTACATTGCATGTCTGACTCGTCCAGACATCAGTTACGCTGTCTCAAGCCTAGCTTGATTCTGCAAAAATCCCGGTATCCATCACTGGCGCAAGGTAAAGCGCTGCTGGAAGTACTTGAAGGCCACAAAGTCACTCTCTCTTTTGCTGGAAATAAAACACCTGGAAACTCAACTTCAATGCTTCAGCAACGCCACCTGGAATGACTACCTTGAAACCAGGCACTCTCAGTTGGGGCATCTGACTCTCCTGTTTGGATCCCCTATCGCGTGGAGTAGCTATTGCCAAAGGAACGTCACACACTCAACCACCGAGGCGGAACTCAATCCTATTGTCGATTCCTTCCTTGAGGCAATTTGGATGAGAGGTCTGGTTTCGGAAATGTGGGAAAAACCCACTCAACCAAGCTCACACCACATTGACAATAAAGGTTTGGACAACAAGTTAAAGAAATTCGGCTTCAACTCCAAAACCCGCCATATCAACATAAAAACAAAAGCAATTAGGGAGGAACTACAAGCTAACAACCTTAAAATTAAGCTCATACCATCAGAAAGCATGATAGCTGACGGGTTAACTAAAGCGTTACCCCGAACTCAATTGTCCAAACTCCTCCAAGTCATCAATCCTCACTTCAATTACCTTGAAATCCTACCAGCCACGAGGGGTGTCAAACCATCCACTGCATGGCCCACCACACAGCCGCCCAATCCTGAGAAGGAGCAACCCAAAGGCCCTCAGACTAACTGAATACACCGGGGGATTCCCCCTCACCCAATCATTGGTCTCAACTCAACCCCATCAAGGAGGACTGCCTGGAAGCTCCAGTCATCAATCCATGATCTCAGATTCCTTGGATTCTTCACTTCAGCTCAACTTCCTTTTTCTTTTTTATTCTTCTTTCTTTTGTTCTCAACTTTTCTTCCTCATTCTCCTTTTATTTACCCTTCACTCAATAACGCAACAACTCACTACTGTCAAATCCTCATCGTCGCCAAACCACTGTTGACGACACAATCACGATTTGACTCAATCTAAATTCACTCCTCAAGTTCTCGACTGTCTGGTACAATTTCAATCCTATTTCCTTCAAGCTTTTTATTGTTCCTCATTTCCTTCTTTTTTTGTTCTTTCTTCCTCAACTCACGCCTTGTTATTACTCAGTTTGTTCCTAGTCCCTCCAATATGATAAATTCTATCAACCTTCATCCATTTAATTAACAAATGCGTCTGGAGTGGTGGGGTGAGTTGATTCATCTATGATCAGAAGGTTTTCTTGGATTCAACCATCCAGCACAATTAGGTTGTCAAGAGTGATTTTGAACAGATTTGGAGCTTTCCTTATCAATGTGCACCCCCCCATGATCAGTTGAACCAGGGAAATGAGATTCACAGCAATTATGGGGATGTATAGGGAGTTGGTTAGGGTGAGTGCAGAGTGTGAGGTGATGATCAAAGCTGAACCTATACCACTAAACCAAATTGAGAATCCTAGTTTCCCTGTTTGAATTTCTGTTTGATTGGTCTCTAGTGAGTCAAAGAAACAAGGACATGTTGAACATTCTCTGGGATACGCCCAATTCAAGAATCAGTTGGTCTCTTGAAAGACTGGAAAAGTGAGTAATTTCAAAGTTTAAAGCCATTTTTGCAGTGGCTTTGATGGCAGGGTTAGGCTTTTGAGCAGGGTTGGAATTTTGCAAGGAGTATTTTGGGCGGAGATGAGGGTAGAGCCAGAAGCAGTGGTCTTTTGGGTGGTTGGCTTTGGGTTTGTGCCAGTTAGATTTGCATTGGAGAGTCTGCTGATGAGCAAGCGGAGCTTATGCCTGGGAACCAGTGGAAACTTTTTGCTTGACTTGATTGAGACGCTGCAGCAAAAGATTGCCATCAATCCTATTGTCTCCTAACAAGTGGGTGATGGTGGTCTTGAGGTAATCAAATTGAGGCGGAAATTTGTAGAGGATGAGGTATTCTAATATATTGTTGTCCATCTTTATTCCAATTTTTGCAATTTGGAGAAGACACGCTTTGACTTTGGTGATGAAATTTTCAATGTTCTTGGGATCAAATTGAAGATTAAGAGAGTGAAAGAAAATGCGGGATTGATTTTAGGTTTTCAAGGAGGCAAAGAACTTGTTGATTGACTTCCAGAGTTCAATGCAATTGGCCAGGTGATTTTCCTTGATGCAAGTTACGTAGGTTCAATTTTCCAGTTCCTCCAGAATGTATCCCAATATCTCTAGATTGATTTTGGCTGGGAATTTGCTAGGTTTGGAAGAGGAAAGCCAGTGAGATATGCCTTTGAGTGAAAAAATGGTGGGAATTTTTGATTGCCAGGGCAAGAAATTTGAATCATTGAGATTTGGGATTAATTCTGTCAAAGTCTTCAGAAGTGAGGAACTTGAGTCTATCAGTCCTGGAGTTGAAATTCTGAGTAAATTTTGGCTTTTAACCATGAAGAGCTGAGAGATTTGATTGCAAAAAAAGGACCAAAAGAAAAAAAAGAACCGTGGGGAAAGTGCTGTATTTAAAACCAGGTAAGTTGGGAAATGAGACTGAGAAATTGAAGGATAAAAGAAAATGGAATGGGAGTAGAAGCAGAAGTTTGATAGAGATGGAACGTCACTGCTAGACAGAACTGAAGATGAGTGGCGAATCAAGAGAGTGGTAGGTTGAAGGGTGGAGTTGTGTGAGTGAGTTCAAGATTGTATAGAAAGTGGGGTTGGAGGGTCTGAGGTCGAGATGAGTTGGATGATGTTGATATGGATGAAAGGTATCAAAGGTGGAGGGTTGAAGGATTGGAAGATTGGAAGGGATAATGATGGATAGATGGTTTATGGAGGAAGGATGGGACAGTGCTGAAGGAGGAGATCAAATGATGGAATGAGGGGATTGAATGAGGGAATGAAGAAGATGAGATGAGGGGATGACCAAGATTTCATTGTGTATTTGAGATTTTATGATGTGATGATTAAATTAGATTGGATGGAGAGAATGGTGAGATCAACTGGGAAGGAGATCATCTCTAGATTTGAAGCATCCTCATTTGAGGTGAAAGCGGGGAAGTTGTTTGAGGAGATGAGTCATCTCTCAATAGTTGTGATAGAGTGCAAAGCTACCAGACTGCCAAGAATTGGATAATGAAGCATAATGAATCGAAGTAAGCTAGAAGGAAAGAAAGGGAAAAGATTTGGAGAGCAACAAAAGAGACTTGACAGAGGATATTTCAACACGCCCCCACAACTTTGAGGTCAGTGAGCTTTGGAACTGAATGTATTCACCAGTCTGAAATTTGAGGTCTTGTTAGCTGCTTTGATGAGAGCATCAGCACTCATGGAGAGAGATGGAATCAGTTTAGAATCAATGAGTCCTATTTTGAAGTTTTCCCGGAGGCTTTTGTCTTGATGTCTATGTGTTTTGCCTTTGAGCAGGAACCAAATTGTTTAATTTTGTCATTGAGTCCTTTATTTTCAATCAGGTGTAGAGGGCATTTGAATCAAAGAAAGTAGATGTCCTCAATGAGTTTCTTAAGCCATTGCACATCAAGACAACAGCTAGAGAGAGAACAAAATTTGTACTCTTTGGATGAGTGAGTAATACACTTTTGTTGTTTGCTGGTCCAGTACAATGGACTTCCTTTGAAGGAGCAGATAAATCCGCTCTTTGAAATCCAAGTCTCAGGATCATCATCCCATGTTGCATTGCTAAAATAAAATAGAGTTGAGGTTAAACCTGCTAACATGATGTATCACCACAGTAGGGAGGCTGTGCAGTTGAACCTAGACCAGTAATACCAAACAACCCTCGCAGCCACAAGCCTCTGTAGCCTAGTTGGTAAAGGCAGCACTCTAGTATGTGTCTCAGTCTATCTGAGGTTTTGGGTTCAAATCCCACCAGACACATCTTCATTTTCAAAGTTTCAACAGGTTATGAGCCCTGAGCCTACCTGAGCCTATACTTGCTTACTTATGAGACTTGAAGAAGATGTGAATGCTTCCTGTAAGACTATCATCCCCTGTAAGCCTACCACGGGCTCAATCCCCACACTGATCACACTTTCACCTGGGTATTGCCATACCTATTTCTACATCATGTAGCAAGGGGGGGTGTTGAGGTTAAACCTGCTAACATGATGTATCACCACAGTACGGAGGCTGTGAAGTTGAACCTACACCAGTAATACCAAACAACCCTGGCAGCCACAAGCGTCTGTAGCCTAGTTGGTAAAGGCAGCACTCTAGTATGTGTCTCAGTCTATCTGAGGTTGTGGGTTTAACTCCAACCAGACACATCTTAATTTTCACAGTCTCAACAAATATCCAGTCCATGATTAATTACGGGCCTATTGTGAGGGTAAGATTTTCTGTGCAAGATATGTAGTTCCAAACATTTAGGACCTCTTGCCAATGACTTAGACCCCGCAATTTGCAGTGTCTTTCTAGGCTTGATATGGCAAAACTGATGTCTGTACAGGCCAGAAAGACAATGAAATTCAATCTGCGTATTGGAGAGCCATAACTGACATTCAGGGCTAGAAACTTGCTGTGGTCCTTGTCATCAGAGGTCTTGAGATGAAAGCCTGGAGTAGGTGGAGTAGAGAGCGGCTTGCAGTTGCTAAGTTTCAGTTCCTCAAGCCTTTTCTTGAAATGAAGGGGTAAAGAAAAGTGAATCAAGCCATCCTTTTTTCCAATTTTCATCACAAGTAGTGTATTGGGCGGGTGAGCTTAAGAATTTTTGAACCTACAAAGGAACTCCTGCTCAAAAAGTTTGATGTTTACTGTAGAAATCAAATCATCCACCTGAAAGAAAACAACAGTCACGTTTTCATCCCTAACGTAGAGACATGACTCACAGTCTGATTCTTTGAAGCTCTGATTTTTGATCCACTCACTCAGCATCTTGTACAAATTCCTTGGGGCTTTTTTGAGTCCATATAACAAATTCTTGAGCCTCAATTATTTTCACATTCAATTGCAGCCATACAGATTCTTGATGAAAAAAAGTTTCACTGAGTTCTGAATGAAGGAACGCTCCTTTGACATCTAGTTGGAGGATGTTGAGATTATTTTTGGCTGCATAAGTTAGGAGTCCTCTTAGAGAAGCAAAATTGCCTGTTGGAGCGTATGTTTTGAGATAGTTGAGACCATATCTTTGACTAAATCCCTGTACACAGAGTCAAGTCCTGAGAAATGAAGCTTTTCCATGCGTTTTGTTCTTGATTTTGAATACAGGTACAGTGTTAAGAGGATTGGTTAAAATGCTTTCATATGCCTCTTCTCAGACACTGTGATCTTCAATTCTAGTGAATACTTTGAGGGCCAATTCTCTCCATTCAGGGATGTTCATTGCATCTTCAAGAGATGTGGGAATTTCATCCACAACAAAACTGTATCAATCTGGCTTTGAATGTGTTTTCCTGTTTCTGAAATTTGGTTGTAGAATGTTTTCCAATACCAAGTTTCTGTCTGAGTCAGATTGTGATTATTCTTTGATTTTTTGGTTGCGCAATTGGTTGATTCTCCAGGTTTATGAGTATTCAAAACATTTGCTTCAGCTGTGCACACCTTGAGATCATTGGATTCAATTGAAATTTTGATGGGTGCTTGATTATTGAAGATGACATTTATGGTTTTGAGGATTTTTTGGGTTGCAGTCATTATCTTATAGGATAGGAGTGCTGGGTTAAATGAAAAATGGGCCCCAATTGCACCATTTTCATCAATTTTGGACTTGATGTCTGTGGATTTGAGGCAAGACGTGACTGCAGTTCCAATTTTTTTAACTTGGCTGATTGGAAGATTGTTTTTGTGCATCATTATCCATGGCAAATATTTGCCCTTGTGCTTTGGTATTTAATTAAGCATGAAACTTGAGCTCCGTAAAACTTAGTTCCAGCACAAATTTGGTAGATTGGAGTCTGAAATGATTGCTCTGGCAGATTCTATGACAGTTCTGTTTGCGTGTTCAACCCTTCCATTATGTTTAGAGTGTTGCAATTTGAGTTGAATGCTCGGGTCAAGACAATTAAGAGATGAGGAGGAAGAATCTTGTGACGTCAAGAGGAGCGGATTGGGGAGTCAGAGGGGGAACTCTGGATCAGTGTGAGGAAGAACAGATAAAGATTCATTGAATTGAAAACCAGAAGCTTAAATAGACTAAGTACATAAAGGCTGAATTGTGGTCAACAAGATGGATGAATAGAGAAAGTTTAATAAGAATTAATGTGAAACACAAGATGTCAAAAGATAGCTTTAATATTAGGAATAGGGCCACAGTAGATGAAAGATAAAGGAGGAACTAAAGTTGATACTGCCAGACCAGCATATAGACTCCACTAGATAATCATACTTAGGGTAAAGGCTACTGTAGGTTCAGATAAAGATTATAGTGAAAAGAAGACTATAACAAGCTTATTATGGAGATAACACTAGACTGAACACTTGGAGCATAATGTGGAATATAAAGCTTGATTGGATGGTTGCACTCAAGTATTAGGAAACACATTATAAGACAAAAAATCTAACAGAAAGTGGTATGGCTTACTCACAATTTGATTGATCTGAACAGTCCTGTAGAAGCTTTGAAGCTTAGTGTTGACAAATTCCCCACCTCCGTCCAAGCGGACTTTGGCAGGGTATGAGTTGTTCTTTCTGTATTGGTTTTTGATGATGTGCATGATTGTTTCCGCTGTGTGACTTTTGGATCACAATGGAAAGCATGCTATGTATCCAGAGATATAATCAATCAGGTTGAGAATTTATTGAAATCCCCCTTTTCAGTCCAATTAATTGGTCCCATCAGGTCTAAATGGATCCTTCTGAAGCAGCGCTTGTCCAGCTGTTGTTGACTGTTGAAAGGTTTCCAGGTTATTCTAGCCTTGTTGCAGTTAAGAAACTCAAATGCTTGATTTTGGTCTTCTGGAATTGTCAGATTGAGGAAACGCTCCATTCTACTGATGCTAGCATGTCCCAGGGACCTATGAATTTGCAGAAATTCTGAGCTATAGTAGTGAGACTTCTTTGGCCCTGTTAAGATGTTGATCACAAATAGGTTGTTGACAATTTCGCCTGAGAGTAGTGTTCTTCCATGTGAAAAGAGGTTGAAGACACTGGGTTGTTGCCTTAAGTTGACACTTAGATGAGCGCCAAGTGATATGAGATTCACAGTGAACTCAGCCACCCAGACTGCATTGGAGAGAATCAAATTTTCATCTTTTGTTGACAAGGCAATGTTGCCTGTTCCTTCAATCAGGATAGCTGCATCCTTCTTCCCCATCTGAATCTTCTCTGAACTTTTGCTTTTGGAAAGAGAGATGAATGTGTCCAGGTCAATAATCATGTGAAAGGAGCATCTGGAATCTAGAATGCAGCACTGGGTGGCATGTCCATTGACCAAGCTCCTTCCGCAGAGATATGAATAGAAGTGAGCCTCATTGCCGGTTTTTGATTTTCCCTTCTTCCCGCGGTTGTGAGTGTTTGAAGGTTTCAATTCATGGAATTCAAACCAGAAAGAGGTGGCTGGGTGCAAGGTGACTGCGGGTTTATGCTTTCCATTCTTGACTCTTGGCCCTCTAAATAGAGCTATATTGGTAGGGTTGACATTCTTGGCTTGGGCTATTGCTTTGTTCTTGTGTTGGAAAAGATGGTTCAGTACAGTATCTATCTTCATTTTGGAGGTTGATTCCATTATCTGGGACTTCATGGCTTGCATATTTGGTGGAAAGTTGAGGAGAACTAAGTATACTATGATGTTGGTTGATAGGTCAATCCCAACTTCTAACATCTTCTTGAGATATACTTTGACCAAAGTTACAAAGGCCTCAATGTTGGCCTCCATGATAAATGAAGAAAACCATTGAACACTCTTGCTCTGTTTGCTGACTTTGAAGAGGCAAAATGAGCCTGGGTTGAAATCCAAATCAGCTTGAAATTGTCCTTGTTGATGTTGTCAATGACATTTTTTTAAGTGTTTGAATCAAGTTTGGCAATGAGATAGACAACCAATTCTTGATTCTTTTCCTTGTCTAGTCGTGTTGGCTCATCAGGGTCACTCATGAAATCAAAGATGCCACACAATTTGAGCAGTTTCTTGAACCTTTTCCGCCACATGCTGTAGTTGTTGGCTGTTAGTAGTGGCTTGGATTCAATTAGAGATTTGATGGCAAGTGATTTTTAGTTCACTTCCCCCCCTGTCCCTGGCAATGTGGAAGGCCCCGTTTGCTCCATGTTGATTGGCGCAGGCTTTTAACCATGATGAAATTAGAATTGGTTGCCAATATCAAGCTGAATTGTATTTCAAGGAATAATGAGAGTGTGTAAAATTTGAGATGATTCTAAAAAAAACATAGAAAAGAAAATAACCAACAAGTTTGCACTGGCAGAAACAATGATTCTGAGAGTATGATGGAATAAAAGACACAAAGAATACTTGAATGCTGTGAGACAAGAAGTGATCAGTGATAAGTCTGCAGTAGTTTAATAAGTTTGTTAGATTGATTTACTGATGGCCAGTGTGGAGTGCAACAATGCCAGTTGAGGTACCACAATAAAATAGTCAGAGCGCCTTGATTAACTATTGGAGAGAAGATAGTGTGAGCAAGCAGAAAGAGGAGTTGATGCTTGTTTCTCTGGTTGTCTTACAATATTAAACTGGCTGCTTTACTTTTTGAGATTTATTTGGGGGATTGCACTGTTGACAATTGAGAGATATGAGTTGATGAGTCTTGAAGATTATATTGAATTGGTTTTCTTGAGTAGTTTTTTGATGGTTGGATGTTACAATACCATTCTTTTGAATGAGTTGATGAATTTTCATCAAGAGTAGTCTTGATGAATGCAGCTGTGGATGAAGTGTCCACAGTCAGGATGCACACGTGTGAAAGAGTGAAAAGCTACCAGACTGCCAAGAAGTGGAGAATGAGGCATAATGAATAGAAGTAAGCTAGAAGGAAAGAAAGTGACAAAATTTGGAGAGAAAAAACAGAAACTTGACATAGGATATTTCAACAGAATTGGGAAAAATTAGCGGGTTTGGAGGAAACAAAATGCTTTAGAAGAGCGTTCCAAATATCTTTGGGGTTATCTTCATTTTTGGCTGAGACAATGTTGGAATAGATGCTTGGAGAAAATTTTCAGATAATGATTGAGGTGAAGATAGTATTGTTTTCTGGGTTAAGGGCATTGGGTTGGTCCATTGAGCCATTTTGTTTTTCCAGTTTGAGAAGAGAAAGCATGTGGGTTCTCCTCATAATGAAGTTCTCCTTGGTTAATAATTGGATAGCCTCAATGTTTGTTTTTTGAATTGTTGGATTTCTAGAGTCAATGTTGAGCCTGGTTCTGGAATAATTAAACAGGAGGGCTGGTTTGATTTCTTTTTAATTTTTGTTAAAAGCAGAACCTATTGGAGATAGCCGGTTAGTTGGTAGGTAAATATAATAATGTTTTAATTAGTTTGATAAATTCAATGTTGAATGGATGAATTAATGAATGAATGAATTGGAAATACAACTGAGTGGAGGAGGTCTTTTATAGACAAAATCTTCCTCACCGGTATGACTATGTACAAGCTAGGAGGGAAAGAATTGAAAAATGCTTTCCTCCTTGTTTTCTTTGTTTTACCATGGAGTGCAATGAACATGAAATGTTTACTTGCTCTGATAGTCCTTTCTATTCATATCTGTATAGGACATTTCAGAACTAAATAAATAAGCATTTTAATTGTTTTATTTATAAATATCATAATTTCTTTTCTTTTCTTCATTAGTATGATATACTGCGGTTACTGGGCTACGCTTATACTTCTGTGATGTATGTCACAGATACTTAATCTTTCATAACTTTATTATTACTCAACATATTGAGTTGATTCTTTTTTCCATCATGGTCCAAATTGTCTTCTCTTTCAATTGGTAATACAATCAATTTGTTATAATGAGTATTTTTACCTCAACAGGGATTACAATATCAACAGAACCAGTCTAACAAAAAGGAGAGTGTTAATGAAAGAAATAGAATTGTAATGAAGAAAAACTGAATAGAAAGAAGGGAAGATCTGCCCACAACGCACCTGTTAATTTTGATTCAATCAATCATTAAGATTGAATATGAGGAATAAGTTTGAGTAGAAGGAAAAAGAAGAAAATGGCTAGAGTTCTAGCAGCATAAGAAAGAGATTGAGAGACATAATTTATCAAGCTAGACAAAGACAAGAAGAAATGATCATTGATAATAGAAGGCTTGATCTGATTTAGCTTTTTCCCACCAAATATGAGAAGGGCCCTCAGTTTCATATAGAGATTTTAGTTGAGCTTGATTTAGTTGGAGATTGAGGTTCTTGAGGTAAGAGTTGTAGTTATAGAAAGTGAATGACAGGATGAGTAAATAAAAGAAACAGATAGAGATGAAGAAAGGAAAGAGGAAAATCCAATATGTTGAGTGAGGAGGTGAAGTGCAGAGGATTGATTGGATTGGATGTTGGTGGCGGTTGGCTAAATTCAAGAATGCGAAAGAATGTGGGTGATTAGTGGTACAAGAGAAGATTCAAATGAGAAGGTTAGGGCATGGTGCAGGATTCTGTATGGTTAGAATGTGAAAGGAAAGTGACAAGTGTCAGAAGTCACATAATGCCTAAAGAGAAGGTTATTTGAGGACATTATAATTCAACAATTTTTACTGGAACTTGTTCTTGCATTTAGCTAGATGGGTTAGTGTTAAGCTTTTACTGCTTGTGCGCACGCGGTGATGCGGGACATTCGGAGGATGAAGAAAATCTAGTTCTGGAGATCCTGGATAAGCTGATTAGATGGTACTGGAGGGCCTCAATACTCAATGTTGGGGGACCATTCACGGAGACTTTTCTTTTCATCTTCTTCATCCTTCTGTTGTTTCTTCTTCTTCTTCTTCCTCTTTTCTTTTCTTCTCAGCTCTCATCTTGCTTAGAAAAACCAAAACCAAATTGAACACTTGGATTCCTCAAGACCAAACCACCTCCAAATACCCTGTTCTGTTTCCTGGTGAGATATCTGCTCAAACTCTGTCAACTCATTCACCAGTGTCTCTGACTTTTCTCCTCAGCTGGTACCCCTCGCCTCATCCTGTTCTTCTTAGTCTTGATTGTTCTGCTCGCCTTGTCAACACTCTGTTAGCTGATGACCAAGCCGCAATTCCAGATTGCACAACAGTGCACACGTGTGTGTTCCGCGGGGAAAGCAGCCAAACATCCAAGGAAAATCAGAAGTGGAGGAAGGATGCAAGAGGAGAAGGGTAGGAGGAGCTAGGACTCAAGGATAAACCCCATCTTGAATCTCAAGGTTGATTACCAATACGCCACAACTTCTTCAAACCAGCATCTTTTCAAGAAAAGAAGGTCTAGGAGGAGAAACATTGGCTCACTCTCTTCACCCGTATATGTCTCATCAGGACAAGATTTAGCTAGTTGAGCGGCACCAGGAGGTAAATGTGTTCTGTACTCATCCTTTCTTCAATCTATCTCATTTCACTCAGTTTTTATTCCCAAATCTTTCAATCACCCAATCACCACTTAGTCTTATTCATTCATGAATTTACTTCATTGCTGTTCAGTTTTTCTTATTTCTATAAGAACTACTTAAAACACACTAGTGACTGCAATAAAGATTTTCATTGAATTTCTCATGGTAGCAAGAGGAAAATCTTGTTCACTAAGGAGCTTTTAAGAAAAAGAAACCCAGGCACTCAGTGGAAGGCAAACAAAAAATGGAAAGCTCCAGAGATAAGGTTCACAACATTCAGATCAAGGACTGCTTAAGCAGTCAGTCTGACAATGACTATTCCACCAACGTCAAGCTGGTCAAGCTAAATGAAGACAACTGGCACAACTGGAAGACCAGGTTTTAACATCTGTTGATTGGAAAAGTTCATGAAGAAATAATTGACAAAAATTGGATAGAACCTCACAAAGGAACCAAGAAATATCAAAAGAAGAACTCATACGCCATTAACCTACTGTGAAAGGTGGTAGAACAGAATCTTCAGTCACAAATCAAGTTTTCCCGCAAATATTTCTCTGTGGCCTTCCAATTGCTTGCTAAGGCGTGTGGCAAGAAGTCCACCATTGTATCCAGTGACATGCTGTTTGGCCTCATCCATCTGACCTATGAACCTGGTACCTCACTTCAAGATCACATAGCCAAATTCAAAAATCAATATGTAGATCTCACTGACCATAGAGGGACATCCTCCCAAGATGAATTTTCTGGGAGTCTCTCAAGGCATGGCTCCAATTCTGTTCCTTAAATCACTTTGTCAAGACTCTTCACAATCCCCTATAGTGCAGTCCTCCTACAATCTCACCCCATTTACTTTTGAATTCCTAAGCAACTGAATCATCCTGGAGGATAGTTGACGCAAGTCACATGATTCTGAAACTTCCTATCTGACACATCCACCAATGGGGGTTTCAAGAGGGCGGCTCAGGAGTTTTAGGCCAAACAAGCTTGGAAGAAAGCCTCCTTCCCGGCCTGGGGTGTCCCTACCAAGGTCAGTTTCTCCAACTAGGAAGTCTCCCTCCAAAAAGGACTTCAATGTTCAGGCTCAGTTCAAACAACTTTCTGAGGAGCTCAAACGGCTTGAGTACCAGCTCTCCCTCAAATGTAGTTGACAAGGAAGAAGATTTGGCAGAAAAGGAAAGGGTTGATCTCATGAGAAAAGAGGATCCAAGCCCCAAGGTCTCTGAATTTTACCTTCACAAGGAGGGCCTCTACAGCAGGATGACTTCCTCAAAATCTTTGAAAATTTGAAGGAAGGCTATGATGCCAAAGAGAGATAAACAGGAAATGATGAGGCTAAAAAGAACCAAAGGGGAAGAGGTAATACTTGTATAGTCAAGTGAAACTGATCCAATGAGGAGGAAGGGACACTCCGGTTTAGTTGTCTGGTAATAAGATGGATTTGATTCCTGGTCCAAGGGAAGGACCAGTATTTATGGAAAAATAGAGAACCCCAAAGGGGGCCTAAGGTAGAAGGGTTAAGACAAATAGAGAGCCCCGGAGGGGGCCTAAGACATGGTTAATGAGCTAATAAAAACAGTAAGATAGCAATAAGGTTACCAAATTTGTTAGTTACAGAATATGAGCATCAAAAAGACAACAATCTTGTCCGGAGCTAATCTATGACTCTTGCACCTCTTGCTCCATGGTCTGTGACTATCCACTCCTATGCAATCCTACTCCCCTGGCCATGAATCTCAATACTTCTGGTGGAACGGTTCAAATAACTCATGTCTGGAATTTAGATATTGGGGGAACTCTCATCTATCCAGTGTACTATGCTCCAAAGGATCCTAGGAACTTGGTTTCAGAAACTCAACTCAAAGATCAAGGCCTAAAAATTGTGCATCAACATCAAAACATACTGGTCAAACTGTTGGGGAAGATTATTTTTCACTTTCTTTGTGTTGGGAATTTATATGTGGCTCATCTCAACACATCCAGTACCCTTTTTGCTTACTTGCTGACAATACCACGCCCTTAAGTTGACTGGCACTTAACCTTAGGACACCGCTTGCATGAGTACCTGAAGCTTTTCCTTTCCCTCCACTCAATCAAAAACCACAATCCAGAACGCTCCTTGGCTAACTGTGAGGTATGCAAGACTTTCAAGGTCAAGCAAAAATCTCACTCAAATCTGTTGCCAACATCCCCTTCTCCCTTTCATGGTTTACATCTTGACGTTTTGGTGTCAATTTATAGACACAGATTGGGAACTGCGTTGCGGCTGCGCGCTCAGCGTTGGGGGCAAGCGGGCTCAGCACTAGGATATGCGGAGTTCTCAGCAGCGGCAGCTGTTGGATCAGCAGCAGCCGCTGTTTGGCTTTGCACCTGGTGGACGGGTCAGGCTCAGCATTGAATGCGGCGTGGGCGGCAATCCGCCCCGGAGATTGGATTTGGAAGGTAGTGCGCTTGACTAGGTTTGCGGTTGCGCCGGTTTGGATACATAGGGGCGGGGCAATCCGGGGGCTATGAAGGAACGGATGAAGCGCGCACGCAAGAGCACGGATCATGCCGGATATTACTGAACACCCACGACAGGCGCAGAAAAACGGATACGGACAGGCGCGGGAGGCTCCGAGTAGGGAGCTGTGCAAGGACCGCGTCATGAGAAGGACAAACCGGATGGACGGAACGGCGTACGGACCACGGGGGGAGTTTGGTACAGAGGAGGTGGGGAGAGGAGGCTAGGGTTTTTGTTTTGGGATTGTTTTCTGTTTCTTTGTCATACTGTCATTTGCGCGTGTACTTAGGTTAGGGTTGAGGGGGAGGACTTATCCTCACTCCCAACTCTGGGTTGGAGGGGGGAGGAAGCATGGATGCAGAGGAGAAAGAATCACGTCACATCATCGGATTGGATCACTCATCTCACCAAGAGATTAAAGGAACCCATACCGGATACACATCCAGGTGGAAAGTTCTTAGGATTGAAGGATTGGAGATTTCTCTCTCTCTCTCTACTCTTCTTTATCTCTTTATCTCTTTATCTCTTTATTTCTATTTCTCATTTAAGTGCTACTTTGGAAATCCTCATCTCCTTTCAAACTCAGGGAACCGTTAACTTCCAAAGCTTGGGACAATTATAGGGGGATAACCTTTATTCTTTCCACATCTGGGGGTCTGGCTGGGAAATAACCTTCCGTTTCTTGTCTTTTGAAGGTAACTGGGCGCAATGTCCTATTCATACCTCCCTACAGTCGCTCCTTCTTCTTCTTCTTCCTCTTCTCCTTCCGTCTCTGGGTCCGCTACTCTGACCCCGCTCTTGTCTTCCATCCCTCCTCCTCCCCCTCCCTCCGCTTGACCCAAGACAAGCTACGCCATTCCCCCATTGGTCTCCAGTGACCATGAACCCACTCGCCCAGTTTGCATCAGGCCGCGCGACTACCCTCACATCCAATTCAACACCGCGGATGTGGAGCGATTTATCTTGAGATACAAAGGTATTGCAGATGGGGAAGGTGCGTCGGACGCTGATAAGGCCCGGCTTGTTTTCCTGTTCATTATGGACGAAGAGAAGCTACGGGATGTGGAGGAAATGGAAGGCTAAAAGAATCAAGATTGGCCAAAACTGAAGGCGGAGATCCTAACGCGGTGGGGTAGGCGCGAACCTCGATTCCGGGAGAGCAATTTCAACCGCGTGGCTTTGGAGGCGAGTGCGCGCAGAGGGGTCAGAAAACGGGCGGAGCTAGCGGAGTACACCTTGCGTTTGATTGGATCTATTGGGACTTTTCAAAGAATGAGGTGGTGTTGGGACAGACGGGGGCCATGAAACGCGCGTTTCTGGGCAGTTTAGGCGCTCAACTCCGGGCAAGGGTGCAGCGGCATCTTTACAATCACAACTTGGTAAAGCGGTCATTGGACAGGAGCATTGCGCTCCTTCTGGAGTTGGCTGTCATTTGCCGGGCTGTGGAGAGTGAGCTTGACTTAGAAGAGCTTATCAAGGACACCGCTAAGTCCTTCCCAGCGGGACCAAAGAAATCCGCCCCCCCGGTTCCGGCTCCGGCGCAATTTCCGGCCCCAGTTCCACCTATTTCAGCATGTGTTCCAGTTCCTCAACCCGCGCCAGCCCCTCCGTTAAGCAAATTGACGGAACTGATGAAGGACCTGAAGATCTGCATGAGACGTATGGGCCAGCAGCAGCCGCAAGGGCCTCCACCTCACATGGTGGAAGGGTTTTGGCCGCCCAGTACCTTCGTGCCGAGGGGGTGCTTGTACTGCAGGGGGAAAGGTCATTGGCAATTGGCCTGCAAGGAGCTTACAAAGGATCTCAGCGGGGGATTGGTTTGAACGGCGGGGATGGGGTACATGTTTCCGACAGGCAAACAGATTCCAATGCAGCCAAGCCAGCCGACCGCAATGCAGCAGGTGCGCACACAGGGTCATGAGGCAGGAACAACGGTGTGAGCGTCACTGGGCATTGTTACCGGTCCCGGATTGTGGCAACCACCTTGGGTGGAAGCTGAGGTAAGGGTAGTGGCAACGGAAGAAAAGGTGGCGGTCTCCGATAAAATGGAGGTGGACGCAAATGAGCAACCCCCATCGGCCGCGCGCGTGCCTGGAACCAAGGCGCCGTCAGTGAACCCTGTAGGGAAGAAGAAAGCGGCAGACATTGTGCAAAGGGTGATGGGTAACAAGACTCCGGTTCTGCTGACCTTGCGGGAACTGGCGGCCATGTCTCCGGTGGTGGTAGACAAGATTGTTCAGGCGTTGAGGGATTGCGGTCAGGGCCGGGTACCTCAGATGGTGCAGGGGGTTCACGTGGGGCAGAAGGAGGAGGGGCACGGGGAGTGCGAGTCAAAATCGGTTTTGACTCCGCTGGCTTACGTTCCAATGGTCATAGCGGGAAGGAAGGTGTGGGCTATGGTGGACAGCGGTTCAATGGTGAACCTGCTGCCATTGCGGATGGTGGATGATTTGTGGTTGGTTCGGCGGAAATGCGCAATGGGTCTCCACCCCCTTAACGGAGGGGAGTGTCGTGTGGATGGAGTAGTCAAGGAGGAGGAGGTCAAGGTTGCAAGGCTCCGCAGGCCCATTTCTTTTCTTTTGGTTGATTGTGGGGATGTGATTTTGGGAAGGTTGTTCATGTTTGGGTTTTGAGCATGAATGGTTTTTGATCCTGAGGCAGGAACGGAGGCATTGACAGTGGAGGATTTGTCCGGCGGAAGGTTCAAGACAACTATCTGCAATCACAGGCAAGGGAAGCGGAGGAGAGTGTCAGAGTATGAGGAGGAACCGGACGCGGAGTTGGTCTGCAACGGGTGACCTTCGGAGGATTTTTTCTAGTCGACCAAGGAGACCGCACGGAACAAGCTCCGTTTTTGCGCGGGCGGTTGACTAATGAGGAGCAGGGAGGGGGAGGAAGGAAAGTGCAGAGCGCGCACGTCGCAGAAGTAAGTCCCTTTTCTCAGTATGCATTTCCCAAGGGTACTACGCTTTGAAAACCCTATCATTGTGCCACACTCGTGAGCAAAGGCAAAGGTAGGGGTTCCGTTCTATGCAGGACTTACAGCAAAGGATGCGTGCGGATGATGCGGTGCAACGCGGTCAAGTACAAGCCGGTGTCACGGAAGGTCCGACCAAGGAATGAGCTGATTCCCCAGGAACTGAACGGACCGCTTTGACCAATCGCTTGGTCGCGGGAACCTTGGGTCACGCCAATTAAGGCTTCGGGGTGAGTTACTAGTTTTGTGCGGATCATGGAGGAGCGGATTGCAGCTTTCAATTTCTGCCCAACGGGATGGTTGAGTACGGAAGAGCGTGAGTTGCTGATTTTGGTTTTGGTTCTTTGGGAAAGAGAGCTTGCGTTTGGACCGGAAGAGCGGGGGCTCCTGAAAAACAATATTGGCAACACCTTTGTCATCCCCACAGTCAATCACAAGCCGTGGCAGATCAAGCCAATTCCAATACCGCGGGCGGTCCAGGAGCAGTTTCTGGAGTTGGTGCGGGAGTGGGTGAAGACTGGCCTTTACAAAAAGCCAATGTCTAGTTACTCCAGCCCAATCTTTGCGGTGGTTAAGTGGGATGGAAAGTCGTTGAGGATTGTTCATGATTTACAGCGGCTCAACTCCTTTAAGATCCGGGACGCAGGACGGCCCCCTCGCTTTGACAAGTTCCTTGAGTCAATGGCGGGGCGCGCTTCTTACGGTTTAGTGGATGTGATGGGGGGATACAACCAGCGCAAGTTGGATCCTTGCTTGTGGCCTCTAACGGCATTTGAGACTGGGTTGGGAAGAATGCAGCTGACTCGGCTCCCGCAAGGCGCGACCAATTCTGTAGCAGTGTACCAGGCGCAAATGGCTTGGATCCTGAAGGATGATCTTCCGGAGGGAGTCCAAATCTTCATCGAAGACGCGGGCATCAAAGGTCCGAAATCCAATTACGGGGGAGCGGAGCTGGTTGAAGTTCCTGGCGTCCAACATTTTGTCTGGGAATATGGGCAGACATTGGAACGCATCCTGTTTTGCATCAAGGAGGCAGGACTGACGGTGTCGGGGAAGAAGTTGGCGGTTTGTGTCCCAGCGCTCAAAGTCCTTGGCCATGTTGTTGCTTCCAATGGCCGGCGCATTGCAGAGAAAAAGCGGAACAAGGTCCTCAAATGGCCAACCCCGCGGATGGTGTTGCATATCCTTCAGTTCTTGGGATTATGTAGCTATGTCTGTATGTTCATTGAGAGGTTTGCGGAGGTGGCAAGCCCGCTCTGATCACTAACGCGGAAAGGCGCGGAGTGGAAGTGGGGGGAAGAATGCAATCACGCGTTTCGGAAGCTCAAGGAGATCGTGGGACATGACATTGTGCTCCGCAATCTCAACTACAACGCGGGACGAATTAGGCTAGCGGTTCATTCCAGCAAATTTGGCGCGGGGGGGGGGTTCTCACTCAAGAGAACAACGGCAAGGATAGGCAGGTACTTTATGAGTCGGGCACCTTCACTCCAACGGAAAGCCGGTACTCCCAGCCAAAGTTGGAGTTGTGCGGGGTCACCAAGATCATGCGGCGGCTCCAGTATCTTTTGTGGGGGTTCCATTTTGAGCTTTTGGTGGACGCGGAGGCGCTGGCATGGATGATCAATTCCCCGGCGTTGCCCAACGCTCCCATGACCAGGTGGGTGGAGTTTCTTCAACTTTTCTCCTTTGCTGTTGTTCATGTTCCGGGGAAAGCCTTCACCATGCCCAACGTGTTCTCGCGGTATCCAAGGGACAACCCATTTGAGGACGCGGAACTGCTCAATGTGGAGACCCCATTTGTCAAGGTAGGGGTTGCAGAGGCAGGCATTCAGCTGCCGCTCCAGCAGACCGGGCGGTACGTAATCCTTTGCGACTACTTGTGGGACCTTTTTTTTCCTGATGGAGCTACAGAGAAGGACATGCGATGGACAAAGCGGCGGGCAGGGAATTTCTACGTACAGGAGGGGCAGCTTTGGCGGCAGAAGACTCCGGTTCCTCTTGTGGTTACCACTTCAAGGGTGGATCAAGAAGCTATCCTCCGGAGCCTTCACAACAATCTTGGTCATCAAGGGGAGGTTGAGACGCGGAGGCGGGTCAAAGAGCGGTTCTGGTGGCCGGGTGTAGTGCGTGCGGTGCGGGTATGGCTGGCGTCCTGCAAAGCCTGTCAATGGCGGAGTGCAAGACTGCCCAAAGAAGTCGGAAACCCCACAGGGTAAGACACCCTCTTTGGTTGAGTCTTGCTTGATGTCGTCCAAATCAAGGCCGGTAAGTTTGCCTATCTGCTCGTTGCGCGGGACAACCTGTCTGGTTGGGCGGAAGCACGTCCATTGGTCAAGCTCTCGGCGGACAAAGTTTCTCTATTTCTGGAGGAAGACTGGTTCACGTAGTACGGGTTGCTTTGTCTGGTCACAGTGGACAGAGGGGCTGAGTTTTGCGGCCGTTTGGTCGAGTTGGTGAAGAGTTGCGGAGCCAAGTTTGGCCAAGTAACGGAGTACTATACCAAGGGGGCCCGCATGATCAAATGCGGGCATAAGCCAATCAAGGACGCCCTGGTCAAGATGTGCGGGGAGGACGGTAAGCGCTGGCAGGAGACCCTTCCAATGGTTCTGTTTGCAGATTGGATTTCAGTAAAGCAGTCTACAGGCTACTTGCCTTACGATTTACTTTTCAGGAAGCTCCCCGTGCTTCTGGTGGACATTGAGTTGGAGAAATTCCTGGGGATTGACTGGTGAAAGGTGAAGACTTCCGCAGAATTGCTTGAGGCTCGCGCCGAACAGCTCCTTTGACGGGATGGAATGCTCGCAAAGGCCGCGGACCGGCTGAAGAAGACTCGGACGGCGTTGGTGCGCTATTGGGACGAGCTCTGCTCGCATTGCCTCCGGGATCTCTTGCGGAAGGGGGATTTGGTGCTCCAGTACAACCAAATTCTGGAGTCTCAGTGGGGGAAGTTGTTTTCTAACTGGTGGAACGGCCCGTTCTGTGTGTCGTCGAAGTTTGGGGGCGGCAACTATCAGTTGGAGGAATTAGACGGTACTCCGCTGAAACAGAAGGTGGCGGCTTTGCATGTCAAGCGCTTCTTTGCACGAGGATCTACCTTTTTCAACAAAACGGTGGAAGGGGGTGAAGGATCTGAAAAGGGGAGTGTGGAGCGCAGCAATGGTGTAGGAACGCGATCCGGGGATTTTTCCTTGGGCAGAGAAGCGGAGACCGTGCCTTTGCAACCAGCTGGGGACAGTGGCCAAGTTGGGGGGGAGGTAGAGGGGGTAGGGGATAAGTTTTGATTTGGTGAGGGGGTGCTCTAGCCGGTTCACAGCCGGAACAACTAGACACCCCAGAATGTTTGTTTCTCTATTTTTATTTCTTATCTGGATTGTGGGGTCTTGGCTGGCTTGGGGTTTTTGCAGGAAACACGGGCGCAGCACAAAGCCGGGTCCGTGAACGCAAGGACAAGCCCCGCGGAACCGGGACGCGTGGGCAATCCCGCGGATAGGGGAAGCAAGAAAAAGAGCAATTTTCTGGAGGTCTACAGGCGTCGGGCGGAAAACAAAAAAAGAAAAGAAAAAGAAAAAAAGAAAAAGAAAAAGAAAAGGGTGTTCTTTTCTATTTTTCTTCTCTGTTGGTTTCTTTTTCTCTTTTTTCTTTCTCTCAGGATATCTCAAGGATGGGTGGCTGGTATGGGAATAAGCTTTATTTGGTGAGGGGGTGCTCTAGCCGGTTCACAGCTGGGACAACTAGACACCCCAGAATGTCTGTTCTCCTACTCTCTCTCTCTCTTCCCTTACGGTGGCGCGCGCTTGTGTTTTGGTTGTTGTGCTTGTTACAGGAAGGATACGGGGAACTTTGTGGCAGTTTGTCTGGGGCGGGGCGGTCCAGGTGCCTCTTTTGGAACGGCTAGTCACTTACGGTTGCTCACAAAGCAAGCGCGCGGGCACGGACTCAATCTCAGACTCTCTCTCAAAGCGCGGCCGCGCACTTTGTCTCAGAAGCTTAGGAACTCGCGCGGAGACATGTATTTTCTTAATGGAAAAGGGAAGCGCGGTAAAAGAAACAAGAAGAGAAGAAGTAGAGGAAAAGGGGGGTCAATGCGCCTAAGCCATCTTCATCATTTCCTCCATTTCCGCCCTCAAAGCCGCCAGTAAAGCCCGGAAAGATGCCAGGAGTTTGCGCCGGGATTCCGAGGATTGTGCGCCGGGGATTGCGAGGAAATTCCAAAGCATCGTGGTTGACCTTTCCGCAAAAGCCTCAAAGCCGGCCGCCAGGAGCGCCATTACGATCCAAATCTCCGGGATCTTGGGAGGGCTGGGGGGAGGAGCGGCTGGTGAAGATGGGGCCTCCAGGGAACCAACAGGGGGGCTCGGTCCAGCTGGAGGTGATGAAGGGACAACAATTGGTGACGGAGGCGGAGGGGCGTCGGGGGTCATAGGCCTCTCATCCGAGTCCGCTGGTGGCGCAGGCGGTGTTGGCGGTTGTGGAGGAGGAGTAGGGGGTGCTGGCGCGGCCGCGGGTCTTCCAAAGAGTCTCGGGTCCGGTACCGTTTGGTTCACGCCGACAGCGGCGGCCCAAGCGCGGGTCGCCGCGCGCCATTCCTCCGAATTTTTGTATTTGCCGCGTTGCGGAGGTCCAGCCTGGCGGAGAGGTGATGCCGAGTCGCGGCTCATGTGCAAAGTGGTGGGTGACGGAGCTCGGGGGCGGTGGGATGGAGGTGAGCTGGGTGGTGTCCAGAAGCCTTCCAAGATCAAATTGTTTTCCGAAACCACAAACAGGTCCGAACAAGCCCTCTTGCGCGGCCTGGGGCGAGAGCCGGATTGGGGGGGAGCTCGAGGGATGCTGTCGCTAAGCAAGCAGCAACAATGGCCGCGACGGCAAGCTACACAGGCGCGTCAAGAGGGGATGATTGAACACGCGTGCCCATTCTGGGCACAGAACTTGCATGGGAGAATGATGGCAATGGATAGGAGGGAAGACGGGGAAGGTGGTAGTGGGAGTGGTGGGGGTGGAGTGGAAGTAGCGGAGGTGGTGGTATGGTGAAGCAATGGGAAACTTCTGGGGACAGAACTCAAGTTGGGGGGGGGATGTGGTGTCAATTTATAGACACGGATTGGGAACTGCTTCGCGGCTGCGCGCTCAGCATTTGGGGCAAGTGTGCTCAGCACTAGGGTATGCGGAGTGCTCAGCAGCAGCCGCTGTTTGGCTCCGCACCTGGTGGACGGGTTGGGCTCAGCATTGAATGCGGCGTGGGGGGCAGGGGGGATGTGGTGTCAATTTATAGACAGGGATTGGGAACTGCGTCGCGGCTGCGCGCTCAGCATTGGGGGCAAGCGGGCTCAGCACTAGGGTAGGCAGAGTGCTCAGCAGCAGCCGCTGTTTGGCTCCGCACCTGGTAGATGGGTCGGGCTCAGCATCAAATGCGGCGTGGGGGGCAATCCGCCCCAGAGATCGGATTTGGAAGGTAGTGCGCTTGACTAGGTTTGCGGGTGCGCCGGTTTGGATACGTAGGGGCGGAGCAATCCGAGGGCTATGAAGGAACGGATGAAGCGCGCGCGCAAGCATGCAGATCATGCCGGATATTACCAAACACCCACGACGGGCGCGGACTAACGGATATGGACAGGCGCGGGGGGCTCCAAGTAGGGCGCTGTGCAAGGACTGCATCATAAGAAGGAAGAACCGGATGGACGGAACTGCGTACGGACGACGGGGGGAGTTTGGTACGGAGGAGGTGGGTAGAGGAGGCTAGGGTTCCTGTTTTGGGATTGTTTTCTGTTTCTTTGTGATACTGTCATTTGCGCATGTACTTAGGTTAGGGTCGAGGGGAAGGACTTATCCTCACTCCCAACTCCGGGTTGGAGGGGGGAGGAAGCATGGATGCAGAGGAGAAAGAATCACATCACATCATCGGATTGGATCACTCATCTCACCAAGAGATTAAAGGAACCCATACTGGATACACATCCAGGTGGAAAGTTCTTAGGATTGAAGGATTGGCAATTTCTATCTCTCTCTCTACTTTTCTTTATCTCTTTATCTCTTTATTTCTATTTCTCATTTAAGTGCAACTTTGGACATCCTCATCTACTTTCAAACGCAGGGAACCATTAACTTCAGAACCTTGGGACAATTATAGGGGGATAACCTTCATTCTTTCCACAATGTTCTTCAAATTTCTCCCCCATCCAAGCATGGCATGCGGTACATCCTGGTCATCATTTACAATTTCTCTTTTTTCAATTGGGTCTATGTCATGAGAAACAAGCCAGACCATGAAGCTCCATTCATCTTGTTCATCCATGAGGTCAGGAATCAGCTTTGTATTACCCCGGTGTTCCTCCATTGCAATTATGGGGCTGAGCTTGACTCCTCTAAGTTGCTCTTGGTCCTTCAATCCTGAGGAATAGTGCTTGAGCAGGGTCCTGAAAACTCACCACAAACCAATGGCTTGGCAGAACAATTAAATCAGATGCTACTCACCCAGATGCAATGTATCTTGGCTCAGTCCTTGCTTCCAATCTCCTACTGGGACAAGGCAGCCCACTATTCCTCCACGCTTATCAACCTCCTTCCGTCCAAGTCCATCAAGTGGTCCTCCCCCATTGAGGTCCCTCTCACTCAAAACTTCACAATTCAGCTGGTTAGGGATGTAACAAAACTCATTCCCTTTGGGCTTAAGGTACACATTCACCAGCCGTCATCCTCCAAGATACTCCCTTGCTCATCTCCTCTCCTGTTCCTTGGCTATGAGTTTTACTCTGACGCCTGTTGCTTTCTCAATCCTATGAAGAAGAATGTGACCATTGGCAGGGATTTGGTTCATCCTTGGGCGGTCTTTGCCTATGGGAATCCACTGGCATTGACTAAATCACCAACATCCCTCCCTGACATAGGGCTCCCCTCACCTGTCAGTTTGACCACCTTCACTGTACCACTACTGGGCTCACGCTGGGAATTTCCTCTCTCAACTGCACTCAACCCATTGCTGGCAACCATTCCTGATGAAAAAGATTGCTCACCTCCTCCCGCCTCCAGAAATCCCAAACACCTTGTGCCCTCTCCCACCAATCCTCTGGTGTCTAAGCACTAAACCTACGTACCCTACTATGCTACCACACTGCAGGAAATCACTAGCTCCATTGATCCCTTGGTAATTCTTCTTGCTAGAACTTACTCAGCCACCAGGTCTGGCAACCCCTCTTTGAACTTTGTTGATGGCAATTACAGTGCCTTCCTTTTGAAGGTTATCTCTGTCAAAGAGTCCTTTTCCAATCAAAAGGAGCTCCCCTTGTGGCTGGAGTCCATGGTTGGCAAGAACTCCTCATTGATCAATTGCAACACAGGTATGCTAGTACCACCTCCCAACAACAACCCAGTGATTGGAGGGATTTGGCATCTGGTCAGGAAGAAAAATGAGTTTGGGGAAGTTTTACGCTGCAAGTATCAATGGGTGTGCTTTGGCAACCACCAGAAGTTCCCTAAACACTACTTGGACACGTACTGTTCTGTTGGTTGTACCAAGTTGCTCAAATCACTTCTGTCCATTGCTGTTAAACACTGCCAACTTTTCTTCCAGTTTGACTTTGAAAAAGCATTTCTGTACGGGGATATTAAGGCAACTATTCATGTGGCTCAGGTGGCTGGATTTGAGGTACTGGGTAAGCAAAGTTGGGTCTGGAAGCTGAATAATTTGCTGTATGGGACAAAGCAGGGTCCCAGGTGCTGGAAGTCAAACTTCTCTGCAACCTTAGCCACCTTGAGGCTTGTTCTGTCTCAGGGCAAAAAATCTCTCTTTTTCAAAAAGGAAAAATTGGTCATGCTCCACATTCACATTGATGACAGGCTTCTCATGGGATCTGATTGCAATCAGGTACTCACTCTTTTTGATTAAGTTTCAGAGAGCTATACAATTTGCACTCAGAAACTTCTGGTACAGCATCTTGGTTACACCTTGAGTGGCATTCCAACAGATCCCTCATCCTTAATCAACATGATTTTTGTTTGAAGATGCTACACAACCTAATGATGGACACCTCCAACCCAATCAAGGCTCCTTCCCTGCTGAATCTCCATCATCTCATTTCCTGAAACTCTCTGCCCTTTGAAGTGAAGAAAATGCAGCAAGGGGTGGGGATGCTTATTCACCTATCAGTCAACACACAACCCAACATCACCTTTGTGGTCAAAATCCTGTCTTGCCACAACAACCTTCCAACCAAGGCTCACTGGAGTATAGCAAATCATCTCTTAAAATACATAAAGGGTACCTTGTGCCTGGGGATACACTTCCAACAGTCTGCCAACACTGGCTCCAAACTCCTCGGTTGGGCAGATGCCTACTACACCAACTTTTCCATCAACTGCAAGTCAACCATGGGCTATGTGATCACTCTCTACGGAAACCCTGTCTTTTGGGCCACAAGGAAGCAATCTGTTGTTGTGAAATCCATGAAAGAGGCCAAGTTCATTGCCATGAATGGGTATGCCAAACAGCTAAGGTGAATTTCCAACCAACTCCTTGGTCTTGGCATCTATATCTCTTGCCCAGTTCTTATTAACAACAATGGTGGCGCCAACTTCTGGGGCAAGGAGGAACAGTTGAACCCCAACTCCAGGCACAGCACTTTTGGTATCATTATCTTTGCCAACTAGTGGCAAACTTACTGCTCTTTGTCTCTTACTGTCCCTTGGAAAAAATGATTGCGGACGCTCTCACCAAGCCGCTAGGGTATTTCAAAGTTATCCAAGCCCAGAAGATGCTCAACCTGACTCCAGAAGGGTCAAGGAGGAGTGTTAGCTGATGAACCGGCTGGGAGTCCAGCTGCCACAACAGTGCATGCGCGTGTGTTCCGTGTGGAGAGCAGCCAAAAGTCCAAGGAAAATAAGACGGGGAGGAAAGATGCAAGAGGAGAAGGGTAGGAGTAGCTAGGAATCAAGAATAAACCCCATCTTGAATCTCAAGGTTGACTGCCAAAAGGCTAAAAGTTCATCAAACCAGCATCCTTTCATGACAAGAAGGTCTAGGAGGAGAAATGTTGGCTCACTCTCTTCACCTGTAAACACCTCATCAGGACAAGATTTGGCTAGTTGAGCTGCGTCAGGAGGTAACCATGTTCCTTCCTCATCTTTTCTTCTGTCTATCTCATGTCTCTCAGTGTATTTTCTCAAATCTTTCAATCACCCAATCACCACCCAGTCTTATTCATTGATGAATTTGTTTCATTTTTGTTTGGTTTGTCTTATTTCTATAAGAGATACTTAAAAGATGCTAGTGACTGAAATAAACATTTCCATTTAATTTATCACTCTAACCATGATCCTCAAGACCTGATGTTGGTATTGATTGCTGCCTCTTGTGTCCTCTAATCTTTTGTTAATCATGCTTGCAGTTTTCAGTTCCCAGTTTTTCAGTGATATCAATCTCTTACCTTTTAACATGGTTAAAATCCCAAAGGACTCACCTGACCTATCAACTCTAATCAGGACCCAACTGGGAAACGGCGGCAAACTTGGTCTCCAAAGGACTCAGACAAGCAATGCTGAAAACCACTCTGGACACCATTCCAAGGCTCAGCAAGTATAACTATGGCGTTTGGAAAGATAAGATGGACGCTAAATTGGATGTTTGTGGGTGTGCAGCGACCATTAACAACAATTCATCTGAGCTTAACAATGATGTGAATAAAAAGATCAAGAAACTTATCATATTGAGACTAGAGACCTCAACACAAAATAAAATTGTGACCCTAAATAATAAAAACTCTTCCAAATTACTCCGGAGGGCCATTATTGACAAGTACACTTCTTATCAAGCCTCAAACAGGGAAAGGATATTCCACAACTTCTTATATTTGCCTTTCAAAGCGGACAACATTGAGGACTTTATCTCTACATCCAAGGTCTCTCTGAAGAAAATGCTCAAAGTTGGAATTGTCCTACCTAAAAGCATTTTGTCCTACCTCTTGCTGTTCAAGCTTCCCAAGACCATGAAATATTTCAAACGGAAAATCATGCAAACTGATAAGGAACTCACCGTCAAATATTTTCTCAACCATCTGGCTCAACTCAAAAATGAAGCCAAGGCACAAGGCACCCTAGAAAATCAGAACACTCAAACTGAAGTGGCCTTGAAAAACACAAATAAAATGGTGGCTTTGAACTCACAGGGCAACTTTGGGTAGCGGCAAAGATGTTCTGAAGGTTGGCACAATCCAAAACAAGACAGATTAAACTCAGCCAAAAATTTCTGGAATCTGCATCCTGAGCTGGAACCTAATTGGTGGAGAGAAGATTAATAAAAGTGGAAATCTTGAAAAAAAAAAAAAAAACTTGACCTGCGGCTCATTACTTGGCGCTTTTCTCAATGCGGATTAATTATGGCAATCCCAAATCCAAATTTATCCTGGAAAGTGGAGCCTAAATTCATATGATGAACAATAGTAGTTACTTCAAAGAGATGTCTCCTTGTGGAGAAGAGCATATCAAAACTGGGAAGGAGCAAGCCAAACTGCCAAAAAGAGGAAAGGGAACTTCTGTGCTGGTTTGGGGAAACTTCACCTTGGAGTTGTCCAATGTTTTTTATGTACCAAGCTTAAACATCAACCTACTGAGTGTAGGGGCGTTAAAAAAGGCTGGAAAAAACTTACCGGCATCAAAAGATAGCTTCAAAATATCAAAAGATGGTTGGACCATTTTCCGCTGAAAATTGTCAACAATCTCTACAATATGGAAACTCCCAAGTTCAATCATGCTTTGTTAAGTGGCCATTTGGCAAATCTAGCATACTGCCCCAAGGAAGAAATCATGCAAACTCACCGCAACCACGCAAATGCCTTGATCACGCACCTAGATAAACTCACAAAGCACATTTCCCCATTGGTCAAGAGAGACTTTGAGTGCATCCATTGAGTCAGAAGTAAAATAACTAAATTGAAATTCAAGGAAACCTCCATTCTGGCTAAGAACATTTTCAAACCAATTCATCTAGACCTCATGGGACCCCTTAAACCTCAATCAAAGGGAGGTCAAATCTACATTTTAAACTTGGTAGACAGCGCGTCTGGCTAAATTGGGGCCTTTCCAATGAGCTCAAAAGGCAAGATTTGAGGTTTCATCATTGATCTGATTGAAAGGAACACAGAGGCAGAGGATATTTTCCAATGGAGGTCTGCTATGATGGTGGTGCCAAATTCTTCAATAGGAATCTACAGTCCTTCTACAATAAAAATCACATTTGTCACATAATCACAGAGCCATACCACCTGGAACACAATGGGAATGCAGACAGGGAAAACAGAATAATCATTGAATCAACCAGGACAATGTTAAAAGACGCTCAACTCCCTGAAAATATTTGGCACAAATTTATCAAAGAAAGCTCAATAATGCTCAATAAAATCTGCAGAGACAAAAATTTGGAATCTCCTTGGGTCAAGGTACACGGGTATGCCTTACCAGAAACATACCTGAGACCTTTGGGGAACCCATGCGTGTATCTTATTACTCAACAAGAGAAGGGACAGAAGTTCAAGGAAAAGGGCAATGAAGGGATAATAGTAGGCTACAATCCTTTGCTTGGTTCCTACCAGGTTCTAACTAAACAAAAATTCTATCTTTCATAAAAAGCACATGAAGTTCCTGAAGATGGCCCCTGCCCAGAATTCCAATTTAAACTTTCCAAATGATGATTTGGGTGAGGATGGCCACGAATTGAACCCAAACCCTCAAGTGAATCTTCCAAACAACTCCTTTCAGACCACTAACGTGCCTACCTTCACGGGATACAGGGAAACAGCCAACAACCTAATGTCCTCAGACTCTGATGAAAGCTCAGCCCCAGACCCTGGTTTGTCTGAAGAGGGGATTCTGGAAGCTCAGACAAATTCTCAACCCTCAACACATTCTCCACCTCAGGCACCTTTGACTCAATCACCACCACCAGCAACTGCACCTGCAAGAAGCCTTTCAGACCAATCAACAATCAAACTGCCTCAGAGATATGGCTTTTACCATTATTAAGAACCAAAGAGCTACACAAATGCGCTGGCGTGTGAGGAATTTCCCAAATGGGTTGCTTCCATGCATTCAGAAGTGTATTCTATTGAGGCTCTTGAAATGTGGTAGCTTGAGGTGTATCCCAATGATATACTGGTCTACTCAAATAAAATTGAAAATGAAATTAAACACCTGTTAATATTTCTTGAATAAATCTGAATAAAAAATCTCTTTGTTAAAGTTTTTAAGAGAAATAATAATACAAGCACTCTCCAATTCCTGGGTTTGTTAATTTTGAGAGAAGGTATTTCTATGGATAAAGCCAAGTGCAAATGCATTCTGGACTGGCCTGCACTATTCTTGATTCAGAATTTGAAGATTTTTCTTGATTTCAGTCATTTGAATTGCAATTTAATCCTTAAATATTCTCTGATAATTTTCAATTTAAAAAATCTGGTCAAAAAAGGCATTAAATAAATTTTTACCAAGAAGGCTGCTTTGTATTTCAAAGCTTTGATAAAGAATCTGTAAAATTTAAGGAGATCTGTGAGACCTAGACCAGGCTGATTTGCATGAAATGGAAGACAGGCATAAGAAAGGAAACAAGCAATAAGACTGAAGGAAAGAAAGAGTCAGGAAACTGAGGAAAGAATACCAACTCGGAGGATAAGTCTAAAGATGAAGT
This sequence comes from Puccinia polysora, assembly GCA_025617555.3. NCBI lineage: Eukaryota > Fungi > Basidiomycota > Pucciniomycetes > Pucciniales > Pucciniaceae > Puccinia > Puccinia polysora. Next base: position 34,385,109 of record CM062617.1, on the reverse strand, counting down.
TATGATCAATTGATAGACTTAGCCGGACAAGGGAAGCAACATCTGAACATAGAGAAGAAAGAAGATGAGAAGGTAGTTCTGTTGTAGAGCAGGGAGATGACTAAAGGGATTCGATATTCACTGGTTTCGGGCTTATGAACTCGGGACGATGAAGACTGATCCAACCGTTACCAATGAGTAGAATGTGGTCACAAATCACAATCTTGAGTAATACTTAATGTAGAGATGAATGAAGGGAGATACCTACAGTTCTTTGGATGATAGGTGATCAAGTTGTTGACAAGTTGAGAACAGGGAAGACCAGGAAGACAAATAGCATGATGAGCAGATAGATCAAGCTGGGAACAATCCAATGGCTTGCGTCGTAAGCAGCTCTTAGGAGTAGTCTATACCAGAGGTTGAGAGTTCTGTAGGGTTCCCCGGTTGGTTCAGGGTATGATGCAGACAGAGCGCGTAGACAGTGGGGAATCGTGACAGTAATGGAGATTATTGAAAGAAGGGAAAGCGTAACAGAGGTGGTAATAGAGAACAGGTAAGAGGAGGGAGTGTAAGTCAACTTGATAACTAACACGCCCACTCAACTCTACATCAAGAGAGTTTAGGAGTTGACATACTCGGCCAGTCGTTTTACAGCAGCATTTCTAGTGGCTTTTGTTAACGCATCTGCCAGCATTTCTTGCGATACAAGAAGCTTTACCATGATTTCACCATTATTGACATTGTTGCGTAAGCTCTTCAACTTGATTTCTATGTGCTTCGCGTGAGACTTCGTGCCAAATTTCTTTATCTTGTCTTCAAGACCTTTTTTGTCAATGTAGTGTACTGGAGGACGCAGAGGTTCTCGCCAAAGTTTGGGCAATAGGTGGTAAAGCCATTTCCCTTTGAGGTGACCGGTTGACAGAGAGTTGCATTCTGCTTCAGTTGAGGAGTGGGCAATGCTGCTTTGACGACGGCTATTCCAATAGATAGGACTCCCTTTGAATAGGCACAGGAGACCAGACTGAGAAAGTCTGGAGTCTGGGTCGTCGCCCCAGGTTGCATCACTGTATATCTCTAGGTGGCAGGAGTTTCTTCTGCTATTGATTACAAGTTGGAAGTTGATCGTGCGTAATAGGTTTCTCCACACGCGCACTACTTCTTGCCAGTTTTTGATTCCTGGACGTTCTGAGAATCGAGCCAGGCTAGACACAGCAAAAATGATGTCTGGCCTGGCAAGGTTTGCTATGAAGCTGAGTCATCCAATGGGAGACCAATAGTTGATGTCGAGTCCTTTAAATTTAGTGATCTCTTCTTCAGTAGCTGGTAGTAGATGCAGACCGGGGGTGCAGGGATTATTTAGGGGTTTGGCTTCAGTGAGTTTCATCTCCTCTAGTCCTTTCTTGATGTGATTGGGAAGAGACAGACTGATGGAGTTCTTACTTCTGTCAACTTTCATCCCAAGCAGAGTGTCAATGTCATGAGCTGACGAGTCTTTGAATTTGTCAAGGAAGGCGGATTTGAACTTGTTGACGTTCCCAACAACAACTAAATCGTCTACATGGAAGAATAAGCTGGTTGTTGCGTCGTCATGGAGATATAGACAAGGGTCGGAATCGCTTTTGTGGAAACCATTACTTTTGATCCAGCTGATTAAGGTTTTATACCAGTTGATGGGTGCCTGCTTCAACCTGTACAAGGATTTTTTGAGTTTGAGGTATTTGCAGGTCCTTTTCGATCCAGTAGGAGTTTTGATGTAAACTTTCTCGTCAAGGGGAGCGTGGAGGAAGGCTCCTTTGACGTCAAACTGAAGAATCGGAAAGTCTTTGTCGACGGCATAAGTGAGGAGTGCGCAAAGTGAAGCAATTTTTCCGGTTGGCGCAAAGGTTTCGAGATAATCAACACCGTATTGTTGATTGAAGCCCTGAACGCAGACTCTGGACTTGAGAGTGATCTCCCCGGTGTGAAGATCTTGCTTACGTCTGAAGGTCCAAGTTGTGTCAAGAGGGTTAGTGACTTTGCTTTTGTTGGCCTCTTCCCACACTTCAAGGTCTTCAGCGGTACCTAGCTCCTTTTTGATGGATGGTATCCATTCTGGTCATTCTAAGGCTTGGTGAATGTTGGTTGGAACCTAATTTGATTGATAATACCCGTATCTTTCAGGAGCTTTAATAGAGTGGCGATCCCTTATTTGAGGTCTGAGCGAGTCTTGAATGTTTTCAGTAGAATCATTGGATTCCGAGGTGATGGTATCTGTTTCGGAGATAACAGATCTGGAGTGATCAGAGATAGTAGGTTTTTCTTCATCTTGTGGAGTTTCTGCGATTTGATTGGACAAATCAAGGGTTGGTGGTGAGATGATAGTCAAATTTGGGTCCAATGTGGTCGCAGAACTCATAGGTACATCAAGAGTTGCAATTTCAGGTTTTAGGAATTCGACGTGTTTGAAAGATGCAACCAGCGAGTGAGGACGAGTGGGGCTCAAATAGTGGGACCAAAGGAGACGAGGGAGATGGACAGTACCTGAACGAGGTACGAGAAATAAGAGACAAGAAAGCAACGAATGAGTGAGTTGATTTCAGGAAGCAAGCATGAGAGGGAAATTACAGACAAGAATTGAGACACAAGAGAAGTGAAACAAGGAATGAAAGATAAAGGGCAAACCTGAAAGATGCAACCAGCGAGTGAGGACGAGTGGGGCTCAAATAGTGGGACCAAAGGAGACGAGGGAGATGGACAGTACCTGAACGAGGTACGAGAAATAAGAGACGAGAAAGCAACGAATGAGTGAGGAGAGCAGAAAGAGGGACGGTACAACTGTTCTTTAAGTACAAGCTCTTTAAGACCTAACTGGGTGATAGACAAGGTTTGAATACACATAGTTAGGTTTCTCTACACTTGGACGTCCCCTTCAGATCTACTGGTTGTCCGATTGATCTGAGTGTTGGGTGTTGCGAGTCGCGGTCAGATTCCAACACCCCCCCCCGTGCTTGCTAATCTGAATGAAGTCCCAGGACGCCGGTGTCTTTCAAGAATTTTGAGTGGAGATGTGGAGGTAGGATTTTGGTCATCCCGTCCGCAAGGTTGTCAGTGGATGGAGTGTAGTATAAGGCGAAGTTGTTGTTGGCAATGTGATGTCTGATCCATTGGAGTCGGACATCGATATGGCGTGTTCGATGTTGGTAAACGGGATTTTCCAGAAGAGCTATGGCTCCCTGGTTGTCGCAAAAAAGGGAAGGGGAACTGAATGGATGTTGAAAAACTTTGGCCAGAATGGACAGAAGTTGAGAGGCCCAAAGGAGATCCTGTCCTGACTCGGAGCAGGATCTATGTTCTGCTTCGGTGGTGGACAGGGCTATGACAGATTGCTTAGAGCACCGCCAGATGACCGGACCGTTTAGAAAGACGGAGCTGCCAGTGAACGAGCGACGGTCATTACTTGATGCATGATCAGCATCGCAGTACGCCTTTAGTTTGAAGGAGGTTGACAAGTCGCCACCCAAGGAGATACCCAAGGATTTGGTGCGTTTAAGATAGCAAAGGAGATGAAGGAACTGCCGTTGATGGGTGATGGTGTGGTTGTTGAGAAACTGGGAAAGGTAGCTCCAGGTGAACGCAAGGTCCGGCCTGGTGCATTGGACAAGATAATTAAGGAGGCCCACCCCTCGTCCGTAGCTGAATGAGGAGTCTACTGGTTTGTCCAATATGGGGACCTTGGCAGGTTGTTGAGGAAGAGGGGTGGAGGCTGGTTTACAGTCGGTCATACCAAACTCGGAGAGCATGTTCGCGATGTATTGGTCCTGATGTAATTGAATCGTGTGACTCTTGCAATCTCTGGTGACCCTCATTCCCAGTACCCACTTGCATTCCCCTAAATCTTCCATCTCAAATTTTGATTTAATGTTTTCCTTGAATTTCATCACATCTTGTAGTCTTCCACCGATGACAAGGTCGTCTACATGAACATACACAAGGCAAAGTTTAGTGGGATCGGAGTGAATGAAGAGACACGGATCGACAACGGATGATTTGAAATTTAAGGAGGAGAAGAAGGTGGACAGAGCCGAGTACCAACATTGCGGGCTTTGCTTGAGGCCGTAGAGTGATTTGGTGAGTCTGAGACCATATCTGGGGGGAATGGAGATTTCAACTTCTTCGGGACATTTAATAAAGATTTCTTCTTCTGGTTTCCCATTCAGAAAGGCGCATTTAACGTCCATCTGATGGATTTCAAGGTCGAAGGAGGCAACCAGGCTGAGTAGGATGCGAAGAGAGGATAGGCGACCCGTGGGAGCAAAAGTCTCGTTGTAGTCGATGCCTTCAACTTGACAGAATCCCCTTGCGCAGAGTCGGGCCTTCCGTTTTACAAAAAGACCGTCAGAATTAAATTTGGTTTTTAGGACCCATGTGGTGTCAAGCTCCTTGATGTGAGCTGGCTTGGGAACGACTTCCCACACCTGATGCCGGACACAATTATCCTTTTCGACGTTGATAGCGTCCTTCCAGTCCGGCCAGTCAGGGGACCTTTTAGCTTCAGACACGGTCCTTGGGTCGTAATGTGCGGAGGGCTCGGAAATGATGACATGCGCTTGGTTACGTCTTCTGTCAGGGAGGATCCGATCTTCTGAAATGTCAGATCCAACCTCCTTGGGAGCGGAGTCGTACCAGGGAACGTAGCAGTGATGCTTAGAGGCTGGGGGCTGAGAGATGGGACCGAGGTTTGAGGAAGAGTCATTGGCAGGAGATTGAGGAGGGTTGGTGCCCTCTTCCACAGCCGGCAGGTTGGCTGGATTTTGGCATTCGGTCAACTCGATTGGAGTCATGTTGGGAAGTGTAGGAGATGGAGCGACTGGCAGATCGTCCATTGGAAAAATGAGGAGTTTGGGGAGATCATGATTATGGGGAAGGTCTTTACAGGGAAAGGTATCGAGACATATCTTGACATGGTGTGACCAGAGGATTTTATCTGATTTGGGCATCCAGATCTTGAATGAACGGTGGTGGGAGTTGAAACCTATTAGAACACCTTCTTCACCAGATGGATTGAACTTGGAATTTCTCCATTTCTTTTCAGTGTAGACTATGGCTTTGCTTCCAAAAGGAGCCAGATGATCTAGCTGAGGAGGTCTACCGGTCCATTTTTCAAAAGGAGTGGAGAAGTTTAAGGCGGAGTGGGGAGTGCGGTTTTCTAAGAAAACGGCTGTTGATACTGCATCTCCCCAGAAGGTCAGAGGGGTCCCACTGGTGTGAAGCAGGGTCCTGGTCTTCTCAATGGTAGTTCTATTCCCCCGTTCGGAGAAAGGATTTTGCTGAGGGGTGTATGGAGCAGTGGTGATGTGGAGAATTCCTTTGTTGTTGAAGAGGGTACTGAACCTTTCATTGACAAATTCACCCCCATTGTCCAACACTACTGTTTTAACTTTGCGGTTGGAGAAGCATTCAGCTTCATTGAGAAAGGAGATGAAACAATCGTACACATCGGACTTACTCCTAATTGGATAGATGAACGCATAACGACTATAGCCATCCACTATCTTCAGGAAGTAACGGTTTCCTCCCTTGGACATGGGAGAAATAGGACCACAGAGATCCATGTGGATACATTCAAGACAGGAGGATGGAGTAGGAAAATGACCGGTAAAAGGGGTTCGAGTCATTTTAGAAGCCAGACACTCGGAACAGTCGATAGGAGTGTTAGGGAGATTGGGAAATAACTTTCGGAGGTATTTGTCATTTGGATGACCAAGCGAGCGATGAAGATCAAGGGGGGATTTGGCTGTAAGAGCTCTGGGGTGCGAGATGTTAAGAGCAAGAATGTTGTCGGAGAAATTACCAGTCATTAGTTGATGACCGTCCTTGATACACTCGAAACCGTTGCTGGTCGGTCTGATGGAGTATCCAGATTGGAAGTAAGGTGTCATGGAGATCAAAGAATTGGATAGGTCAGGAACTAGCTGTGCATGCGGGATTTCAGGAATTCCCGAAGCCAGAGGGATAATGGCTTTGCCGTGTCCCACAATTTTGAGAGGAGTGCCATTGGCCGTATAGAGGGTTGAGCTGGAGGGTTGGAATGTAACAAAGTACCCCCGGTGCTTGAGATAGTGACCGGAGGCCCCGCTGTCTAGGATGATTAAGTCAGGGTTGACGTTGTTCGAACTGAGATTCGCTTTTCCAGGTTGAGTCTTATTTTGGATTCGACTGAGAGCAGCCTGATGGTAGGCAATGGCTAGCTCTGGATGCAGTTGGTGGCATTGATCAGGGGTATGTAGGGTATTTGGATTTTGTACCCCATTTTCGCAAACGTTTTGTCGTTTTTGATTTTTGTTCAGGGATGGATTGGATGAGGGTTGGCGTGATACGTTGAACGCAGAGGCTTGAGTCACTTTGGTGGATTCAGATTGTCGCTGTATTTCAAGTTCAAGGTCGGACAGGAATGTGTCCATTGGGATTTTGGCTTGTTTCCCTTTGTATTGGGCAAATTGCAAGGATCGCATGACAGCAAAAGAGGAAGGGAGTCGTTTGAGGATAATGATTGCCCAAAGAGTTTCTATAGTGGAGGTGTCCAGGTTGTCGAAAGACACTTCCAAGAGCAGTAGAAAAGTCTCGCGGAACTTATTGATGGAGTCTTGTAGGTCACCATTGGAAAAAGGGATGTCGTATAGTCGATCCATAAGGTTGACCACGTTCTCGAGAGACTTGGTGGCGTAGTGGTCACAGATAGCGTCCCAGAGTTCTTTAGGCTCGTACTTAGTTGGATCCCTGACAAAACGAGTGAAGTTTTGTTGGTCCAAGTGCAAGCGGATAAAGGTGGTGGCTTGCTTCTTCTTTAGTTTAATCTCTGGAGTGACTTCATCGGGACATTCAAGAACAACAGTGTCCAGGTCCTTGTATCCAAGTGCTGTCATGACGTTGTTTCGCCAGCTGGAGAAGTTTCCGGGTCCGGAGAGCTTTTCACATAGGATACCGCGGGAGTCATGGGAGTCGGTCATGATGTTGGGAAATGAATGAGTTGAATGTTGGGATTTGGATCCTAGGAGATGGTTCTGAACAGTATTCCCCGATGATGCAGTAGAGTAGGTGGGAGAGGAAGGGAAGCCACTGGAGGAAGTGGGTGGAGGTGAGTTTGTTGAAGATGGGGAGAAAGGGAGATTGGCCACGGTTTCTGATGTCCTTGAATCTACACTACGCTCCTTGTCTTATTGGCCACACGGCTGGTATTTTGCTGGGCTCATAACCTGAAAGATGCAACCAGCGAGTGAGGACGAGTGGGGCTCAAATAGTGGGACCAAAGGAGACGAGGGAGATGGACAGTACCTGAACGAGGTACGAGAAATAAGAGACAAGAAAGCGACGAATGAGTGAGTTGACTTCAGGAAGCAAGCATGAGAGGGAAATTACAGACAAGAATCGAGACACAAGAGAAGTGAAACAAGGAATGAAAGATAAAGGGCAAACCTGAAAGATGCAACCAGCGAGTGAGGACGAGTGGGGCTCAAATAGTGGGACCAAAGGAGACAAGGGAGATGGACAGTACCTGAACGAGGTACGAGAAATAAGAGACGAGAAAGCAAAGAATGAGTGAGGAGAGCAGAAAGAGGGACGGTACAACTGTTCTTTAAGTACAAGCTCTTTAAGACCTAACTGGGTGATAGACAAGGTTTGAATACACATAGTTAGGTTTCTCTACACTTGGACGTCCCCTTCAGATCTACTGGTCTTCCGATTGATCTGAGTGTTGGGTGTCGCGAGTCGCGGTCAGATTCCAACAGTGTTTAGTGTCAATGATTTTGCCACTGGTGGTGAGTAATTTATAGGATAGCAGACAAGGATTGTAGCCAATCAGAGTTCCTTCAGCTCCTTTGTCAGACAGTTTTGATTTAATTTTGGTATCTGAGAGGAGGTAGATTGCTTTCAAGCCTAGGGGTTTAAGATAGTCATTGGGTATTTGAGTTCTGTGCATTTGCTCCCACGGGGTTTCCTCCCCCTTTTGTTGAGGGATTTGATTCAAACCAAAACAACAGCTTTGGATCACTATATGCCACACGTTTTTTGGAATGGTTGAGTTGCTGAAGGCTGCTTGGAGCGACTCCATAATAGTCCTGTTAGCTTGTTTGGCCTTTCCATTGTGCTGAGGATGGTACGGCTCACTAATTAAGTGATTGATGGATTTTGTTTTGAAGTAATCCGATAAAGCGGTATTTACAAATTCGCCACCGCCATCTGTAATCACTTCGACAGGATAGTATCCTAGTTCCTTGGCCTTGTTGTCAATCAGGAACATGATGGTCGCAGTAGCAGCATCCTTAGAAGGTAGAGGAAAACTCAAAAGATATCCGGACTTGTTGTTGACTACGGTGAGTGAGTATGTCATACCTCCTTTTCTGGTAGGATTCAAGGGTCCCATTAGGTCCATGTGAAGACAATCAAACACTCGAGCTGCAGGGGTTTGTTGATTGCTAAAGGATGACCTGGTGATTTTGGATTTCTTGCAGGCTAAACATTCAAAGTTGTTCTTGACTTGGCCGTCTATTTTGAATCCAATCTGAGTCTCGATTCTGCTTATACTGGCGTGGCCGAGTTTCTTGTGAAGTTCGTGGAGTTCCAACAAGCTTAGGTAACAGCTTTGACTCTTTTGTACGGGCATGTGATCCAGAACAAGGAGATTGTTCTCGATATAGCCTTCCAGAATGGTCGCGCCTTGAAGTTGAATGGAGAAAGTAGGAGTGGCAGGTTTGATATCAACAACTAGGCTGCATCCTTCCTTCAATAGTGCTCCCATTGATATGAGATTGACAGTTGCTTCGGGAACCCAGGCAGAGTTTTTGAACTGTATGGTTTTGTTTTGACTTGTGATGTTTGCGGTCCCCAACCCTTGAATAGTCAATCCTTCGCCAACCTTTCCTGTTTTGATTGTCTCTTTGCCAGTTTGAATAGAAAGTTTGGTGAAGAGAGATTTGTCCCTGAACATGTGGATGGAGCAACCGCTGTCAAGGATGAATCAATTTGGATTGATTTGGCAATTAAGTTTTAGAGCGCAGAAGAAGGAATAGAAGTGAGCTTCCTCCTTCTTCTTGAAACCTTGTCTAGCTTTGCTTGGAAGATGGTCTGGCCTAAGGTGAGGGAATTCACTCCAACAGGAGGAAGGAGGGTGAGTTTTGACCAACGGATTGTGTTTGCCATTTTCACAGCGTAACAAACTAGTGGTGCTTGAGTTTTGATGGTAGAGGGCAGATGAAATGTCGGTTGGGTCCTGATTTTTGGATTGGACTTTGTTCCTATGTTTTACCAGATGGTTAAGGACGAGAGTTACTGTCAAATTGACTCCCGAGTGCATGATTTGAGAACGGATAGATTTGAGAGAGTCGGGTAGTTTGAAAAGGATGAGATAACTAAGGATGTCTGGCGGAAGGTCAATGCCAACTTCTTTGAGTTTACTCAGGTGTTGCTTGACAGCGGTGACAAAGCCATCAATGTCGTTTTGGTCGAACCCAAGGTATAAAAAATTGAAAAACATTTGAGCCCTATTCGCGGCTTGACTTGAAGCAAAGTGATTCTTAGACGCTAACCAGATCAGCTTAGACGAGTCTTTGTTTTCATGGGTTGTAATATTGGTGTGGGTGGAGGGATTGAGTTTGGACATGAGATAGCCAGCCATTTCGTCGTCATCAGGAATTTCCTTGTAAGGATCGCTGGAGTTGATGAGATTCAAAATACCACGCATTTTGATCAAACGCTCCATCTTCTTCTTCCACACAGTATAGTTTGTTTCAGTGAGAAGAGGAGTGGATTCCATTAACGACTTGAGAGCCAAAGCCTTGAAGTTGCTTTCTCCGCCTGGTCCAGGAGAGACAGATGGTTGAGCCATATTGGTTGAGCAGATTGAGCCCTTCTGCTTTTAACCGTGTAAAAGTTAAGGAGATCTGTGAGACCTAGACCAGGCTGATTTGCATGAAATGGAAGACAGGCATAAGAAAGGAAACAAGCAATAAGACTGAAGGAAAGAAAGAGTCAGGAAACTGAGGAAAGAATACCAACTCGGAGGATAAGTCTAAAGATGAAGTTATGATCAATTGATAGACTTAGCCGGACAAGGGCAGCAACATCTGAACATAGAGAAGAAAGAAGATGAGAAGGTAGTTCTGTTGTAGAGCAGGGAGATGACTAAAGGGATTTGATATTCACTGGTTTCTGTCTTATGAACTCGGGACGATGAAGACTGATCCAACTGTTACCAATGAGTAGAATGTGGTCACAAATCACGATCATGAGTAAGACTTGATGTAGAGTTGAATGAAGGGAGATACCTACAGTTCTTTGGATGATAGGTGATCAAGTCTTTGACGAGTTGAGAACAGGGAAGACCAGGAAGATGAATAGCGTGATGAGCAGATAGATCAAGCTGGGAACAATCCAATTGCTTGCGTCGTAAGCAGCTCGTAGGAGTAGTCTATACCAGAGGTTGAGAGTTCTTTAGGGTTCCCCGGTTGGTTTGGGGTATGATGTCGACAGAGCGCGTAGACAGTGGGGAATCGTGACAGTAACGGAGATTATTGAAAGAAGGGAAAGCGTAACAGAGGTGGTAATAGAGAACAGGTAAGAGGAGGGAGTGTAAGTCAACTGGATAACTAACAGAATCTACCAAGCCACCTAACCTTGATCACTTTAAAAAATAGCTTGCACTATATTGAAAACAGATTCAAGCAGCTATTCTATTGTGGGTTTCATTTCCAAGCTTTCTATTTCCTCCCATTTTTTCATGTTGTAGCTTTTGAATCTGCGAATTTTCAGTCAGGTAAAATTAATAAAATAATTCATGATAAGGGGATTCTTGCTGATATCCAATTTGTGAAGAAATGATTTTCATAACTTCTAAGTCTCAAGGAACCTTTTGAGTTCTTAGCTGACCTGGATTCTCTTCAGTATTTCAAGAGCACAAAGATTCTTTTTTATAGATGGGAACAATGGGCAGAGTGATCCCCTGAGTTCAATTTTACAATCACATAAAACAGAAGAGCTTTCATCTTGCTTGCTAGCAAGCTTCATCAATAATGATCTAGTTGAAGATTTCTCCATTCTCTAGTTGAATTTATCTCCATTCTTGAATCAAAGAGCTAGTTCACATTCACTTTGCACAATGCCAAGTGAATTTGCAAGATCTTGATCAAAGATTGAAACTAGATTGCTGAAAGCTTGAACTGAGCTTGGTCAGAGGTTTTGCATGAGCTCCTTGATCATTCTTTCTAGCAGGTTTTGTCAATTTGTTTGTGGTGATAAATCCCTGAAAAACACATGGTGGTCACTGATGCTTTATCATATCAGGATAACATTTATCCTGGGGGGGCAGAACCTGTTCCAATAACAAACCTGAAAATGTTCAGAAGGTTTTCTTCTACCATTTTGGCCAAATCACTTCAATAATCACCAATCTTTGAGAAAAATCCTCCAAGATTTTATTGGCCCAATTGAAAAACCCTTGCTGTATCAAAATTTGAAATAAAGTAAGCTTGTACTGTTAAAATACATATGCACTTACGCGTGTGCTACATATAAGTGTAATCCAAATGGGATTCACATATGGGCCTCTCTGGCCCATTGAACCCGCACATGGACCTTACGGGCCTGTTTGGATGTCACAGATTTGGGGAAACTGGCCTCAAAACGCCTGAAACATTTTGACTATTTGGATTTTTGCAAAGAACTAAGAGAAGGAATGAACTTGAGAGGGCTAAGACAAGAATAGTAATGAGTTAGAAATTCAATATGAGAAAATGGAAAAGAGACAAGATAGAATGAAAATCAAGAAAAAAACATCAAGCAGTTGGAACTTTTGGCAGAAAACAAGGATGAGTAGGTTGAGGTTGAGGAACAAGGAACTGATGAAGCTGGTGAGTGGCTGTTTGTAATAGACAGAGATTGAATTAGAGATGATTCGCGGTAATTTGAAAGTTTTGAGAAAGTTCTTGATGAGTCTTACCAGGAAGGTTGATGAGAGCACAGTCAATGATATAAATATCAGAGTAGTGAGAAGGTTGATTGTTTTTGTAGATTTCGCGAGTGATAGGGCAAAAGGAAAAGATGTACAGATAAGAAAGAAAGGAAAGGAAATAATAGAGAAAAGAGGAAGAGTTTTTGGTAAAAGGAAAGAGTTTTTGGAGAATTTAAAGAGGAAAGATTTGTGATTGGAAAAGAAAAAGAGGTTCTGGTTGAGTATTTGTAAGTAGCTGACTGACAACTGATGGAGGCGTGACATGAGACCAAGAGGTGACATTGACATGAGATTTATTTAACATTTATTTAACACCCCCCGTGACTGGTAAGACTGGAGAAAATGGCCTGTGCAAAGGATTGATAAGATTGATAAGGTTGGCCAGACATAGAGAAGGCAAAGGCTTGGTAAGTCCATTGGCTTTCATTTCTGAAGAGGAGATAAGTTTGACAATAAGGTTGCCAAGGTTTAGCTCTTCACCTAAAGCTTTTTTCTTTTAAGTTGATGTGGCAAGTCTTCGAGTTGCAACCAAAATTCTTGAGTTTATCATCAAGACCTTTCTTGTTGATGTAATGGAGAATTGGTTTGAGTTCCTTTTGGTAAAATATTTAAAGAATTAAGAAACCCAGACCAGGCTGATTCATAGATCCAAGAAATGGGTTAGAAGCCATGAACACAAGATGAACAAATGACAAGACAGATATGAACAGAAAGGAAAAAAAACAGAGACTGATGGTTCTACAGGCGGGGTTATGACCTCTAAAGAGATTAATTATAACAGAGAAGTTTGAGGATTTGTTGTTGACTGATCTGACCAAGGTACTGTGCTGAGAGAGTCAATAGATTAGTTCAGAGGAATGTTGAGTTGATGATTCCTTCAGTCTAGTCTTTGGGTTCAGGTAATTTGGTGATTGAAGTCAAGTGGGTTCTGGCCAAGTGTTCTAGTCTGAGTCGTCAGTTGAATGACAGGGGATAGTTGTTTGTCTTTTATGTGTTGAGTCAAGAGGTTGCGAGAGATTCATAAGTGACAGTTTCATCTGGTACATGAGATAGGTGGCAGATAGACACAGGAAAGCTGGACCGACTACAACTTGCCATTCTGAGACATGCAGCACACAACACATGAGATATGAAATATATGAGAAAGAAGAAAAGAAACACAAAAAAAGATCTGAAATTAAGATGAAAGGACATGAACATCAACATGCCACCTCAACTCAACATCCCAAAGAGCTTAGCTCCCTACATACCTGGTAAGCCTGAGCACTGAGATGGGATGAGCTGGTTGGGTGAGGGCATCTGCCAGCATGTCATGGCAGGAAATGAGTTTGACGCTGATTAGTCCATCATTCCATTTGTTCCTTATGCTCTTGAGTTTGATGTATATATACTTTGCATGAGACTTGCAACCAAATTTCTTGATTTTGTCAACAAGGCCTTTGTTGTCAATGAGGTTCATTGGAGATCCAAGAGATGACGTCCTCCAGATTTCTGTCAAAAGATGATGAAGCCAACAGCCTTTGAGATGACTTGCTGAGAGGGCGTTAAATTTGGATTTGGTGGAGGACAAGGCTATGCTTTGTTTCTTTCTGCTAGTCCAATAGATTGGACATCCCTTGAAGAGAGATATAAAGCTGGTCTGGGAAAGTCTGGTGACTGGTTCATTGCCACAGGTTGCATTGCTTTAAGTAACAAGATGATTTGCAATTGATTTTGATCAAAATTTGAGTTTGTAATTGATTGTCTTCAGTAGGTATTGCCATATGTGAATTACCTCCTTCCAGTGGTTAATCCCTGGTCTTTTGCAGAAGCAAGCAAGGTTTGATACAGCAAAGCTGGTATCAGGTATATCCAGGTTTGCTATGAAGTTCAGCCTACCTATTGGGGATCTGTAATTCTTCCCCAGTTCTTTGAATGCTTTGATTTCATTGGGTGTTTCTGGCTTCAGTTGGAGACCCAAGTGCATGGATTGTTCAGCGGCTTAGCGTCCAGGAAATTCAGTTCTCCAAGCCCTTTCTTGATGTGATTGGGTAGTGAGAGACTGATTGAGTTTGGAGTGACTTCCACCTTCATTCCAAGTAGCGCTTCAACCTTATGCGCTGAAGAGTCCTTGAATTTAGCAAGAAACCAATTCTTAAAGTCTTTGGTGTTCCCCACAACAATTAAATTGTCTACATGAAAGAAGAGAGCAGTGGTTTGATCTTTGTGGAGGTAGAGACATGGATTGCTGTTGCTCTCCTTGAAGCCATTTTCCTTGATCCACTCACTCAAAGTCTTGTAGCAATTCAGTGGCGCTTGTTTCAACCCATACAATTATATCTTCAGATTGAGATATTTGGAGGTTTGCTTTGAGCCAGCTGGAGTTTTGATGTACAAGTCCTTGCTCAGCGGAGCGTGTAAAAATTCCCCTTTTACGTCAAATTGGAGAATGCTAAGCTTTCTATCCACAGAGTAACATAGTAAGGCTCGCAAAGAGGCCACCTTACCTGTGGGAGCAAACGTGTCAAAGTAGTCAATGCCAAATTGTTGGTTGAACCCTTGTACACAGACACCACCCTTGACAGTGGTGTCCCCGGTGTGCAGGTCCTGTTTGCATTGAAAGGCCCAGTTGGTGTCGAGGGGATTGGTGACTTCTGACTCATTGGCATCTTCCCAAACCCCAAGTTCCTCTATTGTATTGAGTTCTTTGTTGATGGGAGGTACCCAGGTAGGATCATTTTACCTTTGTGGATGTTCTTTGGTACGTCAGAGTGGTAGTACCCATATTGTTGGGGAGGCTTGAGTTGACTTCTGTCGCATAGATTGGGTCTAAGGGTTTTGAGAACCTTGGTGTCTGAGCTGTCTGATTTGGAGTGGTCTGACTCCATGGTGGGTTCAATGAGAGGTTTAATGTTGTCTTGCATTTCAATGACAGTTGCGTCAGTACTAACTTGCGTACCTTTGAGATTCTCATTCTGAGTTGTTTGAGTGATTCCCTTGGCTTCTGCCTCACTGGTAGGAATTTCAAGGTTGGTACATGGTGGTTTGTTCATGAACTTGACTTGCTTTGTTTCTATGATTTTTCCGCTTCTGGATAGAACTTTGTAGGAGAAGAGGCAAGGGTTGTAGCCTAGGAGAATCCCTTCATCTCCTTTTTCACTCAGTTTCAAGGGGATTTTGGCATTGCTGAGTGAGTAGATTACTGGAGAACCTATGGGCTAGAGGTAGTTTGAGGGTAGGTCAGTTTTTTGAAGCATTTTCATCGGCATCTCCCCACCTTTTTTGGAAGGAATTTGATTGAGAGCAAAGCAACAGCTTTGTATGACTACGTGCCAGTAGTTTCTGGGTATGGAAGTTTAACTGAACACCAAGCAAACTGACTCCATGATTTTCCAGTTGGCTTGTTCTGCCTTCCCATTGTGCTGTTAGTGGTAATGTTTGCTGATGATGTGTTGTATTGCTTTAGACCTCAAGAATTGCTTGCAATCTTCACTCACAAATTCAACTCTTCCATCAGAGATGACCTTGGAGAGATATCTGAGAAATTTGTTATCTTTTTTTTCAATGAAAGATTGGATTGTGTCGGAGGCAGTTTCCTTGGAGGGAAGTGGAAAAGAGGAGAGATAGCCCAACTTGTTGTTGAAAATGGTAAGAGAAAATCACATCCCCCCTTTGCTGGTTGGATTCAAGGGCCCAATCAGGTCCAGATGAAGTTTGTCAAAAACCCTCAAGCCAGGGGCTTGAGTACTGTCAAAAGGATGTCTGGAGATCTTTGCCTTGTTGCACGCTAGACATTGGAAGTTTCTAGTTAGAGTTTTACCAATGCTATGACCTAGATGTTTTTCTATGTGTTTGATGCTAGGGTGACCAAGTTTTTTGTGTAGACCAGTTATGTTGGTTTGTGTTAAGTAACGATTGGCTTGAGGTGCCAAACTTGATGAGGAGTAGATTGTTCTTTATGACGCCAGTCAGGAGCCACCTAAAAATGAAGCAGAGGGAGAAAGAGGAGGGTTAGGTTTTGAGGTTGACTTTGAATATGCATCCTTTGTTTAGCAGGGCTCCAAGAGAGATGAGGTTGACAGTAGCTTCAGGAACCCATGCAGCATTGTCTAAGCGTATTCATTTAGCTTGGTCCGATATTTCTATGGTGGCAAGCCCTTTGATGGGCAGTCCTTCTCCTTTTTTTCCTGTTTTTATGGTTTTGTCTCCTGTGTGTTCTGCCAGAGAGATGAAGAATTCCTTTGTTCAAAACATGTGAATCAAGCCTCCGCTATCAAGAATGTAACAGTCTTTGGAGTCTGGTTTTGCCTTGTCTGCAGCGCAGTAGAAGCTGTAGAAGTGGGATTCTTCTTGTGGTTTCTTCTTTGGTCCCCATCTTGCTTTGTTTGGTGGGTTTTCAGGTTTCAGTTCAGGAAATTTGACCCAGCAGGAGGACTGAGAGTGGGAATTCAACCCCAGGTTGTGTTTCCCATCCAGGCATCTTGAGTAACTTGACTCTCTTTGATGATTGGAGTGATACAGGGCTGAATTAGTATCTGACGTCTTGGGGAGTTTTGCCTGAAATTTTTTCTTGTGTTGGACCAAATGGTCGAGTACTAAGGAAACAGAGAGTTGCAATCCTGAATGCATGATTTGGGAGCAAATGGCCTTGAGTGACTTGAATAGTTTGAATAGAATCAGGTAACTAAGGATGTTGGCTGGTATCTCAATTCCAACTTTGTCAAGTTTTCCCAAATGGGTTCTTACTGATGTTACAAATTAGCTTTTGATGTTGTTTTGGTCAAAGGCTAGGTAAAGAAAGTTGAAGAACGTTGTAAGACTCCAAACGGTGCTAGGCCACGGCAGTTCTGTGGAGGGGAAAAGTGCTGTTTAGGCTGCCCACCTGAGTGTTACAAAAATATTTAAATGTAACCAAGATCAAGGTCCAGAACCTGGTAAATGAGGAATCAAGGAGTAGAGGATAAAGATGATAATAGTTTGGTAGCGATGGAACAGCACTATCTGAGACAAGATTATGCAGGGAAAAACTTGAACAAAAGAAGTTAAAGTCCACTTAGAGTTCAAAGAACAAAAGCTTTTTTATGTAGACAACGCCCACACGCTAATAACTATGGTCGTCAGCAGAAGATTGGGGATGATCAACTTAAACCCAAGCAACCTCCAGGTTCTCAATGAACCTGCTCAACTCTCTGCAATCAAGCGCTTGAAAGGTACCAGATAACTGTGGGTGGCTGTACAGGACAAAGCACAATGTTTAAGAAGCTCCAAAGCAAACAGTAACTGATTTGAAGCAAGGATAACCTCAACACTTCTCAAGATACTCAAGAATAGGCTGGCAGAATGCAACTCCAAAGAAGATAAGGGGAGGTATAACACTCCAGGTCTTAATCTTAATAAGACCTCTTCAATCAATTGTGATTGGCTCTAGAAAGGTGATCAAGGATCAGGACCAGTATGGTCAGAGAAAGGGATCAAGGAGTTGTATAACACACTCAAAAAAATTCCAACAGACAGAATTTTTCTTCAACCAGTAAGGCTATTGGTTGGTGATAAGGATCAAGGATCAAGGGTTTGAGTATGGAAGCTCAAGGATCAAGGGTGTGCTGATTTCATGCTGGATGATTCCCTGCTCCCCTTATTGATCCAAAAGGCAGGGGAGAGCCCCTCCTTATATGGGCAGGAGGCCCTGTTAGACTATGTACAACGGATTCTACAAATAGAGCGGAAAAATGAAGAAAATACTGTGGTCACTTGCGTCCGTCCGTGGATGGGCGCACGCACAAATACCAGAATCACCCACCCCTTGTCTGAAGGCGGACAGGGTGGGAAAGAGAAATGAACCAAACCGCCACGGATGTCTGCAGGCAGTAGTTGGCACTCTTCACCCCTCTTCTGAAGGCGGAAGTGGGTGGGAGAGCCCCAGGAAAGGTGACGTATGAAGTCCATGAGAGAGCGGATGGGCGGATAGGAGATTGGCTTGAGACGGTTGAGTAAATCCTGACAGGCTTGAGATTCACAACCAATAGATCAAGAGAGATGGGAGATTTGACGGATCCCAGGATTCGCCAAATGCTTTGGGGTGCGGTTGGGATGAATTCGGTAAATCATGGATGAGTGCTGCGCGGAGGTAGCAATGAGGAGATTGGGACGCGTGACAACAAAGATGAGGACGCACAACAACAAAGATGAGGACGCGCAATGACAACGGCGGAGATGACAAGCAACGCGCAACGGCAAGGATGATGAGTAACGCAGATGAAGGACGCGCAATGCGCGACACGCGCGGATAAAGGATGCACAACGCGCGAGGCGCGAGGCGCGACGCGCACGGATAAAGGACGCGCAAGGCGCAACGCGCGACGCGCACGGATAAAGGACGTGCAAGGCGCGACGCGCGAGGCGCGCGGATAAAGGACGCGCAACGCGCAACGCGCAACGCGCAATGATGAAGGATTGGATGAGCCTGAGGATAAGTTGGTTTTTTTTTTTTTTTTGATGCCGGACGGTACGTTTGCGCAACAGTTTATGGGTTGAGGTCTTAAGGCGGCCAGGGTGTCCAGGATGGGGCACCACAACATTTGAGCCCAATTGGCAGCTTGACTGGAGGCAAATTGGTTTTTTGCAGCCAGCCAGATCCGCTTGGTCAAATCTTCATTTTCAGAGCTTATGATGTTGGTGTGGGTTGCTGGATCTAGTTGATGTATCCAGCCATCTTGTTGCCGTCAGGGATTTTAGTATATGGATTGTTTGAGTTGATGAGGTCAAGGATTCCACACATTTTGAAAAATTGTTCCATCTTCTTTGGCCAGATTGAGTAGTTTGTCTTGGTGAGTAGTGGAGTGGATTCCATGAGGGACTTCAGTGCCAGGGCCTTAAAATTTCCTTCTCCTCCTCCTCCTGGTCCATGTTTTTCAGTAATTTGATTCCTGCCGGTTGAGCTAGGGTGATCCATCTTTGGCTTTTAACCATGTAAAAGATTTAAAGAATTAAGAAACCTAGACCAGGCTGATTCATTTCAGATCCAAGGAATGTGTTAGAAGCAATGAACAAAAGATGAACAAGTGGCAAGACAGAATTGAACAGAAAGGAAAACAAACAGAGACTGAGGGTTCTACAGGCCAGGTTATGACCTCTAAAGAGATTAAGTAGAACAGAGAAGTTTGAGGATTTGTTGTTGACTGATCCGACCAAGGTACTGTGCTGAGAGAGTCAATAGATTAGTTCAGAGGAATGTTGAGTTGATGATTCCTTCAATCTAGTCTTTGGGTTCAGGTAATTTGGTGATCAAAGTCAAGTGGGTGAAGCTGGCCAAGTGGTCGAGTCTGAGTCGTCAGTTGAAGGACAGGGGATAGTTGTTTGTCTTTTATGTGTTGATTCAAGAGGTTGCGAGAGAGTCATAAGTGACAGTTTCATCTGGTACATGAGATAGGTGACAGATAGACACAGGAAAGCTGGACGGACTACAAATTGACATTCTGAGACATGCAGCACGCAACACATGAGATATGAAATATATGAGAAAGAAGAAAAGAAAAACAACAACAGATCTGAAATTAAGATGAAAGGAGATTAAAATCAACACTTTTTCCAAATTTTGGCAACTAGATTCTTCATCCAAATGGCTTCCAAGAAAGAATCAACCCAAGGATTTAGTTCTGCTTCCGTGGTAGAATGCATGACTTTTTGTTGTCAATAACTGCTCCACAAGATGAGTGATCCAAAGAGAAGGGACAGGTGACCAGATTAAGATTGTTTAGTTTCTAAGTCATCACTCCAGGTGGCATCACTTTAACACTTGATTTGAGATTTTGAGGATTTGATTTGAAGAGTAAGTTTGATATTCTTAGTCGCCTTGCGGTATTTCCAGCAGCGCTTGACTTCCCTCCAATGACAAATACCTGGTTTTTTGCAGAATCTCTCCAGGCTGGAAACCGCAAGACTTAGATAAGGTTGCGTGAGAAAAGCTATGTAGTTCATTAAAAACACTGCAGATCTGTAGTTGATGTTTAGAGATTTGAACTCCTCATGATCTTCATCAGAGAAAGGAGTGAGATTTTCATTTACAGTTAGGGGAATAGAGGATGGGTTTCAGTCAGTCATTTTCAGTTCTTCTAGTCTATGTTCAATATGTTTTGGCTGAGAAAGCGGGATCTTGTCTCCTATTTGCTTGTATTTCATACCAAGAATGGTATTGGGTTCATGATGGCTTTAATTGGGAAATTAATTGAGGAAGGCCTGTTGGAAGTCATTTCCTGAGCCAACCAGAATAAGATTGTCATCATGAAAAAAAAGAACATATTTGCTTTTGGTGTGGATGTGAAGACAAGGATTGGAAATGGAATTGTAAAATCGCTGTTTGCGCATCAAGGAAGTTAAAGTGTGAAACCAGTTAGCAGGGGCCTGTTTGAGTCCATAAAGCAATTTTTTTAGAATGAGATATTTTGACGTTCTTTTGGATCCTTTGGGTCTTTTAATGATAACCTTATTGGACAAAGGTGCATGTAAAAAGGCACTCTTGACGTTGAATTGCTTGATAGGCAGAGAGTGATATAACCCAAAGAGAAGAGCCATTTGGAGAGATGCCTCCTTCCTGGTGGGAGAGAATGTGTCTTGGTAGTCAAGACTGTAGATTTGGTCAAAAAATTGGACACACAGACAACTCTTGTATACAAGAGGGTCACCATGGAAGTTGTCTTTGATTTGATAAACCCATGCGGTGTTGAGGGGATTGATGGGCTTGGGACCTTTCTAGTTGTCCCAGAAAGAGAGATTTTTGATTCTGTTGAGTTTGCAATCCATGGAAGCGTCCCATTTGAGAGAGTCAGGGCACTTCTTAGCTTATTGTACGTTCTAGGAACAAATTAATGATGATATCCGTATTGATTGGGAGGTTGAATCAACAATCAATCTTGCAGTTTGTAATTAAGGTTAAGCTGATTGGCAAGGTCATTGGAAGAGTTGGAAGAGGAGTTGGAGGAAAGTTCTTCAGGATGAGGAGAGAAAGGAACGGGATTTGGAGAGGAGGTGATGGAAGTGTGAGAGTCAGAGTGAGAGTTGAGATTGGGAGAGGTGGAATTAGAGGGAGAAAGAAGAGGAAGATCATTTTCCAGCTTTATGAGAAGTGTTTTCTCAGGAATAAACTCAGAGAGAGTTGTTGGAAGTGAAAAGGATGCAGAGTTCTTGATGATCTTGACATGTTTGGTAGAAATGATTGAGTTTTCAGGAGTGAGAATTCTATAGGAAAGGAAACTTGGGTTGTAACCCACTAGAGTGCCAATGAGGCCTCAATCTTTGAACTTTTCACCTAGAGCAATTTTGTTGTTAATGTAAGCAACTTTGGACCCAATAGGATGAAAATAGCTGAAAGGCAGTGTTTCATTAGTAAAAATTTGGTAAGGAGAAGGGGAGTGAGGATTCTTGGGAATTTGGTTCAGAGTGAGGCAAGCAGTTTAAGAATTTTTGGCCCACAGATTGTGCGGAAGCTTGAAACTACAAAGAATGGAGCAAATAGCTTTTGTGAGAGTTCTGCTAGCTTGTTCAATTTTTCAGTTGTGCTTGTGGTGATAGGGTTTGGTGACAAGATTTTGGATGGAATTTAAAGCAAAGAAACCCTTGAGATCAGTTGAGGAGAATTCACCTCCTCCATTGGTACCAATGGTTGCAGGATAGCGGTTTTGTTTCTGTTGCTTGTGGTTAAGAATGAGTTTTAGTTGGGAGCTAGCATTGGATTTGTGTTGAAGGGGAATGGCTGATAAATATCTGGAGAAGTTGTCCACTACCAACATAATGTAGTTCATTTTATTTCTAGATGGAGTTTATTTCTAGATGGAGGAGTGATAGGCCCTATTAGATCTATGTGGAGTTGCTCAAACGGTTGAGACGTTTATGTGGCAGAACCGTTGAAGGGAGATTTGGTGATTTGAGAGAAGACGCAGTCTTCCCATCAAAAATCAGAGATAGCATGGGAAGAGAGATGAGGAAAGAGTTTTTTAAGGCAATAAGGACTGGCATGGCCCAGCAATTTGTGAATATATTTTAATTTGTTAGAGGAGAGTTCCTTTTGGTTGAGATAACAAAGTTTGCAATGGTTTCCTACCACTGAAGGAAGATTAATGACAAAAAGAGTTCCTTGATTAAAACTGGAGAAGAAAGGATTGGACTTAGAGTAGTGTTGGAATTGGGAGCCATTTGACACCAGTGAGAAGCCCTTGGAGAAGATGAGTTCACTGGGACTGATGAGATTAATGACTCAATCCGGGACAAAGAAGCAGTTAGTTAAGGTCACCACCAAGTTGTTCCAAAAGAGTTTGACGGTTCCTTTTCCTTTAATGGGGAGTTTAGCTCCTTCTTTTCCAGTGTTGATGAAGTCATTGCCAATGAGGTCATCGAGATGAACAAAGAAGTCAATTGAGTTAAAAATGTGACAAGAGGCTCCTGAATCTAGAATAATTCCATTGATGGGACTGATTTCTTTGATCCAAGAGGTAAGTAAGGCATGGTAGTGAGCCACTTCTTTACCTTTGGAATTAGAATTAATTGGGCTCTCCAGTTTTCTTGTGCCTCTCTCTACCATTTGGGAGCAAGATGTTTGTGTTTGTGCCAACATTTGTCTCCAGAGTGATCAGGAGATAAAGGATTTTGGAAGCATTGTTTGAATCTAAGTTTGCAAGGAACAGGTTTCTTGGGTTTTTGAGGAGTGACAAGCGCAGTATCATGAGAATTGATTTCCTTTGACTTGTACTTGGATTTGTTATTGAGTTGAGTAAGATGGTTGAAGAAAAGATCAATGGTAACATTCTTATTGGAGTGCATAATTTGTTGACGGAGAGAGTGAAGCAAAGAAGGAAATTTGAACAGAATTAAGTAGGAAAGAATGTTTTCTGGGAGATCAATTCCCATTTCAAGAGTTTTCTTTATGAAAATCTTGGATTTGGTGATGAAAGCGTTTCTTGCATCTGGCCTGAACTGTTGATAGAGAAAATCTTTGAAGATAAAAGCACAATTAGCTGTTTGAGAAGAGGAAAATCTCTCCTTGATGGTTTGCCAGAGGAGTTTTTCAGAGGATATGTTTGAGGAATTGACTACGTTATTGTGAGTGATGGAGTTGATTTGGGAAAGGAGGACCACTCTAATTTCCATATCTTCAGTTGGGCCAAGACTTTTAGAGTTGTCTTCTAGTGCCTCTTTTACTCCTTTGAGTTCCAGTAACATCTTCATTTTGTCTTTCCAGATAGAATAGTTATTGTCCGTCAGAATAGGAACGGACTTGAGAGCTTCCTTCAAAATGACTTGAAAAAATCCATTGTTGCTTGATCCCTCCATTGGTAAGGTTAGGTTTGTCAGGCTGGCAAACTTTTGGCAGAAAACAAGGATGAGTAGGTTGAGGTTGAGGAACAAGGAACTGATGAAGCTGGTGAGTGGATGTTTTTAATGGACCAAGATTGAATTAGAGATGATTTGCCGTGAGTTGAAACTGTTGATAAAGTTCTTGATGATTCTTGCCAGGCAGGTTGATGAGAGCGCAGTCAATGATATAAATGTCAGAGTAGTGAGAAGGTTGATAGTTTTTTTAGATGTCCCGATTGATAGGGCAAAAGTAAAAGATTTAAAGATAAGAAGGAAAGAAAAGGAAAGAAATGAGAAAAGGGGAAGAGTTGTTGTTAAAAGGAAAGAGTTGTTGGGGAATCTAAAGAGGAAAGATTTGTGATTGGAAAAGAAAAAGAGGTTTTGTTTGAGTATTTTTAAGTTTCTTACTGACAACTGATGGAGGCGTGAAATGAGAGAAAGAGGTGACATTTACATGAGATTTATTTAACATTTATTTAACAAAACAGGCCCATTGGTGCACGGGAACTAAAAGGCCTCGTGAGGTATATGGGCAAATACAGCCAGATGGGCTTGTATGGGCATAATTGGGCCCAAGGTTCATTTTAAAAATGCTTGGCAAGACGGGCTGGCCCCCCAAAGTATGGTTTACTTGGTTTTTGGGCTTGGGGCGGCCCATTGGGTCAGCCACTTGTGTTGCAGCCCAGTTGGGGCTGCTTCCAGGTCTCGGCCCTCTTGGGGCCGCTGTTTTTGCCTTTGGCCCGTTTATGGGGCCCAACAGCCCGCGCAGGGCCGTTTTTGCAGCTGTTGAACCAATTGCGGCCGCTGCACTGGGCGGCAGCCGGCTGTTGGTGTGGCGAGGGCCAGGGCAAACGGCCCTGGCTCCCTTGCCTCCCCTTTCCCGCCATCACAAGGGGGAGGTGGGGGCAGCTGGTAGCGACCAGCTTGCCACCCAGGCCGGTTGCATTGAGGCAACCGGCAGTGGGGGGGAATTGACCACCCCCCACCAGCCCTAGGTGGTTAGGGAAAAGGCAAGGTGGCTGGCCGTGACAAAGCAATCAGCAGTGGGGGGGACCTGACCACCCCTCCACCATTGAAGCAACAAGACCAAGGGGAGCTCTCCCCCCCCCCCCCTTTACCAAGGGGGAGGAGCGACTGGGCTGACGGGATCTGACCACCCCCCAGCCCACCATTCTATGACAACGCTGTGGGGGTATCAACCCCCAGGGCCCCTGGTAGGGGGATTTGACTGCCCCCTCCAGGAATCTGTGAGAAAGAGGGGGGGGGACAGCATGTCCGCTGGTCACCCCCCCCCCCATGTTAGTCTAAGACCAGACCCAGGTGTGTCCTGGGTCCCACCTGGACATTTTTATGGCCAGGGGCTGGTTGCATGAGGCAACCAGCCAGTATGTGAGGTCAGGGATTGAACAGCACAGGGGCTGGTTCAGCCCCATAACAGTGGAATCACCAGGAAGGACAGGAATAGGCTGGTCGTAAGGGTACAGGGACTGATGCCATGCGGGCTGATGTATTCCAAACCAAGTAACAAGGGCTTTAGAGCATGTAGAGCTCTTTTGGGGAGGAAAATTTACCTTGTGGCTTGTTTTATCATGGGCTCACAAGAGGCCAATCTTTTGTACTTAAGGTGCTCTTCTCCCTGCTGTTTTCCATCATCCATTCATCATCCAATTGAATTCATCACCAATATCATCCAACGTATTCCCCCATTGTGAGAGCCCATCATCAATTATTGAAACAAGGTGTCCAGAATTTCTTTTTCTTTAAATACAGCTCATTGGCCTAAGCTAATTACTGCCCATAATTATAACATTTACTTGGAATAGTTCATCAATGAAAGAGGATTTTTAGGTTATAAAGATTGTATAGTAGTAACCAACAATATTATTTTTAAATCAGATGTCTTAAAATTTTGGCATTACTCTCTTCTTTCTGGTAATTATGGTCAGGATAAAAAGTAAAAGTCTATTGCAAATGAATTTGAGTGGCATGGTATGACTAATGAATTAAAAGACTATGTTAGTGCATGCTATGATTTAAATTGTCAAAATTACTTAAATTACTGTAAGTATGGGCTGCTCCAGCCACTTCAAATCCCACCTATTTCTTGGAATTCTCCCTCAATGTATTTCATTTCTCAATTTCTGCTTTCTGAAATATATGATGATATCATAGTGATAGTAGATTCCTTCTTGAATATTGCACTGTTTATTTGAATTTCAGTAACTGCCTCTTTGGAAGACCTAGCTCATCTAACAATAGAAAATTACTTTTCAAAACATAGTATTGCAAATGAACTGTGAGGCATTTTGAAAACCTGTTTTTATATGGCTTCTATACCTCTTTATTCCAAATTTTGAAGATAAATTCCAACTTATAAATGGCTTACAATCCCAAATGGGATGGTTAAGGAAAGAAAAGAAAAGAAATTCTCAAACAATATTTTTGAATTTAAGTCTCCTAACAACCAGATTATTGGTCAAATTGGCTTCAATTAGCCAAATTTTGTTGAACTCCTGATGTCTTAATTCTGGGTTTTGGCTTTTACTAATATTTTTGAAACAAGAAAATTTTTGGTTCTATTTACAAAGAATGAGAAGGTGACAAAAATATTGGAAGAGGAACATATTTAGAGAAGGATTGGAATTGAAATCAGTTGCAGGGTATCTTTCTTCAGGTAAAGCCACAAGAAATTGAAAAGATTGGAGGTAGGGCCTGACCGGTCTGGAAGTTCTTAATTACTGTCTGGGTCTGTGCTCTATCATTCTGGTGGTCTTGTTGGTAGCTGGGGGTCCTGGTTTATTTCTCTTGTGAATATTTTATTTTCAAATCCTGTCTTAATGTGTTGGTTTTTGTTCTAAGATTGTTTTGAGGAGGTTTCCTAATGGGGATGACAGTTAATTTTCTTGATTGATTGGTCCTGAGATCCAAGGGTGTGGCTTTTATTGTCTTTTCATTTGGGTTTACCTTCTTTGTTTTGCTTGTTTGATTGGCCTGTCTTCACCTTGATTTTTTTATCTTGGCCTTGATTTTTTGGTCTTGGTTATGGATTGGTTGATCTTGGTTGATAAGTCCGCCAGAGAAGTTGATTAGGGGTCTATGAGTTTCTTTATTGGCTGGTTGGTTTTTGTTGGTTGATTGCAGGAGAATGGGATGGGTCAAGGGCAAGGAGAAATCATGGAGGAGAATTTGAGTTTTGGTTTCCTGGGAGTTCCAATCTTGCACAACTACAGGAAGTGTCCCAATTTGGATACCTTTGGGCTGCAACACACAATTCCTGGTGAATGCAAGGAGTTATCCATTTTGAATATAAATAAACTCTTCCCATCCAAATCACGCCAGCATCGTAGGTCCGGCCCCTAAGACTGACAACCTGGAGGACACGCTAAACACTTGAGCTCATCCTCCCAAGTCCCAAATAACACTCCTCAGCTTTGCCACCGCCTTCAGCTCCTCATCATCATCCCTTAGACTGTTTAAAAACCACAACATCTTGACCACAACTTCTAGACTGACAAAACATACACTCTCCACCCAACAGCTCACGTGTACTGACACCCAAGATGGTAAATGTCTAACTCAGACCACTCAATCCCAGTAAGCTGATTGACACCCCTGAAAAATCACTACACCAAGAGAGACTTCCACCACAAGGCCCAGGGGTCTATCCTACAAGCTGCAGCTCTATCCAATTGCTGCATCATTCATCTCAAAACCAAGTTAATTAGTTCTAATTGTTTTGTTATATTTTTCTGGTTTCCATTTCTATTGCAGTTCCATGATTTCCAATAGAAATGCCCAAAACTCAACTTGCTGACAACCTAAGCGCTCAAGATCAAATTTTTCTCACCTGTTTGTCTATTGTTTGTCCGCAATGTGTTCTTGACATCATGCTCATTTTGTCATAAGTTTGTTTCCTGTACTTGAAATATAAACAGTGGTCCTGTTTCTCCAAAAATTTATTTGTAAATCCCAATCAGGACAACTTGCTGTGATGGCAATGTACTTGCCACAGAGCAACTACATCTCATCAAATACAAAGTTTTTTTTTTGATGGAATTTCAAAAAATTTGCCTAAAACAACTCCACTAATTCTTCCACCAAACATTTCCCTTTCTAAACTCTTTATTTGATAAACCTAGCTTTTAACTTAATTCCAAAAAAATATTTTAAAAATGCCAAAAACTACCTTACCCTCATTCAACATTTGCAATCAAAAGTCCAAAACAACTTCAAAGCTGAAAAGAAAAACTACATGGAGAAAAACAACAAAATTTGAATCTTGGAACCAGATTTGCATAAGCAGATTAAGTATGGCTCAATGCTTGAAATAATTTCAATCATTTACCTACTTGCAAGCTCTCCAAAAATCAAATTGGGCCTTCCAAGATCAAATAAGTTATTTATCCTAATTCCTTTGAAACCTATTTAACCTATAAATGGAAATCTATTCAACCAAGGCTTCCTGTTTCTGTGATAACGCTAGCCCAGGTCCTATAACCTGAAAATACTCATCCACATCTAGAAACCATGAATATTCAAAATAATTTAGGGTGAGAAGTAAGCCATGCCCTTGATTCAAGTTTAAAAAAAGGAAATTTAAAATCCCTTGTTGAGTAGACTGGTTAACACCATGAAAAGGATTGTGTCTCATGGGAACCAGAACACAATTTTTGAAATTCACCTGTCTTGGTTTGAGACTTCCATGAAAAATATCATTGAAAACCTGTTTAGATCCCATCCAATCTTCATATCATCCAAACAAATCAATTTTTTTCCCAAATAATGATGATGATAATAAAATATCAATTAAATAAAAAAGGAAATCTATATTCATTTTATTTTAACTTTGAAATTTTCCAAAGTTTGATTTATATCTTCTAAAGGATTTCAACACTCTTTGATGTTTTTATCATCTATCAAACTTTACATCCTCTCTGTTATTTTAACTTGTTCTAGCAACCCATCTGCAAATATTTTCTTGAATTATTCAGTCCAACCTTTCTTGACTTCACCTCCATACTCTTCTCTTGGTATCAACCTTATGTTTCTGTTTCCTTTGGACCTGGCTCAAAGAGCCTTGGCTAAATTTGACAGTAAATATCCTTCCATTTGTTTTTTTTGGTGCAATGACCTTGGGATCAGCTTGGCCTCTAATATTCCAAATCCTTTTATGTTGTCCTCAGCTATCAAAATTAAAATGCTCTTTATTATTTTGAATTTTTCTACCAAACTATCTTCAAATATTTCTTTGCATTTTGCATTCCAAACTTTCTTTGAATCACCTCCATCCTCGTCTCTTGATCCCAACCTCAAACTGCTGTTTCCTTTGGACCTGGATCAAATAAACTTTGCCAAATTTTCCAGAAAATGTCCTTGCATTTGTTCCTTTGGGTCAATGGCCTTAGAATTTTCATGGAATATTTTATTTTGGCCTTTGAATTCAATCTCTTGCAGTCAAGCTCCTCGCATTGCAGTTTTTATGTTATTACTCACATTACATTTTCTCCTCCACCCAAAACAATACTTTACTACTCATTTACTCCTCCATTTCCTTCTTCCTTGAAAAAACAAAATGGATCCACCCTTGCAACTCTTGCAACCAAAATTGGCACCTCTTCCAAAATTTTTCTCATGATTGTTTTTCCTGATTGTTTCAATTAATGGAGGTGGTTGTGGGGACATAGATATTGAATCACTTTGTGTTGAAATAAATTTAATTCATTCTTCTATTCATTTTCCCTTCCTCTCGACCTCTTCTCAATCCGTCCCTGTCAGCTGACAGTCACAAACCTATCACGGATAGTTGGAGCTGACCAACCCTTACTTCTCTCTCTCAAAGTCGACTCCATTCTTCTTTTACTTCTATCTTCCCCTCATCACCCTTCCTAACTTGATCCCGACTCTCAAATTCCCACAAATTCATCTTCCAACTCTTCCTCCTTCCATTCCTTTTTCCTCCACTACTCTTCTCTCTCCTTTCTTTTTCTTTTTTATTTTCTTTCTTCTCTTTTTCCATTCTGCTCTGTTATCCTTTGTTTTTCTCCTTCCACCAATCTCATCCTCAAATCGCTATAACTCAACTTTGACTGACCAACTACAACCTACTAAGAACAACCTCTATTGCTTAGTCTATGAAAGACTCTTAGGTTCTTCTTCTCATATTTGGTGAGAAAAGAATTGTCTTGTTGATCTTTTTTTTATTTCTTTTCTTCTTTATTTCTAACTCTTTGGCTTTTAGTCTACTGTCCTGTCCTTCTGAATAGCTCTACTAGTCCTGCTTGATCATACTTCTATATCTTGATCTACTGTATGTTTTCTCTTTGTTAATTCCTCCTTTCTGATTTAGATCTACTCCTAATTAACTTTTGTCGATACAGTCTGGTTCTACTTTTACACTTCTTCTGTAATCAAAATCATCTAGTTTCTTCACTTTGGAACTTTGGAAATACTAGAAGATTCTCTATTATTTACTTCAATTTCCTTTCCTTATATCCACTACTCCCACTTACTAGGATTAAGAACTCTGAGAAACTTATTTTGGGAGTAGGAAGTGCTTGGTAACTCAAGCCTTCAGGATCTTGCAAATTTTACACACATGAAAATGTCATGCTGCAAAGATCTTGGGTTATTTTTTACCATAACTTTAAAATATTCTCTCTTTGCAGTGAAATATAACTCAGTCCATAAGCATGTCAATGAATAATGTGACCATCAAACTCAATCTACTTCAAATCTCTACTTTCAACCTTTGAATTTTGCAGTAGCATCAAGAACTATTTCAAACTTACCTTGCAATCGGTATCACAGCCTGCAATTCCATCTCCAGCAAGATATAGATGTGAGAATTATTGACCCACAAGGTTATTCAAAGAGCAGTACTTAAAGCAAAATAAATGCTGAGAAAATAATGTCTCATTATTGATCCTTAATATGAGGCAGAGGCAATGGCACACTTGTGAATGTGAATGAATTGGTGAATGAATGGAGTGAAAACAGAAGGGAAAAGAGCTCCTTAAATAAAAAAGATGGTGCTCATGTGGAGCTCATGCAGTGAAAATCAAAAGGCGACAATTCCGCCCCAAATGGGCTCTACAGGCTCTAAAAGCTTTTCTAATTGGTTTGGGCTTACTCAGCACAATTGAAATTAGTCCCTGAACCCTTATGACCAGCCTTTACCGGTTGATTTTGGTATTTCCACCATTACTGGGCTGAATAAGGCCATGTTTCTGTTCAGAAACTGGCTTGTTGTCCCTTAAAATCAGCATTTTTTACCTCTGTGACCTCATTGGTACTTATTACCAACTTACATGGCTGGTTGCCTCCTGCAACCAGCCCCTGTTCCTCAGATTGTCCAGGGTGGACCCAGAAACACTCTAGGTCCAGTAAAACTTACAGGGGGGGGGTGTAACCAGCAGACATGCGTTTCCCCCCCTCTCTCAATCCCTGGAGGGAGTGGTTTAATCCCCCCCCCCCCAGGCAGCCCTGGAGGTTGATACCCCCAGGGAAACCCAAGCAATTAGTGGGCTGTGCAGTGTGGAATTCAGAAGAGGACTTCTCCTTTAATGGTTCCTAAGTTTAGAAGTTATTGATCCCTTGCATCTGTAAACCCTGAGTGCAACTGTTCACCCTTTGACTGAGAGTAAAGATCCTTCAAAAACCTATGATGATCCAATGATATATGATATATATCCTTCACCTCATCTGGGTTGAGGGTGCAGTTTAAGTAAACTTCCAGTCAACCCTAACCTAGGTACAACCCCAAGCAAACAACAATAATGAAATAAAAACCCTAAGTACAGAACCCTAGCCCAAATCTATCCTTCCAACCCCATCCCATACCCCATATCCATCTTGATTGCCCACCTGCCATTACTTCCACCCGGTTTGTCCTTCTCATGACGCGGCCCTTGCGCCGCGCCCAACTCAGAGCCCCTTGGGCATGTCTGCATCCGCCCAATGCACTGTTCCAGATATCCAAGATACATCCATGCAATCTGATCCGCGCCTTGCCAGACGCACAACCCACACAATGCGTCCAATCTGATCCAATCCACCTGCGTCTCCAGATTCTGAGCCCAATTTGACTGCTTCTGAGCCCGCAGAAAAGCTTACTGCGGCAAAGCTGCACCCATTGCTGAGCGCGCAGCGCACAGCCAATTACCACTTGCATCTATAAAAGACAACCACAGCAGTGGTCAAGCCCACCCAGCCCCAGGTCACATCCCCCTTGGTAAAGGGGGGGGGGGAGATGACCCCTGCAACCTTTTTGTTGCTACACAAGAGGAGGGGGGTGGTCAAATCCCACCCCACCTTGCCAGTCAACTTGTTTTGGCCCGCCTAATCAGTCAACACATGAGGCGGGGGGTGATCAAGTCCCCTCCCACCTTGCTGGTCACCTTGTTGCGGCCGGCCTGGCTGGTTGAGGACCAACCAGCCTCTTCTCCCCCTGGCAAAAAAGCAAGAGGAGGGAGGGAGGGAGGGGCTGCCAGCCCCACAGCCGCAACCAACCAAGCGACGCAACCGGGGCCGCGGCCCGCACACAAGCGGGTGGGGGGACTCCACACAAAGCCCCCGGCCCCATACAACAACTCCAGAGAGAAACAAGTGGCCCTGAGCGGGCCGCAAAACAGGTGGCGGTCCCAATGGGCCGTGGTGGCCCAAAGACCATAAAATACATACTTTGGCGGGCCGGCCCATCTGGCCAAGTATGTCCAAAACAAACCTTGGGCCCAGTTATGCCCAAAAAAACCTATCTGGCTAAGGTGGCCCATCCACCCTGGCTGGCCCATTAAGGTCCGTGTCCCAAAAGACCTGCAAATTTTGCTTTGGCGCCCAAATGTCTAAAACCAATAAAATCCCCAAAGGACCACATGGCCCACCTTATGTCTAATGGGCCTTAGAGGCCAATTTGTGCATCCCATTTGGATTACACACTAAAATGCACATAAAATGAGTGCAACTGTATTTTAGAACACCCCCTTGATCCAAAAGGGATGCCATATGCATACTAGACACAAAACCTTGAACTTTGTTCCTATCTAAAACCTTAGTTAAGTTATTGGCAATCATTGCTCCAGTGGGAATTTACTGTAACACTATCTCTCTGCAGTTCACTGCATCATGTATATAGTTATAATGAACATCAATATGTTTTCTTCTTGAGTGGAACAATTTTCTTCCAGTGCAATGGCACTCTGATTATCAGAATAAAAAAAATCAAACCCTTGTGGTTTATGAGTATCCTCTAAGACCTTTCTCAACTACTTTGCCTCCTGTGAAGCTGAAAGGTATGCTCTGTACTTTGCTTCTGTTTATGAAAGACTTATTGCTGGAACCTTCTTAGAAACCTATGACAATAGATTCTTTGCTAAAAACAATAATAAACCACTTTTTAATTCCCTAGTGTTACCATCTGACCAACTTGCATCAGAATAACCAACCAAATCAAAGTTTTCCAACTTTGAAAAATGCAGTCCCAGACCGCTTATTCCTTTAAGATACCTCATAACTCTCTTAAAATCTGACCAATTCCTCATTCTTGGTTTCTCTAAGTTTTGTGAAAAGATTCCAATTGCATAAGCAATATATGACCTTGTTAACTGCACCAAATAATTTGGCAATCCAATAGCTGACCTATAATTAATCCCAGATTGGAAAAACTCAAGGTGCTCTTCATCCGTAGACTTTTATAACCAAATTTTAGACTGCATGGGAGTACCAAACTCCTTTGCATCCTCTAAGCCATACTGCTTGAGTAGAGCTAACACATAACAGTTTTGATCCAACTTGATCCCATTATTGCTCTTAATAGCTTTCATTCCCAGCACCTGTTGTTCCAGGACAAGGTCTTTTATCTTGAACTCATTTTTGAGTGCCTCAATGACTCTCAATTTAAAATTCCCAATAATGATCATTTCATCAAACCATACAAAAAAAATTGCATCCTTTTGCAAAAAGAGACAAGGGTCAGCCTTACTTGTCCTGAAACCAATCTCTATCAGTTTCTTACTCATGGTGGAATACCATGACCTAGCTGCTTGCTTCAATCCATACCGGGATCTGTGAGAATTACTGGCCCAAAAGCTTAGTCAAAGGGCAGTACTTAAAGCAAAATAAATGCTGAGACAATAATCTCTTATGATTGATCCTTGATATGAGGCAGAGGCAATGGCACACTTGTGAATGTGAATGAATTTGTAAATGAATGGATGGGAAAAAGCAGGGAGAAGAGCTCCGTAAATAAAAAAGATGGTGCTCATGTGGAGCTCATGTAATGAAAATCAAAAGGCAAAAATTCCGCCCCAAATGGGATCTACAGGCTCTACAAGCCTTGCTAATTGGTTTGGGCTTACTCAGCCCACTTGACATTAGTCCCTGAATCCTTATGACCAGCCTTTCCCGGTTTGGTTTGGTTTTTCCACCTTTACTGGGCCAAATTGGCTCTTGTTGCTGTTCAGACCCTGGCTGGTTGTCCCTTAAAACCAGCCTGTTTTACCTCTGTGACCTCATTGGTCCTTATTACCAACTTACATGGCTGGTTACCTCCTGCAACCAGCCCCTGTTCCTCAGATTGGCCAGGGTGGACCCAGAAACACTCTAGGTCTGGTCAAACTTACAGGGGGGGGGTGTAACCAGCAGACATGCATTTCCACCCCTCTCTCTCAATCCCTGGAGGGAGCGGTTGAATCCCCCCCCCCCAGGGAGCCCTGGAGGTTGATACCCCCAGGGAAAAACAAACAATTATTGGGCTGGGCGGTGGTCAAGCCCACCCAGCCCCAGGTCACCTCCCCCTTGGTAATGGGGGGGGGGGAGATGGCATCTGCAACATTTTTGTTCCTACACACAAGGTGGGGGGGTGGTCAAATCCCACCCCACCTTGCAGGTTGCCTCATTGCGGCCGCCCTAATCAGTCCACACATGAGGTGGGGGGGTGATCAAGTCCCCTCCCAACTTTCTGGTTGCCTTTTTTCAGCCAGCCTTGCTGGTTGAGGACCAGCCAGGCTCCTCTGCCCCTTGTAACCATTCAAGGGGAGGGAGGGAGGCAGGGGCTGCCGGCCCCTGCAGCTGCAACCAACCAAGCGACGCGACCGGGGCCACGGCCACGCACACATGCGGGTGGGGGGACTCCAAAGGAGCCTCCTGCCCCATAAAACGGCCCTCCGCAGGCCTTCTGGCCCCAGAGATTAACAAGTGGCCCTGAGCAGGCCTCAACACAAGTGGCAGCCCCAAAGGGCCGTTGAGACCCCAAGACAATAAAATACATACTTTTGCAGGCCAGCCCCTTTGGCCAAGTATGTCCAAAATAAACCTTGGGCACAGTTTTGCCCATATAAACCTATCTTGCTAAGGTGGCCCATCCACCCTGGCAGGTCCATTAAGGCCTGTATCCCAAAAGACCTGGAAAATTTGTTTTGGCGCCCAAATTTCCAAAACCAATAACATACCCATAGGCCCACGTGGCCCACGTGATGTCTAATGGGCCTTAGAGGCCCATTTTTGCATCCAATTTGGATTACACACTAAAATGCACATAACATGAGTGCAACCGTATTTCAAAAATAGATCTTGAACAAGCCAAGAAACCACATCAAATCCCTTTCTTTCCATCAAAAAACCTGGATTCACACCTTAAATATTAAACCATCCAACTCATTGATGAAAGTCATCACAAATTTTCTCATTCCCAGGACTAACCCAGCTTTGTTGACCTTAATTAAATGGGTAATCTTAAATTCACAAATCTTTGAGTCGTGTACACGACTCAAATGGGCGGTGTGGCACGCTACACAACTCAAATGGGCCCTCTAGCATGCTAAAAGGCTCAAATGGGCAGTGTGGAATGCTACACGGCTCAAATGGGCAATGTGGAATGCTACAAGGCTCATATTGGTTGTGTGGAATGCTACACGGCTCAAATGGGTTGTGTAGGATTTTAAATAACTCAAATCTATTTGTGTTCCATTCCACAAAACTAACAGAATTTCAGGCTTAAAAAAAACTAAAATAAACTAAATAAAAAAAAAAACAGAAATCAACCAAAAAATGAAAGAACCAAAAAATGTTGATCTTGTGGTTTGAAAAAACACAAAAATTTAAAATTTAAAATAAAATAAAAATAACCAAATTCTTGAAAAACCCCAGGGGGATTTACATACCCATACACAGGTCCAAATGGTTGTTTACAGGGGTAAAAAAATGAAAAGTTCCCATTATGGGAGGTATATTCCCCCCCTGGGGTCGTGCATGTTTGTAACAACCCTTTGGAGTAGTTTATGGGCCCCCACGCGTTCAGGGGACCTACACGACTCCAACAGGTTTTGTGGGGCCCTACAAAACTCTCACAGGTTGTGTGGGGCCTTAAATGACTCCCACACAACTGGAGTTGTGAATTTATCATCACCCTAATTAAATTCATTAATTAATCTTGCATCCCATTGTATTTTAACTCACATTTTGTCATCAAATGCAGGTGATTTTATTATTATTCATTTCATATGGTCTCAGATTTCTGTAAATTTTCTGGATCTTACCTTGTCCTATCCATCTAGAAAATTCCCCAGGTTTTATCTAGTCATCTGAACTAAAATTTAGATGAAATTCCAAAGCAACAACCTTACCTGTCAATTTTTTTCCAGTTTGTGAATTTCATACATTCTTTCATCTTGATTAGTCCGAGTCTGTAAAGTGTTGAAAGTAAATCACTAAAAGTAGACCTACTTCTGTGCATCAACCCACCTTCAGGCCTTGTCACCAAGACTCCAACACTCCCACTTCCTTGTACATCTCTTGTTTACTCAATAATTTTTAATCCTTTTCACCCATTGAATCTTCCTCCAACTCCATCAAATCCATCCTCCAAACTCCTCATCCAATCAACTCCATACCTCTCCTCAACTTCATCAATCCTTCATCCAATCAACCTCCATCATATCCCTTCTTCATCATCACCTCTGCTCTGCTCTCATCTTCTCAACCTTCCCTATTCCACTTCTTGCTTCCATTGCTCTCCTCTCATCTCAATTACCTCTCTTTGACTTGAACTCAACTAAATCCTTGATCTTGAATTCCATCCATCAACACTAAATCATCAACAGATTCAATCATGATTTTCTTTCTATGTTTTTCAAGATGTAAGATTGTTAGCTAGAGACTCCAAGATCCCAGCACGCGCGCACAGCGCACCAACCACGGTAAAATCCCAGCTCAAGAAGAAGAAAACCACCTCTTACCATTGAATCATCCCCTCACCCTCTCTTCCAACCAACCCTCTCATCCACCGGCCACTCTCAAGATCAACTCCAACCCCACCAGCGAACAACCCTCAACTCAAGATGCAATCTACAAGAGGAGCAAAGACAAACCCCAGTCAAGACCTTAGGTTCTGTCCAACACCACCCCCTGCCAGCAACTATCAACTTGAGCTCACCTTCTGGTTTTCAAGTGCAGGTAATGACCTTTTTTTCCAAATTGACTCTTGTCTTGTTTTTGCTCATTGTTGAATTCCTATCACTCACTCTATCTTGTCTTGTTCACTTTTTGATAGTTATACTGCTACAAGAGTTTATATGTGTGGTGAAATAAAGAGTCTTGAATAAAATCATCATGGTAGCAAGAGACCACTCTTAACACACATATATCTTGAGCAGATAACCGGACAAACAGGAATCAACACCATGATGGCCAGCAACAAGGGTTACCCCATCAAAATTCCCAACTCAGATGATTCCAACAAAGAATATTCCACAAAGGGAAAGATTGTAAAACTAAACCAACACAACTGGCATGACTGGAATACCGCATTTGAAGACATCATAATTGGGAAGGGACACGAAGAAATCCTAGATGAAGAATGGATAAAAGCCAACACCTTGTCAAAAACTTACAACAGGAAGAATTCACTCAATCTCAGTTTACTCAGGACCTTGGTCAAAAAAGACCTCCAATCTTGCATCAAATCGAGCAAGTCCAACTTCATCAAGGCCTATCAAGCACTAGACGCCAAATGTGGCAAAAACTCACTAATTCTCATTTGTGATGCACTCATTGGGCTAGTCACCCTTACTTATGAACCAGGGAAAACCTAAGAGAGCATACGTCCATATTCAAGAACGCCTACATCAACCTATGCAAAATGATTGAGGGTCTACCACCCAAGGAACATATCATGAACGTCTCAACCGGTCTGGCTGCAATACTATTCATAAAAAGTCTTTTACTTGACAAAATAATCTCTAGTCTTGTGTCAACCCTCTAAAATCTCCGGCCGTTCACCGTTAAAAACATGGCCTCCAGAGTCCTTCTGGAAGATTCAAGGCGTGTCTCAAACTTGTCCGAGTCCACCTACTACGCACTGGGACCACGGAGAAACTCCAAGCCAACTCCTCATGCAATCTGCCCCCATTTCAACGACGGAGGACAACGTCAATTCAAACCCCAAAACGCCTTACCAACCAGGAAAAATCTGCAGGATCAAGACCAAAAGGCCATCTCTGCACAAATAGAACGGCTGGATTGGGAAATCCAGGAACTTAGAGGATTGTTCTCCCTAAAAGCAGTCAAAGAAAACAAGGATGCTCCGGACAATGAAACTCCCGACAACAATGTCAACCTGACCACCAAACTGTACAATGACTTCAAAGACTACAGCTTCCTGGTCCAAGAGGAGGAGATGTACAGTCTCAACAACACAGATAACTCACCAAAGGAACTGGTCTACAAGTCGGACACCTCAAGGTCCACGGTCTACAACCTATCCCTGCTTCAAGCCTGCTTCAAGACGCGCAACCAATTCAAAAATAGCTGAACACATATGGGGGAAGTATATCCATCACACACGTTGGTAAACTGAACATTGGAGGCACCACCAGTAACCCAGTCTTCTACGCGCCCAATGGTCCCCGCAACCTCATATTGGCCACGCAACTAGAAGACCATGGGCTAAAAGTGGTACATAAACACCGCACCGTCCTGGTGAAACTGGGAAATCAAAACGTCTACCAATTCCCACGCCTTGGCAATCTATATGTGGCTCATCACCAGCCATTGTCAAGCTTCAACTTTGCAAAAGTGACCAATGCAAATCTTGACTG
Organism: Puccinia polysora; assembly: GCA_025617555.3. Taxonomy (NCBI): domain Eukaryota; kingdom Fungi; phylum Basidiomycota; class Pucciniomycetes; order Pucciniales; family Pucciniaceae; genus Puccinia; species Puccinia polysora. The sequence goes on along the minus strand of CM062617.1, from coordinate 34,346,733 downwards.
GCAAATTACTCTTGGTCACCCCTCTGACAACTACCTGAGAAAGTTCCTTTCACCAAACGACCTACCTCTCCCAGTACCCTTTCCCACTTCTGCTAAATGCAAAATTTGCTCACAATGCAAGATGCAGCGCTGACCGCACTCCAAAGAGCTACCTACCTCACTCAAACCATTCCACCGGTTACATCTAGATGTCCTCCAAATCAGCCCACCATGCAAACAGTTGGCCTCATACGTCCTGGCAATTATCAACAACTTCTTGCCCTTCAACCAAATCTACGTCATACAACACAAGTCCAATGTGGCAGACAAGATTGTAAGCTATGTCAATGAGATCAAGAACCATCTTGACATCATCCTGGCCTTTCTGCACTGCAACCGCGGCGGTGAATTCATTTCATCCAAGCTCTCCGCCTTCCTATCCTTGAACAGCATTGTGTTGGAGCAGGGACCGGCCAACTCACCTCAGACAAATGGATTGGCCAAATGGTTCAACAAAACTATCCTGACAAAGATGAGATGCACACTGGCAAAGTAATCAGTTGTAATCAACTACTGGGAAAAAGCAGCCCAGTACTCTTTGATGCTTATCAACCTGCTCCCCTCTGCCGCCCTCAAATGGAAGTCTTTAGTCAGCATGCTGCTTGCCACTAGCTCCACCATAGAGCCTGTGAGGGATATACTAACTCTAATACCCTTTGGACTGAAGGTACACATGCACGCCCATGAACAGTCTAAACTGGACGCTTGCTCCAAACCCCTCCTGTTCCTTGGGTAAAAACCCTACTTGGACGCCAGGAGGTTCTTTCATCCAACCAAGCGGCAGATCACGGTAAGCCAAGCCTTCATCCCTACCAGGGTGGCCTTCTCCTATGGCTCCACGTCATTGCTCAAAAAAGCCCTTTCCGCCCTCCCCCAGAGTGTACCTCTCACCTATACCGCCTCCAATCCGCCCACCACAACGGTGCACTTGCCTCCTGCAAAGAACAATAAAACCCGCGGGAGGAAAATTCCGGCTTTGGAGACCTGGATGCTGGAAACCCCAATCACTGAAAGCACGCCCCTGGAGGAGAACCCTGCGACTTGCCAGGAAATGGAGCCGCCTGACCTGGAAGGCACAACCCATGTGGACCGTGCCACCAAGAAAGGAGACGGGTACATACCCTACTATGAGAAGGCCCCAAAAAATATATCCTCGGACATCAATCCCACAGCCATTCTATCTCACTCACATTGAGGACAATGCAATAACCCAGACCCCGGCCCTATGGATGATGAACTACTGATGAGCAAGGTCATACCAGTCAAAAATTCAATGTCAGACCCGGGGGAGCGTCCACTGTGGATCAAATCAAGGACTGAAGAGAACAACTCACTTCTCATGCACAAAACCGGAATGGTGGTGCCAAGATAGTCGGATGACAAAGTAATTGGCGGCATGTGGCGGTTGCTTTGAAAAAAGAACAAGTTTGGGGAAGTCATGCGTTGAAAGTCCTTGTGGGTGTGCTTTGGGAATCATCAAGAACATCCTCAACACTATCTGGACACCTATTTTTCAGTCGGACAAAGTGAGTTGCTAAAAGTTCTACTGTTGGCGGCGGTCCAACACAACTGGAGCGTCTTCCAATTTGATGTGGAGACAGCCTTCCTATACGGAGAAATCAATGAAGTGGTTCACATTGCACAGGTCGCCCAATTCAAAGTTCCCAGAAAGGTGGACTGGGTTTGGCACCTCAACAAGTCGCTGTACAGGACAAAGCAAGCACCGCAATGGTGGCGGGCCCACATATCAAAAACCCTGTCAACAATTGGGCTGAATCCCTTGTACACATTCACATTGATGATGGCTTGGTGGTGGGGGAGAACCGCGGGGAGGTGCTGGAACTCTTGGATTTGCTGGGGGGCAACTAAAAGATCAAAACCCAAGAACATCCAACGCAACACCTGGGTTACACCCTGGACTGGAACAACAATGGCTCAGTAAAACTGCATCAATGTGACTTCAACCAAAAGGAACTAGCCAAATTTGGATTCAAAGATGCGAACATATTCAAAGCCCCAGATCCAATGAACATCATCAATTTAATCAACCAGGAGTCACCTAGCTACAATGTGAAAAAAACGCAGAAAGCACTAGGACACCTCATCCACCTTGCTACTCACAACCAACCGGATATTCAATACACAGTTCACCTACTCTCCCAGCATGCATAAAAGCCAACACAGGAATACTGGAAAATGGTGAAGCACTTGTTTTGCTACCTCAAGGGAACAAAGAATGTTGGCCTCATCTTCACCAAGTCAACGGGCCAGAACAATCAGCTGTGCGGATGGGCAGATTCCAATTACGGTCGCACTAATCTAACTCAGAAGTCCACCACTGGGTATGTGATCACGTTGTATGGCAACCCTATAAGCTGGACCACCAAGAAACAGACCATTATTGCCCAGTCAACCACCAAGGCAGAATTTGTAGCCATTAGCCACTGCGCCAAGCAGGTGAGGTGGCTCTCAACCCTCATCTTAAGCCTTGGGATTGCACTTAAAAAATCTAAGATTAAGAACAATAATCAAGGCCCCAACTTCATAAGCAAGGAGGCACAACTTAATCCAAACTCAAGGCACATTGAAATCCAGTTCCAGTAAATCAGGGACCTGGTACAAAAATCCCTCATATAAATCAAAAACACACCGTCAGACAACATGATTTCCAACATTCTGACAAAGCCCCTTGGCTATGTGAAGATAATTCAAGCCAGGCTCCAACTCCACCTGACCTTGTCAGAGTCTAGGAGGAGTGTTAGCTAGAGACTCCAAGATCCCAGTGCGCGCACACAGCGCACCAACCACGGTCACCTCCCAGCTCAAGAAGAAGAAACCCACATTTTACCATTGAATCATCCCCTCATCATCTCTACCAACCAACCCTCTCATCCACCGGCTACTTTCAAGATTGATTCCAACCCCACCAGCAAACAACCCTCAACTCAAGTTGCAATCTAAGGGAGGAGCAAAGACAAACCCCAGTCAAGACCTTAGGTTCTGTCCAACACCACCCCCTGCCAGCAACTATTGACTTGAGCTCACCTGCTGGTTGTCAAGTGCAGGTAATTACCGTTGTTTCCAAATTGACTCTTGTCTTGTTTTTGTTCATTGTTAAATTTCTATCACTCACTCTATCTTGTCTTGTTCACTTGTTGATAGTTATACTGCTACAAGAGTTTATATGTGTGGTTAAATAAACAGTCTCAAATAAAATCATAAAAGATTTCTTCCAACCTCAAATTCAATGAAAAATAACCACTTTCATCTATATCTTCTCAATTGTTTCCTTGGTCTCCTTTCTCATATTCCATTCAATTGTCCTCTTTAGAACTAACCACTAAATTCTTATTCACCCAGAGTGAGAACCTTATTTCATTCCGGTTTCATTGTCTTTCCTTGTCATTATATTTTTTCTTGATTAATTCTTTATTTTCTTAGACCTTTGGTTCGTGAAATCAAGATATTTGAGCTCTTTATGAAGTGGGTAGATAAATTTCTGGGTAATGATTGAAATAAATCAGCAACTGTACTTGCATGTACTTTTTTCAAGCCAAATATGACACTAATGGAAAGTCTTTAGTTGTTCTAATTAAATTTTAAGATATTTCAACATCTATTATATTACTAAGAACCCAGTGAAAAGCTGAAATGAAAATTAATTTTAAATTAAGCAACAGAAATCAAACATTAAAAATACTTGAAAACATGCCACATTCAAAAAAAAAATAGAAAGTTTGGTACAATAAATTGTCTTTCTCATTGATTATTTCTTGAAGTAGGATGAAAAGGAGAAGATTAGATACAAACAGATATCATATTTTTTGAGGGAATCCATTTTCTTATGCCCCAAATCTTATAAATCATGGAATTTCACATCTGTGTGCCATTGTAACCCTCTGCTGCTACATGGAAAAATACATTATTTCACAGTTGTTTCAAGAATTCATTTTTTTCAATTCTGACACTTCAGTAACGTAGCTGGGGTTGATAGACTTTTAAAATAGATTCTATTTAATTTTGGGGGCATTACTCCCCCTCCCTCTAAGAATTTAATAAAAAAATTAAAAAAATCCACAAAAACCAATTGTTCAATGGGTTTTTGGATCCTTATTTTGGCTATTGTATGAATTTTTTTTATTATTTCAGCAATAAGAGTTTTGAGGAAAAAACTGGAGATCTTTCAATTTTTTTTTCAGATTTTTTGGATGTATATTTTTAGCTTAAAACAAAATTCTTTCAAAAACCAAACAAATCAAGGGAACCAAAGTTCTCATTGGACATTTTCATCCTTTTATTTTTTTATTTCAGTTTTTTTAGTAATTGAAGCCAACAGAGATCTAAGAAAATTGGAAAAGGGACTTCTAAAATTTATTTAGAGTATTAGGGTGTATCAATATTAACCAAACCCTCTATTTTTTTAATGGTGGGTTTCAACTCACATTGGGAATTTCAAACCCGCCATTAAAAATAAAAAAAATCACTTATTTCACATCAGACGTTTCAAATTTAACATGAAATAAGTGGGTTTTTTCAAAAGAAGTATTTAAAGGCTTCTGCCACCTGTCCACATCATCCACCCCTGGCTTCCCAACTCCTTCCTCATTGCAAATTTTTTTACCTCCAGCCTCATCATAAAAAGATTCACCACTCTAATCACTTTATCACTCTCATCATCACTCTCATCAATTTATCACCCTCCTTACTTAATCACTCACCACTTTATTGCTCTCATTGCTTCATCGCTCTCATTTCTTCATCTCTCTCATTGCTTCATTTCCCTCATTGCTTCATTAATCTCATCACTATAACTCCAACAAGAACTTGTACCTCCAATCTCTTCCAAAGAATCCAATCATTGTTTTATTGTTCTTATCACTTTATCAATCTCATCACTTCATATCTCTAATCACTTTATCTTTCTAATTACTTTAGCCCTCTCATCACCTTATTTCCCTTACTCTTTCCAAATGGCCCCTAAGCAAACCTCCCCCCGCAAGTCCACACAAAAGTCCAACACACCAAAGCAAACATTTCCAAGGAACTCCACAAAAAAAATCCTCCCACACCAGCTTCCAAGGGCTCAAAAAATCCTCCCCCATCAGCTTCCAAGAGCTAAAGTCAGCCCAAGAGAGCTGATAACATCATCCTGGTCAACTAGGAGAAGGATAGGACATTCACCAATAGTGGTTGAGGGATTGAAAAAAAAACCCCAAAAAAAGGAAAAAGTCAGTCAAATGGACATCATCAGTGAACCAAGATTGAATCAAAAAAAATGAAACCCAACCTTGGACTTGATCCCAGGTTCACCAGAAATGGGATCACGGATCTAAAAAAAAACAAAGAAAAAAAAAATAAAAAACATCACGTCAGCACTCAAAAAAAAAAAAACTTGGGACAGAGGATAGAAATGAGATGTTTTTCATCCGTGAAGAAAAAGGGGAAGAACTCAAAAGAAGAAAAGAATAGAAAATGAAAAAGATGAACAGGAAGAAATAGAAATAGCAAACACTTTCTCTTAGGAGTTAGCACACCGCTTTTGAATTGGATTTGAAGTTTGGCAAGAATTTGACAAAGAGATTCTTTGAGTTATTCTAAAATAAATGGGTGATAATAGTTTGATGTGCGGCCAAAAGAACGGAGGTTTGGGGTACACAGTCTAGAGGAAGTTCTGAAAATCCAAACCGTACAAAAAATTGAACTGGGACTTGAGGGCAGAAAAGTGAGGCAGAGAATAAATGGAACAAATCACTTCCCAATTGAGTACAAGGGAGGAGGGGGAGCATGATGGAAGCATACAATCATCACTTTATAATTGTGTCAAACCAGGACCATCTCAGTCAGGTTGATCTGAATGTCAAACACCAAACTTTTCTCTTCCTTCCAAAAGTCTAATTTCAACTCTCCCTTCTGAAGATCCCAGACTTTGATTGTCTTATTGTACCTGGACAGCAGAATTGAAGCAATTAGTTGGAGGGTAATAAAAAAAATGTGATGAATTTCTATGATTGGGGTTGACTCACAATCCTGAGACTAGTCAATGATGATCAAAATCAACGTCAAGCGTTCAAACCAGATCCAATTGGCCCAGAAGGGTCATCAAAGACTGGCTTTTATTCATGTTGAAAACCTTGATTGTCTCATTTTTTGAGCCGGTGAGGACCAAACCTTGAGATTCAATCAACTTCAGGCAGGCCAAACCTCTCAAATGTCCTTTGAATTTTTGAATCAATCAATCACTCCCAAGCTCCCAAAACTTCATCATTGAATCCCCCAAGGCGGTTAATAATCCTCTAGATAGCTTGGAAATGTGCTCATTATAATTCTTTCAACATTTTCAGAAAAATAGTGTTCTCAGTAAAATATTGTAACATATTGAGGCTTGCAGTATTGCATCAAGTTTGAAGCAAATTGCTGACCTCCATATCCATCTTTGCCAGTCTACAAGCTTTGCCAAAACCTACCAACAGTGGCGCAGCCACAGTTCCCAATTGCAGACCTCTTTCTTGGCCACCACCATTAATGATGGGTTCAAGCCTCACCCTAGGACGCCATTGGATTTAAGCAGCCCTAACACCTTTGGGTTCATAAACCTTGTGGGAACTCATGCTTAGAAGATCTATCTGAATCTTTTCCACGTCAATGGGGGTTTTTCCAACAGCCTGGGCAGCGTTTGTATGAAAAAGACACCTTTGTGACTAGGCACAATAGCACTGATCTCTTTCAATGGTTGAATCACGCCAATCTCATTGTTGACGGCCATGATTGAAACCAGAATGGTATCTGGCCAAATTCCTTGGGCAAGTTCCTGAAGTTCAAAAAGACCATTTTCTGTGGTAGACAAACCCAAGAATGGAGTGAGAAGAAATCCAATGGGGAACAAGGAGGGAAATTGACTCACTTTTGACAGGTAAATAGGTGACATCAAAACCCTTGTCCTGGAGCACCCCCAAAAATCCTACACACACTTGTGTTCTGGCTGATTGGTGATGATATGCCAATTGTGTTCCTATCACCAATAGGAGAAATAGAAACATAAGAATCAACTGACTAAAAAAAAAACTAGTGAGAAAAGGTGTGTGTTCTGGCAAAAAATCAGAACTTGTAAAATCTGCTGACGCCTTTGATGGCAATGTTGTTGGTTTTGGTAGCACCAGACGTGAAAAAAATATCTTTGGCGCTGGAACAAATCAGTTCAGCCACATGACTCCAAGAAATTTTGACTGCTTCAAGGATGGATAAGTGTGGATGGGAAGGATGAGGAAGGAGGGATTGGAAGAGATGGCTTATGGAACCGGTGATGATTCAATCACCTTGAATCTGTAAGAAATAGATTGAGTCCTTATGACCCTTCAAGGTCCTGGTGATTTTTTTGACATCTTTCCATCTTGAATTGAGAATACAGCAAGCCCTATAGAGTTTCAACCCATCCAAACTGGTGGTTGAGTCAACGGGGTTGAGAGGATTAAGATCATATTGAGCGGGGGATGAATGCTCTGGGGACCAATGGGTAGCATGAGGTAAATAAGGAATGGGGCCACTCTCCAGCTCCAAGGCTGGGTTCACAGCTCAAGAATGATGATGATTAAAAATTGGATTTGCTTGAGGAGAGGAAGTAGTCTGATCCAATAGAGGGTTTTTTAGGGTAGTGACGGTGGTGGTGGTGGTGGTGATGATGGTTGAGGAGGAGGGGGAGGAGGGGATTGGAAGAAATGAGTTTGAATCACCCAATAGTTGAATCAAATCACCCAATAGTTGAATCAAATCACCCAATAGTTGACTCAGCCTAAAAAAGATTTGAGTTTTACCTGAGCCAATGGATCAATAGAATTCCATACTATTCTGCCTCAAGAGGGTGGGGAGTGGGGAATGAGGTAGGGGGACGGGTAAAGGGTTAGGGGATGAGGAGGGGGGATAATGGGAGGGGAAAAGGGAGGATTGAGAGGATGGTTGAGGATCTTGTCAATCAAGTGAACTGATGGAGGATTCTTCCAAGATTCGATTCAAGGTGTAATTCAATGGATTGTACAGATGGAGATGTGAAAATTGATAGAGATGTGTGTGATGCAATGGAGATGCAAATGGTATGGATTTTCTGATGTGGATGGGTGTTTTACATGTGATGGATGGTGGATGGTTGATGACCCATAAATGGCGGGTTTAATGGCGGGTTTGATGTTTTAAATCTGCCATTTCCATGAAACCCGCCATTTTGAAATACACCAGTTAGGGGGTATGTGTATTGAAGAAACCCGCCATCAAAAATGGCGGGTTTGGTCAAAAGAAATGGCAGGTTTGGTCAAAAGAAATGGCGGTTTCTATTGCCAGGTTTTCTAACTTTTATACGCCCTATTTGGATACATTATTTTACATTAAAAAATTCCTTCAAATAACCAAAAAGTTCACATTTCTAATTGAACTTTTTTCTCCTTTTGTTTGCCTTTTTGATTATTTTTTTTGGTGATTAAAGCTTTTAGAAAGTTATAAAAAATATTAAAGAGAATTTTAATATTTCTTTCCTAATTATTGGATGTATCCTTGGGCTCCAAAAAATTAATAAACCATAAAAACACTTCAAATTAACAAATCCATGGAAATGTTTTGTTTTACATCTGGAATAAAAATTTCCATGAAAGAACTTTAGAATACAATCAAAAGACTCAATTAAAAATTTTTCTGCCTGCTGGTCACATTTTTGACCACTTGAATTATATATGACAGTGAGCATAATTCAAAAGAAAGGGATGGTCTCTCTTTAATTATCCTTTCTTGATTTTCTTTCCTGAAAAAAATCATGATTATCTGTAATATTTGAAGCAGCAGATTTAAAAGGATAATTTAAAGCTTCCCAAAAATTAATATTTGGTAATTTCTCAGGCCCTATGTGTTTCTCAAAAGCCAAACCAAAAGCATAATAAACCCCTTTTGGGTTTTGGAACCTTCTTTGATCCCTTTTGCATGCATAAATTCAATATGACTCAAAAAATTATTTGTGGGCACTGGGCCCATCTTGGAGCCCTCCAATTATCTTATAAGCCATCCCCTTGACCTCTTCCATTCCCCAATCACCCCACTCCTTCACCAGGCCCATCCTCAATTATCACATCTAATCAAACTATTGATTCAAGAACTCTTTTTCCTTCTTCATCTACTCAAACTCCTGATTTCACCCCTCTTTCCCCTTCCCCTGAGCTATCATATAATCAAAATGAGGAGCTTTTTGAGCCTATCCAATCATGGGCAAAGTCTCATGAATATGTCATATCTACTAGAGTATCTAATTTGAAGAAACATACCTACACTTATCCATGTGATAAATCTGCCTAATATAAACCAAGCAAAGATACCCCAACTTAAAAAATTCACAAAAGACCAATTTTCCTTTCATATTTTTGGCCAATTCTTCCAAAATATTTGGTTTCTGGCTGTTAAAGTCTATATTTCCAGACCACAACCATTTACCTTCTAATGGCCCTTCCACTCATTCAATCCACAGAAGAATTCCAGGGAAGCAAAAACACATGGTTGAACATTTAACCAAAGCTGGAATTTCACCCTTAAATATTTTAAACTATCTTATAAAAATCTCTTCATCACCTATCCATACAAATACTAATACCATTCATTAAAAAAGAGCACAAATACACAAGAATGAACTTGATGGAAGATTTTTAATTGAATCACTCATACTGGAACTCTGTGATTCTTCTTTTTCCTAAAAAATGAAAAATGTGGATGTTCAAATCACTTATTTATTCTTTTCACACCCCAACTCCATGAAGCTTCTCAAAAAATTTCCCAATCCTATGATGATGGACTTTACATACAAAAAAAAACAATTTTGTAATGCCCCTTCTTCATATTGTTGGAGTAAAAAAATTTTCAAGAAGTTTCTCAGTTGCTTTCTGTTTTTTATCTCAAGAGAAACAAGGAAAATATGAATGGTCTCTTACTCAAACTTTTGATATTTTAGAAGATCACAAACCCAGTGTGATTTTTATAGAAAAAGAACAAGCAATTGTTAGTTCCATTGAAAAAGTTTTTCCTTCCTGCATTTATCTTCTCTTACTCTGGCACATTTCCATAAAAATTCAAAGCCATTTTGGGAAGCACTTCAAATCTGAAGATGAATGAAAGCTGTTCCAGAAAAAATGACATAAGTTGGTCCATTCCAACTCTGAATCAAGAAATCAGGAAAAATTCAAAAAAAACTTTTTCTTATCTGGAATTCTACCAGTTCTTACAACCTTATTCAGAATCTGATTCCTCTCAAAATAAAATTTTTCTTCTATTTGGCCAACAAAAACTATCAATTTGGAAAGACAAGTACCTCCAGAATAGAAGTCCTAAACTCCTACATTAAACATTTCATCAATTCTTATATTGGCTCTTTCTATAATTTAGTTCAAAATATTTAGGGTTCCATCACAATACAAAACCATGGGAGAGCCATTGAAGCCTCTTAGAAACAAATGAAGCATCTCATTGGTTTACATCACTGTTTGCATCATTTTTCTGGAAAAATCATCCACTTTGCCCTTGAAAATATTCATTCATTCCATGAATTTACTGAATCTTCCACAAATTATATAAAGTGTGATTACTTTTCTTACATGGGTATACCATGTATTTACAAAGCAAAATTGGCTATCAGAAAGGTTGAAATCTTCTAACATGAATATTTTCATCCTCAATGGCATGTCAAAGCCCCCTTCTCAGTAAGTTCTTTTCATTTTTTTTTTGATTCAATCTCAAATTAATAATTTCCTTATTTATTACAATTTTTCTTTCTTTGTTTGACTCTGAACCCTGATTTAAAAAAAGAATCAGACAACCTTGAACTTCCATTGAACATAAGTAATAAAAAAATATATCTCACTGAACCATTTGAAAAATTCTGCAAGTTTCCAGCTGGAGAACAGAAATATCATCTGGGTGAAAGCAAAAACCTATAAAGTGGAAGATATCAACTGAATCTGATTCAAGAGCCCAATTCAACTCCAAGATCCAAAGCAAGAGGAAGAATCAAAGGAGATGCCAATAATTTTAAGAATATCTCTCGGTCCTTAAGTACAATATATCCATCCTGTTTTGGATATTTCAAAAACCCAAGAGGAGAGGAAGGCCAATGAATAAGTTCATAGCAAATTCGCAGTACAGTGAACATTTTTGGTAAAAAAATTATATCAACTTTCATAATTAATAATTTTTTTCTATGTGTGAATGTTTCAAGAAATTGGAAGGGCATAAATGGAAAGGACAAGGTAAGAAAGAAGGAGGAATAAGAGGAAGAGGTAAATTTTTAACAATTCTTATTCTTTCTGCAATGGATTTTTTTAAGGAGTCCTTGCCATCTTTTATAACACAGGATGTATTTCTGGCTGAAGAGGAATATTTGGAAGATGAAGAGGTACCAGATTTGGATGATGCAGAAGATTAATTAGATGAAGAGCTGCCAGATTTGGGTTTTTTTAAGATGGTGAGCTTTCATTTGTGTCATTTTTTTGTTGATTTTTTGGATATTATTTTTGATTAATTATTTCATTCAAACATTTGTGAATGAGAAGGTTTCTTCTCATGAATAAAATCCTGGGGAAAGAATCAAGAGGCACAAGATATCCAATGAAGATGGTTATGTGCCTTAAGATCCTGCTGGAAGGAAAGTATTAGCACAAACAGTAAAAGAAATGCGTGAGAAAGTGAGTACACAATTTTTTCTCATTTTTTATTTTTTTCTGAGATTTTCCTCTAGGTTTCCTGCACATTACCTTACTCTTCATCTGGAATATTTGACCAATTCCCAATTGAAGAAGTGATTTTTTTCTTTACACCATATTTTATTTTGTAAAAAAATTCCAATTTTTGGTTTTAGTTCCCATTAAAATATTTTATTTCCTAAAAACAGCCATTCCACATATATCATATTTTCAAGATGTTATAGGGGATGTGAAATGTTGCTTTAGAGAAGCAGCCATCTCTTTGGGGAGGAAATCAGAAGACTGGATTAAAATAAGGAAATAAATGGTGAAAGAGCTTTTTTCAAACCCAATCTTCAAGGAACCAAGGTTACTGTTTGAAATCTGGGGTGAAATTCCCATAAAGAAAGAGGGCAAGTGAACCACCTTTGTGTGACAGCTCCTATTACTACATGGATGAAATTTACATGCCATGGTATCCTTCTGGCTGAAAAAAACAAGTTTCCAGTGGTTCTGTTTTTTTCTGTACGGTGTTTCATTTATCAGTATCCATATTCATACTATATTTCTTGATTTTTTGAATGAATTGTACAAGGGGTAGCTATACATCAAAAAGATCTGTAAAAAATACTAAGCAGCTATTTTTTATTTTTTGAATTTCTGAATGCTTGAATCACCAAAAAAAAATAATTCAAAATGCAAACAAAAACATCCAAAAATCCAATGAGAAGATTTAATTTTTTGAATGTGTTGGTTTTTGAGAAATTGTTTAAGGTAAAAGAATACATCCAAAAATTCTGAGAAAAAGAGGAAAAATGTCTTTAATGGTTTCTTTCTATTCATAAAATCTTGAATCATCATAAATAAATAATCAAGAAGGAAAAAAATGGATCCCAAATTCCAATGAGAAAATTGAATTTTTTGTTTTTTGAAGGAAATTTTTGAGTTAAGATAATACATTCAAAAATTCTGGAAAATAAAATGAGAATTCTCTTTAAATGTTTTCCTAAATTTATGATACCTTCAATTCCAAAAAATAATCAAATCAATTCAAAAATAAAAGAATGCAAATGTCCAATGAGAAATTGGACTTTTTTGTATTTTTGACTTGTTGAAGGAATTTTTTAAGGTAAAAGGATACATCCAAAAAATCTTGTAAAAAAAAAACGGAAATATCTTTTAATTTTTCTTGAAATTTCTGATGGCTGACATAAATAAAAGAAATTGATTAAAATGCCCAAAATAAGGATTCAAATACCCATTTAAAAATTGATTTTTGCAGAATTTCTTAATTTTTTGATTATATTATTGCAGTGGTTCTAATCCCCCCCAAATTACAAATATTTATTTGGAAAGTTTATGAACCCCAGCTGTGGGAATGCCGCTTCCAAAATCAAAAAAAAAATTGAAATGAGCGTGAAATAAGGTATTTGTCTGTGTAGCAGCAGAGGCGCACAATGGCCTGCAGACATCAAATTTAATGATTTAAGGGATTGGAGGCAAGAGAAAATTAATGCCCTAATGGATAGTAAATTGTAAATTATAAAGGGTGATGATAAATTCACAACTCAAATGAGTTGTGTGGCATTTTAAAAGACTTAATGCAAGCCGTGTAGCATTCAGACAACTTGAGTGTAGTTGTGAGGCCCTCACACAGCAGTCTGGTGCCGTGTGGCACACAGCCTGACCACAATTGAATCTTGTGGGACAAAAAAATATAATAATAATAATAATAATAATAAGGGTGATGTTAAATTCACGGCTCCAACCTTGTGGTAGTTGTGTAGTTCCCTACGCGGCTCAAATGAGCTGTGGGGGCCCAAAGACAACTACAAAGGGCCCTTTAAAACAGGCGCAACCCCCAGGGGTTGTGTAGGGGCCGTGTAACCCTCGTACATTCCTCAAATGAGCTGTGTAACCTTGCACACCGCTCAAATTGGCCGGTTTTGGGGGTGCACAACCCCCCAGAAGCGGTGCCAGAATTTTGGGCACCCCCTGGACCACACTTGGGTTCTGTCAACCCAAATATGGGATTAAAGCATACTTTTTGGGACTTTTGATCCACAACTAGCAATCACAAAGACACATTAAAGTGAAAACCAAGTGAAATTCAAGTGAATAATCATAAATCATATAAAAATCTGCAAACAATTCTTTCTCAACTCAAAAGTAGGCAAACTGTGTTTGATAAATTGAAAGTTGGATTGAATACTGAAGTATACCATTGCATTTTTTTGCATGGGAACAGTGGCAAGCCCTCCTTCTTCTCACATGACTGTGTGGAAGGTCTAAATTGATATTTCCATCAACAAAGCTTTGGAAGAAGCAAAAAAACGATTTGGGTAATGAAACATTGGAAGCCCCAATTGCATCCTCATCAAGGGTGACAATTGAGGAACAAACGTTTTTCACAAATGGACATGACTGCTGGTGGTGAGTATCATTTTATGTTACCTGTCTTTGAGTTATTTAATTTGATTGAAACTGAGGGGTTCATGTAACTATGAAACTATGACTTAACCAATGAATGTTTACTAGATCCACTTGAACCACCTACCTTAAGAGCTTTTCCTACTAGGGAAAAGGCACAAAACTATTGTCAAACATGGGCAATGAAGCATGGTTACGCTTCAACAGTTTTCAACTCAAAGTTTGACCAATATGTGATTTAGCCTGTGATAGACATGGTTCCTATTCAGGAAGTCTTCTTACCAATAAGTCTCTACAAACTCGCAAAAGGAAGGTTGGGTGCAATTTTTCAATCCATGCAAGTTGCACAAAGGTGTACCCCTTGTGGCGCCTCTCCTAAAAAGAAAACCAACATAAACATCAACCATCTGAACATCCCTCTGTGCATGCTCAACTGAGGACAATCTTGGGGGTGGCCTCAGAAAATCTAGTAGAAGGCATGAATGATGTGCTCAATAAATTACAACTAAAGAGAAAATTGAGCAAGATTGATGGGTGGGATTATGTTGATGACCAAAAAATCTATAACACTAAGCAGAAGGTCACACTTGCAGAACTAAAGGGAAAAAGTGTTATGGAGGTGCTATATGAGCACCTTGAAGAAACAAGTTGGATTCACTGGTCAAATTTCAGTTGAGAGGGTCACTTGGAGGCCCTGTACTTAGTACATCCAGATGCAGTAAAGCTTTCAAAAAAATTCAATCATATTGCTATGTTGGATTGTAATTATAAAATAAATAAGTGTGAAAACCCACTATTGCATGTTGTACGAATGACAGACAATTTCAAAACTTTCACAAATGCTCTTGTTTTTGTAAAAAAAGAAACATTTGAGTTCTACAGTTGGTCTGTAAATTCATTAAAGGAGTTGTTTTATGATCCTGAGAGACTTCCAAAAGTCTTTGTGACAGACCATGAAAAAGCTCTGATTTGTGCAATTGAAACTAGTTTCCCAGATTCATCAAGACAATGTTGCACTTTGCACTTGTCTAAAAACATACAAGGAAACTGTAAAGTGTGCTTTTTTAATGAAGTTGAAGGATGGAAAAGCTTTATGAATCTGTGGGCAAATTATGGTGCCTCAAAGACCAAGGAGGAGGCAGAGGTGAATGATGCGGAACTCAGAGTAGGTCCTAATTAATGCTTCTTATTCTTCCTAGATTTGGGTTCTGACCTTTTGACTTGTATAGTGTTTCTTGAAAGACTATGAGGATGTACTCAAGTGTATGTAAAATAACATTTTCCCTATCAAAGAGATGTTTGTAACAGCGTGGACTTGTATAAACCCAGATTTTTGAAACAAAAAAACTTCTTGGGATGAAGGGGCCCATTCAACTCTTAAACAATTCCTTGAAAACTCTTTGGGAAACCTGTTGGATTTTTGGAAAAGCCTTGACCAAACAGAGTAAAATCAAATTACTTCAGTTCATGCGTCACTTTATAACTCTCAAATTAAGTTTGGGACAGTTCTTCCACCTGAAATGTTACCATTGGGTTACAAATTGTCTTTATAGGAAATCCATCTTTTTAGGGATCAATTCAAGAAGTTCAAACGTGATCATGATGGCAACTTCTGCACCAAGTCATATTTACAGATTATGGGTTTGCCCTGTTCCCACCAAATAGGTGAATGTCTAGCATTCAGAGGATCCATTGTACCTTAAGATGTTCATCCTCAGTTGAGGTTGGACTATGACCCTTGCAGTTCTAGTTCTCTAAGTTTGCTGAAGTTGGATTGTTCAAATCACTATGTGATTAATTCTTTTTGATCAATGCTTTTTGATTAATGAATAAAAATTCACTAATGCTTGATCCTTTTGAATTTTTCAAGTGTGATGTCAATGGCATGCTAAGCATTACTCAGTTATGTGAAAATGTCAATGCAATGATCTTGGAATCTCCAGATCATGAGCAAAGCAGACTATGGAATTATATCATTCAGAAGATTACAAAAAATTGATCAAAGCCAAGACTTGAACCTAAAGTCTTATGATCAAGTAGGGGCAGGTCAAAATTGACAGATATGCGGCAAGAACCATCTTGGTGTGAGCTTGTTGAAAAAAAACTCAAGGGGGAAAAAAGAAATAGAAGGGCTTCAAACAAGAAAAGACAAAAGATTTTAATTCTTTTCTTTTGAGATATGTACATTTTTTTGGTTTAATAAACTTAGTTACTAACTAATGATGAATTGTTAGTCAAAGTTGTAAAAATCTGAATCTGAATTTCATAGTTAAGAGAAAGAGACTGAAAGTGAATTGGGATCACTTAAATTGGAATCAGAAAACCCCTCAGAGGAACAGAACATGCAGCAAAGCTCAAGAAGAAGCTCATCTTTGGTGAGTTTTCATTTCATTGATCCAATTAAAGAAATGAATACTAAGTTGTTTTTAATGATAGGAACCAAAAATAAAATACCTCAATCAAATACCCAAGAAATTCAATAAGTTCTTGGGTGAGTTTTGGGATCCAATTGGAGATGGGAATTGCCAATTTAGATTCATTTCTAAATCTCTTGGTTATGAAGAAAATGGTTGGTTTAAAGTTAGGAAGGAAATGATTGAAACATTAGAGAAACATAAAGCATGCTACATTAAGATGCCTGGTGGTTCAAAGGAGGTTGAAAAGATTAAACAATGACTTTATGTTGAAGATATCAATGAAAAGATTCCCTCCTTGAAATTGCTGGCTAAATTGGGCATGGGTCAAATAATTGCAGAAACATATTCCAAACCTATATGTTTCATTTCATTGGAGTAATGTGATACTTATACTCCAATGAAAAATTGTGTTACTGATCAATCAGATCCATTTTCATTTCCTTTTTAAAAAATAACCACTGGTTTCTATTAGTACTTGAGGGAGAAATGATTCCAATCCCCCCCATTGTAGCAAAATCACGTTCCTTGATTTCTAAAAAAGCCTCTGGTCGGGTTGATCATCTCAAAGATCAACTGCAAATGTATTCTAGATTTTTATAGACTTTGACTTCATTTCATCATTGGGTTTCATATAAATTTTAATTCTAATGCAGCTGACAAGTTCTATTAATATAAAGGATTATCACATTTTTAACATCATCATGTTGAGTGTTTTGAGTTAAAATTATTATATTGAGTGTTTTGAATGAGAGTTTAATGGTACGTGAGTTCAACTGGTTTTGGGCTGATTCCATCACAAGCTTAACTTATGTTAAGCTTGGGATGGGATCATCATAAAACAAGTTGAACTTGTTTTTTTGGTGTTTTTACTTTAGGGATTTTCAAAAGACTTGTATTCTTTGGGGACTTCTACTTTAGGGCTTTTCAAAATACTATTTACCTCCAGCTTCATCATAAACAGATTCACCACTCTCATCACTTTATAACTCTCATCATCACTCTCATCAATTAAACACCCTCATCACTTGATCACTCACCACTTTATTTCTCTCATTGCTTCATTGCTCTCATTTCTTCATTGCTTCATCTCTCTCATTGCTTCATTGCTCTCATTGCTTCATTGGTCTCATCACTCTACCTCCAACCTCATCCAAAGGATCTAATCATTTTTTTATTGCTCTTGTCACTTTACCGCTCTCATCACTTCATATCTCTCATCACTTTATCTTGCTTTTCACTTTATCCCTCTCATCATCTTATCACCCTTACTCTTTCCAAATGGCCCCTCAGCAAACCTCCCCTGCAACTCCACACAACAGTCCAACACACCAAAGCAAACATTTCCAAGGAACTCCACAAAAAACAATCCTCCCCCATCAGCTTCCAAGGGCTCAAGCAATCCTCCCCCATCAGTTTCCAAGGGCTCAAGTCAGCTCAAGAGAGCTGATAACATCATCCTGGTGAACTGGCTCAAAATTTACTCAAACTATGATGCCTGCTTTTGATCCAAAAATGAAACACGTGTTGGCCAACCTCCATCCGCTAAGGTCAATGGTTATCTCCTCATGGCCAATGAGCTCAAGAACAAAACAAAAGGTAGGCTGGAGCTGTAATCCAAAAAGATGAGAGAGCAATTCAAGAATTATTGACCCAATTAAAAAAAGGCCCACTCCATGTCAATCTCCACTGGCTTTGGTATCACCAACTCTGACAAAGCCAAGGGAGTCAACTCTGTGGTTGATAAGTTGGACTTCATTTTTAATTTTTATATTTAAATGGATGAAATATTTGGAATGAAGGCCAACATCACTCCTTTAGCGGCTTTTGATTCCCAAAAATCCAATTCAGTCCATGCTGAGGACTTGGCTTGGGATGCCCAGCCTAGAAATGGTAATCCTGAAGAAAAATTTTCCTTGGAGTGGCCCCCATCTGATTCCAAGGAGGATATTAAAATGCAATCATCTCCAATCATGTCCACTTCTGTGTTGGTTGATGTGTCAAACCACACCTTGGACCCCTCCCCTGCTTCTATGGATTGCTCTATTCCTGGGTTAGCAGATCTCATCAACCTTGGTGATGCAGAACAAGATACTCCTAAGTCTCCATTAACCTCAACATCTGTTCAAGTAAGGAACCATTCTCTTTTCTCTTCTGTCTTGTTAATCCTGACTGATTTAGATTGTAAAAAAACAGGCTCATCCATTCCAGAATGGCCAAAACATCAAGCCAATGGGGCCTCCCACATTGCTTCCAAACACCAGTGACAACTTTCAGACTCAAACCTCCTCTGACAAGGGTAAGAAAAAGGCCTCCCATTCCATCAATATCAACCCCAAAATTCATCAAAAGAGGAGAAACACTTGTGGTTTTTTGGGATTTGAAGAAATCATGGAGGAGCAGGATTCATGTAAGTCCATTGGTTGAATATACTTGCTTTCAAAACCATGCTCATTGCTTTTCCCCTGCAAAAAACAGTCAAATCACAAATTGAATCCTAAAAACTTGAGCTTGAAAAGAAAAATTGGGATTGTCAACTGGCCATGGATGTTTAAAAGAAGAAAGAAAAGAGTTTGGCTCATCTACAAAAATGGGATGCTGAGTGGAAGTTGAAACAGGCTGAGCTAGATTTTCAAAAAGAGGAAAAGGAGAAGGATCAAAATCAAGCCCAACTGGAAAAGAAGAGGGAACAACTTGCAACCAACAAAAAGGATAAGGTATCCGCAGCCTTGGCTTGCATTGGTAGCAGTATAACAGTAGATGAGATACAGCAGATAACTCAAATGCTGGGCTTGTAAATATATTTGCATGGGTGAAAGAAAAACAAAAAAATTATTTTTGATTACAACATGTGAGATTATTCTTAACCCCACCAATATACAAATATTTTTTCTTTTTATTTATATTTTTTTTTCTAGAGTAAATTTGGCCATTATTTAAGTCCCTACAAGTGTTTCTAGTTGTTTTATTAATTTGAAGTGACATGGCCATTCTGGTATGGGTTGCTGTGTCCACATCAGGAAAGGTACAGTGCTTGTACTTATTTGCTTCCAAAACCATTTTGACTATACCTTTCTGCTTGAAATGAATTCCAAAGCCAAGGTCCTTAAAAACAAATTGGCCATCCAATACTTGATATTTGTCCGTATTTTCAATAATTTGACCATTTGATTTCTTTGTTGGAACCATGAGTTAAAAGGAGTAGCCAACGATGTTGCCTTTGTAAATATGAGGAGAGTTGTAAAAAGAATCCAAAGTGAAAGTGATGTGTGGGGAGCAATCAAAAGGTGTAGGCTTGGAACCAAATTCCAACAAAGAGAAAGAGGGGATGTTGTTGTCCTTCATGGCATCATGGTCTGCTTCAAAGGAAAGTTTGACCAACTTGCAAAACATTTGTCCTAGAATTTGGGATACTTTCTTGGCCTTAAGGTTGAAGAAAGCATACTCAAGGAGAAGATCTAATGGATTATTTCTTCACATAATGTCCAAATAACTCTGAAGGTTGCATCAGTTTTTGCCATCAAAATTCCCACATTTTTCCGCCCAAGATCTTTAAGGACAAACTGGGTTGACAAATCTTTTTGACTGGTGAAGGAAAGTTGTCACAAATTTGATTTCCTTCTTGTCTTGGTCAGAAGTTTTCTCCAATGGGAAAAATTCAATTATTGCAAACAGGGCTCAATGATCAGATCAATTGAAGGCAATCACTTTTCCACAGTGGAAGAAATGGAACTTTTTGATTGTTTTTTTTTGCTTGCTCAAACTCTTCCTAGGTTGGTTTTTGACTATTCTTTTTCTTTTTGGCAGCAATTGAAGGGTACAGATACAAAGGATGCGGTTTCCAACCAGACCAGACCACCTTTTTATTAATAACTTCATCAGAAATCTCCAAAGATATTTTGGAATATCTCATTTGATTCTTCTTTTGGCAAGCAGCCCCACTATTCCCACCTCTCTGTATGTTTTTCAAGCCATCTCCTTCCATCTTGTTCTCTCCCAATCCTATACTTAGATTGGGGTGAGGAACAAGAATAGATTAAAATGTTTGCTTAAACTTTTGAGGTGGTGTGAGAAGAATAGGATGTTCCCCAAAAGAGGTCAAATTTTTTCCAAAAAAAACAAAACAATGTCAGTCCAATAGACATTGTTGGTGAAACATGATTGAATAAAAAAAAGAAACCAAACCTGTAGTTGAACCCAGGGACACCAGAAGCTGAATCCCCCACCCCCAAAAAAAAATTGGCATGAGTGACCAATGCAACACACCAACAAGTAAAGTTATCAAGGAAATTAAAAAAAAATACCTTCCATGGCAAAGAACACCTGAAATAATCAAAAAAGACCCCCTTGGCCTCTGGTGCAGTCCAGAGACACCTAAAAAGAAAAAAAAAATCAAAAAAGGGGGAGGTCAGCACCAAAGAAAAATCCAAAAATTGGTGGAGGAGAAGACTTGATTGATAGCTTGATTGCTTGCAAAAAAATTTATCAATTGATTGCAAAACAATTAATTGATCAATGGTGAATCAATTGACTGATTGATTGCGAATCAATTGCTTGATCAATCAATCAAAACAATCAAAACCAATCAATCAATTTGGTTTCAATTGATTGATCAAAATCAAAAAAATATATCAATTGATCTGGTTTTGATCAATTGATTGATCATGATTCAATTTGTTGATCAATTCCTAACCAATCAATCAATCAATCAGGATTTGATTGGTCAATCAATTCCTAACCAATCAATCAATAAATCAGGATTCAATTGGTTGATCAAATTATAATCAATTGGAGGGGGTTGGTTGAGCAAGGCAGGAGGAGGAGGGGGAAGGGGGGAGAAAGAGAAGGGAGGGGCTTACCAGATGAGGAGGGGGATGCAATTGAAATGAGGTGGAGCTGAGAGAGAAGACCTTTGGGGAGTTCAAAGGAGAGGTAAGCAAGGGTGGATTAGTGAGTGGAAAGAAAGAGGGAAGGAGACTCACTCAGTCCATGGTGAGTTGGATGGAGGATGTTTTGGGGAGCTTGGTGAGGTTGATGAGGCTGTTGAGGCTGGAATGGTTGCTGAAATGAAGTAAATTCTTCCATAAATGACTGAGCATAGATTTTCTAATCAATGGATTGCTGCTCCATTTCCATTTGATCCCAATCTACAAAAAGCAAAAGCAAGTTGGATGGATGGATTGCATTAAGGATTCCAAGAATTTATCTGGAAGATGTGGCGGTCTTCAATCATCTCCAAAAGTTTCATTAATGAAGGCAAAAAAGTTTGGAATAGTTGCTGGAAGCTGAATTCAGGGATGAGATGAAGCTTCTGCATTTCATACATAGGGTTGTGAAGGGTGTGTATTCTTTGAACCATGTATTGCTTTTCCAACAGAGAATTCAAAGCCTACCAAGTTGATTCCAGATTGGAGTCTGAATCAGAGTCTGAATGGGAGTCAAACAGTAGCAAAAGTTCAGTTAGCTTTTTGCATTTTCAACTTGCTGGCGGGAAGTTTGATTGGAAATGTTGAGAAAGATGGTGATTTGATGTGGGGTGATGAGATGATGGGATTTGTGTGAAGATGGAGATGTGAAAATCAATAAAGATGTAAGTCAATGGAGATGAGATGTTTGTGATGCAATGGATATGCAACCAGTATGGATTTGCTGATGTGGATAATGTGGATGGATTTTTTAGATGTGATGGATGGTGAATGGATGATGATGCATAAATGGCATGTTTAATGGCATTTTTGATGTTTGAAATCCGCCATTTTCATGAAACCCACCATTTTGAAATAAAACAGTTAGGGGGTATGTGTATTTCAGAAACCTGCCATTAAAAATGGTGGGTTTGTTAACTTTGATGCACTCTATTTATTTCATTAAAATCAAGTCTTTGTTCTATCTTTTCAACATCTTTAATGCCACCAAGGATCTTAGAATATCAATGATTTTTATCCTCAATGATTCAATCAATTCCTTTTGTAATTCAAACAATCCATACTCTTCATAACAAAGTGATTTTTCAATGACTCTAAATTGTAAATTCCCATCACCAAACAGATCTCAAACCTCCCCCATGAACTTATTTCAGTTCTTAGGTCACCTCTCAGTTACATAGCTACACCTCACATGGTTACTTTAGTATTGATAAAGCCAAATCCTTCTCAGTCAAATTACATATGAAATGCAAGCAACCACCTTTAGTCAATTCAAGTTGTGAAGAAACATCTTGTTCCTCAATTGCAAACCTAGATGAGGATGCCATTGAGGCTTCCAATGTTTTCTGTTCCATCTCCCTACCCAAATCCCTAGGTTCCTCCAAAGCTTTGTTAAATTAATTCCCTTAATGTAGCCATGTTTAAAACAGGGGGGCCTGGGTTTGCCACGGTTCTGATAAAAAAACTACATTCAACTTGAATTTAATATTCAATTCAATTTTCAATTCCTCAACTCCAAAAGTTTGCTCACTTTTGGGTTGAAAAAAAAAATTATTCAATGGGTGTGTGTTGTGTATGTACGCTTTTTTTACAATAGGCAGAGTTTTTGATTCCCAAGTTTCTTTTTGTGGTACAATAATAGTCCCATATAGTATGCCACATTGCCATATTTGGGTTGAAAACACTCAAATGTGGTCGCCTAGGTACCCCAATTCCCTCCTCAAATGGTCCATTGTTGGCTATTTTGCCCCAAATGGGCCAGCAAAACTGGTGAAACCCCCACTCACAACTTGTGAATCCCCCAGGGAGTCATGAACCCCCAATCGCAACTCAAGATAGGTTGTAAATCCCCAATTAAAACCCTTTTAGAGTCTCAATTTGGGGCTTGCAACTCCCTAGGGGATTCCAAATTGTAGACAACTT
Organism: Puccinia polysora; assembly: GCA_025617555.3. NCBI lineage: Eukaryota > Fungi > Basidiomycota > Pucciniomycetes > Pucciniales > Pucciniaceae > Puccinia > Puccinia polysora. Next base: position 34,323,306 of record CM062617.1, on the reverse strand, counting down.
TGCCTGCTCCTTGTGGAGTTTTGCCTTGCCATTCACTAAGCATGTGGGTTTTGATTGGAAATTCACACCTGTTTGAAATTCATAGGTTGCACATTTAACATTGGCCTTAAGTTATAGTTAATTTAGCAAACTTAAATTACATTTTTATGCCTTATTTTTGTCTTATTTATTTCATCCTTTCATATTCTGGATCAAATTTTCCTTTGTGATATGGTCCCTAAAACCTATGAGGCGTAACCCAAGAGGTATTCTGAGGTAATAATTTGGTCATGCAAGGAGAAACCCAGATGTGTTAAAATCATCTTAAGCCTTCTTGCCTGCTTTTCTTTCCTTAATTTTTTGAGTTTCTAATCAAAAGAAACAAATTCAGTCAAAAAGTCATCCATTTATCAGGAAATTCTTGAATTTTGTGGCACACTTAGCACTCATAAAATTTGAGCACAGCCAGATGGCCATTTAGACCTAAAGTTTATGTGTCCATTCAAAATTTTCAGTTCTCATTTTGGGTAAGTTTTAAGTTACACAAACTGTCCATTCAGTGACGGGAAAATAACTCCATATTAATGGTGTAAAATCTATTTGAAACCCTGGCTTAGGTTTTTTTGGGTTCCTTTTTTTTGGATGCTAAGCATATGTGGTTTGAATTTGACAACCTCCTTGAACAAATATTTGCCCACCAAGGCCCTAGAATAGAAATTGACAATGACATGAATGCTACGTTGCTTGTATAACACTGTCAGCTTATGAACTTTAAATGGCTTACTTGGTTAGAACATTGCTCCATAAGCTTGTTGAATCCGCCGTTTTGATCATTGTTGGTCAGAAGCCGACCCGCCGAACTAATGAAGATTCAATCAGGGAATTTTGATTGCCAGAATTGTCAGCGGACAAGCTGCGGATATCTGGCTGAAGAGAAAGCCCCCGCTGGGAACGACCTACACTTCGATACCAGCCGGGCAGGAAATAATAACCTATGACAGGTGAGTGGGGTGGCCATATGTAGAATCAGTAAAATCAGTCGATGCAAGAATCAACCCGATAGTTCGTATAGGAAAGTTGACAGTGCAAAGGAAAGTATTGAGACAACTCACCCGACATGTTCCCGATGCTTGGGTTAGATAGGTGTCGGTAAAGCCCCGCAGAATCTTATTTTGGCCTTCATACGGAAAGTTGTACATGGCACTAATGGGAATTATTCCGAGTTTTCAAGGAGATTTAGCCTTCGACGGCTTTGAGTAATTGTTTCTGGGCGAAAGATCAATGGCTTACACATTGCAGTCGTGTGCTATCAAACCCAGATTTTGTGGCCCGCAGGCAGCGTTTAATTCCCCGATCCCAGGTTCATCTCGTCGGCCCAAATTAACAGTAGCCTCCTGACTTTCAGCCATCAAGAAGGCTAAAATGAGACTGCTCGATAAGGCCTTGGGAAATAACATGATGCAGACTACTTAAACTTGATTGATGAAAACACCGCAGGTTAGATAGCTGGAAATGAGTAAAGGAGCTAAAGGATTAGAGTTGAGTTCAAACGATAGACAGAAAAGCTCGTTCGGAATAGAATCGAAGGCTTTGGTCTATTTACGAACCAAGCAAGGATAGGCAAAAGTTGGAATGGTTTGGCTGGTGTTGCTTCAAGTGAGTGTAACAAAGAAAATGTAAGGCAAGCTGTTGGGAAAGCTTGATAGTCCGAAGTAAAGCGTGTGAGCTGAAGTATGGGAAAATACTATTGGAGGGAGATCCTCAGCCACGCCCTTTATAGACGATTAAGAAAAGCGACACAGGGAGCCTGGATCAAGATCATTATTCCAAGGACATCCTTACTCGGTAAAATCCATCCGAGTTGATCCTACTAGGCAACACTACTGCAACGCCGACTGGGCGACGGCCGAACGATCACACCCCACGCTTTTGATATTGGGTGCTTGAGTTTCGATGAGGGAGGTCGGCAGGTTGCCTACCTGCCGAGGACGAAGAATTAATCTCGGATTCGGTTGGGATGATTGCACTGGGACTTCAGATCAGGTTTCCTTGTTCCTTCGAGGTAGGTTTCCCCGCATGGCCGCAGCTAAAACAATACATTGACCAGGCAAGCGCTCGAACCTGGATTGAATCATCTGCTTTACCGCTGAGTTCTGTTGAGATATGATAAATGCTTTCATACAGTCTTCAGGACCACAGTCCCTGCATGCTTGTAGCTGGTTACTCATTCATCATTTTGTCCTCAAAAGTGACATTATCCTTGACCTCTACAAGTATATCTTGACCACTGGGAAGCAAGTGTCTTAGTACGGTAGCACTTGCCATGCACATGAGTGACCTGGGCTTAATTCCCAGAGGACACATGTTACTTTTGTATTCTTACAAATTCTCCAAAGCTGAGAGCCAGGGTGGTACTTCCACAAAGCCCGGTCATATGAATAGTGCTTAAGGCAACAATACTTTGGTTTGCCTACAAACTGTGGTGGTTTCAACATTTGCGCTGTAGCCCTTGAATGTGGATGGATCCACTAGACATTGCCAAGATTTGTGGTGTATGTGCTGTGTTTGGAACCTCATTGAGAACATTTTGGGACATGAGTCACAACCTATGCATGTGTCCCTACTTTGCCCACCATGCCATGATCTACTTCTATAAAAATATTGAGAAGTTTTGCACAGCTTGCCCAGCTTTGATGTCCTTGGGTTTGTATTCATTTGGGAATGTTTTTATGCACCTCTTGCATTTACACTGGGGAAAGTAAATACTGCACCAGGCAAAGCCCATACTTCACCAGGCAAAGCCAATACTGGACCAGGCAAATTCCATGCCTCCCCAAATTTGGGGGTAATACTAGTTATGACTACTTATATGATGCTTAAGCAATACAAATTGGAAAATATCATGAATAGTGTGGACTTTCAGGTATTAGTTTCCCTGTACTTCTTTTTGGTCTTTGGTGGGTAACCTAATGAGTATTGCCTTTGTAATACTCCCTCATATTTTATTACTCATAAGTATGTTATCAACCTTTACAGTCATCAGAAAATACAAGGAAGTGATTGATTTTGATAATCACCTTAATCATTTATGATTAGGCCTTTTTCTTCAGTGTACTAATTACTTAACTATGAAGTAGAATACCCAATTATCAACTCCTTAATTTGTGATTGGGAACCTGATATCAATCTCAGGATCCAATGCAAGGGAGTGATAAATCTTAACAAGATACTAAGATAATAACCTTAGTCCTTTGTCATTAGGCAAGCCAATACAAGGGAAGAACCATAAAAACTGATATTTTGGTTTAAATGCTTCTGATTAATCAATCCCAGAGAATCAAGCAATATACACTCTATTAAAACATTTTTAAATGCTTAACTACAAGCACATTTTTGAGGGACTAGTCAATAATCATAAGTAAACACCGTTTTAATTACCATCCATCCCCAATGTTGAAGTAGAAAAAATAAGTATTCAAGGAAAAAAAGCAAACCACACCAAATACCAGTGTTTTGGACCTCACAATCCAACCCAATGCCATGCTTGAAATGAAGCCTCAAAATGAACATAGATTGAAAATCAAATAGAATCCAGAAAAAAGAGGGGATATATTCAAGAGTTTTTCTTAAACCAAAAATCAAAAAATATATGTGAAAAAAACTCAACTTATCTACAGTCATCCTACAATGGCCTGAAATTAAACAGAAATATCTGCTTCTATGGAAAGAGTGGACCCCTGTCATAAAAACAAACTGGAACTCTAGCCTCAGTCACCTCATCCTCCCTGAAAACTCAGGAAATTGAATATCTACCTCTGTATCCACTGGCTCTAGCTCCTGCACATCTCCCTTCATCCCCTGCAGATTTTACTGTCCTCTACATGGGTCTCTCTCTCTCTCAATGGCTTGGTGCATCCTATATGTATCCTTAACCCAATTGGTACATGTGCATGTGCACACTGTTCTACTTCCAGGACACCAGATGAATTTCACAGGACTTCCAGATCACTACATGTCAGAAATTCCTGGATAGGCCCATCAATAATTACTAAACCTCAGCCTTCATCTCACAAGATCAGCATTTAGCATGATGGGAAATCCTCTCTCCAGCACCAGCCATTTATCTCTGAAGGCCTTCTCCTCAACCCTCACATAAACTGCTCTTTCCTACCTTCTGGGAATATTTCCCCCCAAGGAATAATTATACTACCTCTGAATGGTTAGTCCACCTCCAGTAGGTTTAATCTCATCACAATAAAGAAAACCGCAATTCTAGTTTAATATCACCTTGCCCTTTTTTTATAATTGTACAGGATTCAACCATCAAGTCTACTTCAGAGCTTTACTTGCGGAGTCCTATTCCCTGCACTCCCCTCATTCCTTTCATTGCAATCCATTTCTCTCATCCTGAGTTCTTTGAACAGTATTCACTATTTTTCACATCAAAAGGGCTTTGTGAAAATTACAGGAAGACATAAATTTACTTGAATCTGGAGATATTAATCACATTTGAAACATTCTAGAATATTTGAAAGAATTTGATACTCTGGAAGATTTTTGGGATGTAAATTTAATCAGCTGGCAGAGGTGCTACACTATAAATTGATAAAGTCAATCATTTTTTGTTCCTGGGAAAAAGAAAACTTCCCATACACTTTAAGAATGAATCATATATACTAAACTCACCCAAGAACATGATTTATGGTTGAAAGATTCTTTAATAATATATCAAAATATGAAAAAAACCAGTTGTATAATTGAAACAGCAGAAAAATATTCTACAGGAGAATTCAATAAATTTCCAATGGATTTAATAGCCACCTCCAAGGTGAGCCTGCTTATTTCAATCAAAGATGATTCCAAGCCAGCAAATTCTCAATTCATGCATTTCTTTGAAAATTACATTGATGTAGTAGTTTTTTTCATTTGAAGTTGAATAATGTATGCCAATTAAAAAAAGGGGTGAATAAATATTGAAGTTTTGGAATTCCTTCTCAATTTTATCAATCTTCCTGAATTGTATAAAATCATTTTTTAACAATGGTGTGGCCCCCAAAATCCTTACCACATGAATTGAGGACTATGGGGGATAAATAAGGCCCTCAGAAGACCTGTGGAGTCTGTCTTGGGTATAATATTTTGGAGAATTCAATCATGTAGATCACTTGATTTAAGATACAATAAATTCAATTTTTTCAAGGAATTTAAACTTGAGTTCAAATTGGAAAAAAAACATTACCAGGAAAATAAGAAAAATTAAAAAAATTCCTTTTCTTTACAGAAAAAGGAAAATTTTCAGTGGAAAAAAACTAACTGCCTACAAAGAATGAAAGAAATAGAAAAATTATGGATGTAACTGTTTGATAAGGGGAGTTCAAATATATTGAAACCTATAAAAAACAACATCATCAATCACAAAAGTAATTATAAAAAGGATAGATAGATCTGGTTGCTTTGAAGAAAATTGAAATTGCTTTGAAGAAAATTCAAAATTTCTGATAGAATGTCAATAAATTTTTATGAACCCTGTGAAACCAAAAAAATACTACATAGAGTTATTCAATGAGGAAAATTTAAATATCTGAAGAATTTAAACAAACACTGTAAAACTATAAATCGTGCTGAGCCGCAGGAAGTTCTGTGGAGGGGAAAGGTGCTGTTTAGGCTGCCCTTCTGAGCTTTACAAAAAATATTTAAATGTAACCAGAATCAAGGTCCAGAACCTTATGAATGAGGAATCAATGGAAGGGATGATTTTGAAAGTAGTTGTTAGAAAGGAAACAACAAGTACTATCTGACGCAGGATGGTGCAGGAAAAGAATTGAACAAAAAAAGTCAAAGTTTAATCAGATTTCAATAGAAAAAGGCAGTTGTAATTAAGAATGCCCAGAAGCTAATAACTCTGGTTTTCAGCAGAAGATTAGGAAAGATCAACCCAATCCAAACAAACCTCCAGTTTCTCAATTAACCTTCCCAAATCTCCACAATCAAGCACTTGAAGGGTACCAGATAACTGTGGGTGGCTGTACAAAACAAAGCAATTTGTTTTATAAAGCTCTAGAAGAAAAAACAATAACGAACTTGAACAAGAATAACCCAAAAATTCTCAAGGGACTCATGAAAAGAGTATCAGAATCAAAATTTAAAGAAATAAAGGGAGGTTGATCACTCCAGGTTTCAAGCTTGAAGAAACCTCTCAGTCCAATGTGACTGTTTCTGGAAGTATGATCAAAAAGAACGATCAAAACCAGTATGGTCAAAAAAAGGAGTCAAGAGTGGTATAAAAAACTCAAGAATTCAATCAAATGAATTATTCTTCAACCAGAAAGGCTATTGGTTGGTGAAAAAAAACAATTCCACAAGGGGGGGATAAAGATTTGAGTATGGAGGCTCAAAGATCAAGGGGAAATAATAGATATACCCGGGATAAATTCTTGGGCAAAGGGGAAGGGCCCCCGTGGATTTATTTATTAGATTATGATGAAAGATCAGGGAACATTCATGATAAGATGGAGAGATGATGAATTCTGGAAAAAGGAAAGGGAGAGCCCCTCCTTTTATGGGCAAGAGGCCCTGTAGACTACTTACAAGGGGTAACTAAAAATGAGGGCAGATTTTTTTTTTAATTATTAGGAAGCATCAGCAAAACTAGTAATGAAAATAAACAATGGTGGCCATGGGAAGATCATGACATGTGAAAAGAGATAAGAGGAGATGAGAAAAGGAAACCAGCCCAAGTGCAGCAGATGTCCTTGAGATGAGCAGGGGGGAGGGACATTAGTCATGGGGAGCAAGGTGGAAAGATAGAGAGGATGGTGCCAGAAAAGATGATTTAGGATGATGCAGTCACTGAAAGCTTCCAGCAAGTTGGCAAGCGGCTGCAACAACCATTGGTGACGGCAACCATGGGTGAAGGTAAAAGCAGGTGGACAATCAATGGCTGCGGGCAAGTTTGCAAGATGGTTGCAACAGTGGCAATGGCCTTTTGGACAGATGCTGGATGGTTGTTGGGGGCAGTGGACAAATTTGATGATGATGTTGGCCATTGTTGGAACAGGTGAAGGAGGGAAGATTGATATGGTAATGTTGGCCATTTTTCAGACGGATGAGATGGAGAGGATGGGTGGTTGATGATGGAGGCAATTATTCTTGACAAAAAAGATGATTGATTATTGAAATCATTTTTTTTTCTGTCTTGCTGGTGTACAGATGAGTATGATTGGCACAAGGAATGATGGTTGAGACGGTATTTGTTGTTTTTTGCTGATGATGATGGTGACAATTGGAAACAATGATTAGTTGATGTTTCTGGCAATGAGGATGATGGCAATCAGAAAAGTTTGGTGTTTTATATAGCCTTGGATTGGGAACTGCGCCAAAAATGGCGCGCTCAGCGTTTGGTAGGTCAGGCTCAGCACTTGGATGCGTGGGCTCTCAGAAGTAGCTGCTGCGGGCTCAGAAGTAGGAACCCCGGGGCCTGGCATACCGGGAATGGGTTGGGCTTGATCCAATGTGGCGGGCAGCGGCCTGCTTGGACATTACAAACCCAAGAATGGAGCTGGCCCAACCAGGTTTTTGGGCAGCTAGTTTGGGGAGGTAGGGTGTGGTAATTGGGGCTATAGGGGCGGGCCAAAATGCGGGGCAGGAAATCACCATGAGCGCGGGGTGGATACAGACAAGCAGGGGGCTCTGAGTAGGGCGGGGCGGAGGGCCGCGTCACGAGAAGGACAAACTGGTTGTAACTAACAGCAACCAGGCAGGGAATGGATGAAGGTTAGGCTAGGGTTCAGGGATTAGGGTTTCTTTTACATTTGTTTTTGGGCTTTCATTGCACTTGTACTTAGGTTATTGTTGAGAGTGTTGGCATAAAGTCCGCACTCTCAACCTCAGCTCTTATAATATCATCTTATCATCAGATCTTGGGATATGGACAGGGATTGATGGATTGATGGATGGATGGATGAAAGGATATGGTGAAGGATACAGAAAGGAAAGAAAATTAAACTCTCTATTTCTGTTTCTCTTTCTCTGTACTTACTGGAGCATCCTTATTCTCACAGACGCTAGGACCATTGATTTTAGAACTAAAGGATAACTAGGGGAGAAGCTCCCACTTGTTTTCCACAACGGGTGCTTGGTCAAAAAGTCAGGCAGCAAGCACAGCTAGAAATAGTTGAACAGAGGATTAGGCAGTTTGAATGGCCTGGGAGCCTTTCCTAGACTGCTAGGACAGAAAGAAGCTGGGAGAATGCAAAGAGGAAGGGTCCCCATAGTGACACAGGAAATAACAATTTTTTTAAAAAAAATTAAGCTGAATGAAAAAAAGGTGCATACAAAAATTTAAAAAAAAGAAAAAAATACCCCTTTTTCCTGAGGTGCCTGGATTGGTGACCACAAAGCTTCAAAAAATACAAAAACAAAAACATTAAGGTTGAATTCTTTCAATAAGAGCTATCAGTTTCTGGAAAACTGTCTGCAATTTTTAGCACATGTGTCTGGCTGGAAAAGTGGCTGAAAAATAAGCACATCCCTGGGCAAAAACTGGAAGCGCACATTTAAAATCCATTTCACAAGATTTCCTGTGAAATGTTGCCTGTATCAGATTTCCTGTCTGGGTTTTTCTGAAACTGGTCAGGAGGCTGGGCTACTGCTTTGGCTCCATTGACGGACCCTCATTGCCTTGACTCCATCAACCAACCCATCAAATCAAAGAAAGGTTGATGAAAGTTTCATTTGCCAAGAAACTAAGCTTCACCAGACGGTCGGAAGGATGATCTAGATGGATTGAGACATGAGGCATGGCAGGATTTGACAAGCCATCAGGTTTGTTGAAGGACTTGAGAGGGAACCCTCTCCTGGTCAACAGATTGACCAAGCGCTTTCTTGTGGGTGTCCAGCCTTCCACATGGAAGACCCAATTGTGTCCCATCTGGCAAGGTGACCGTTGTGATCTTCAACAGTTTCAGGCTGAGTTTCTTGGAAACCAGAGTTGTTTTGGGGCCCCTTTTAAATCAGACTTGAATGTAGATGTTGATTGGCAAATGAATGAGAGAATAGAGCCAACCTAGACAACCCTGGTGGGTTCCATGGAGCTTCATCCAAGCTACGGTGATGTTCATCATCCAAGGGAGCACCTGAGCCCTCTGAGAAGGCTTTGGCCAACAATTGTTTGCTACCAAAGTTTTGCAGAGGGGTAGTTTCTGGGGACTGATGAACATTCATTTTTGACCCTTGAAAAGCAGGAAGGTGGGCCTTGATCATAAACTCAACACTTGATGGAGGATGGCTATCAATTTTTTATGAAATATTTCCGGGCCTCTCTTGTCATTAAATTTTACTTCAAAAAATTTTGTCCACCAAAATTACAATGTGGAAAAATTATTGTTAAAAATACAACGGACAAAAGAAAAAGCCAGAAAGCTCATTTTGAATGACTGACCATTTCAAATCAAATTGAGGACAAAAAAAATGAGGAAAAAAACAAGAAAAAAGAGGGAAAAAAAGGAAAAAAATACTGAACAGCGGGACTAAGTTCATCAATAATTTGGACAGTTTTCTGGCAACTGAAAATATTTTCAGTGGCATCAAAACAGCCCAATACCAAAAATATAAAAAATTTAATAATTCCAAATGTACCATTGTATGAGGGGAACAAAAATTATTCCAACAAAGAATGAATTTAATAACATGATAATAATTGAATGAAAAATTGATTTATTACATAAAATGATAGTATTTATAAAGAAATTGAAATATTATTTGACCAAAAAACAAATAAGTTTGCTTAAAAAAACTCACTAGAACTTTTAAAATCTATTCAAAATTTCCCAAAGAAGCCCCACCAAGTTCAAAGGTAATGGAAGAAATAAAAAAGATTGATTTCTTTCAATGAAATTTTGAATTTTTAATGGAATCACAATACAGTTGTGAAAAAAATAAAGTAACATAAAGTCAATTCACCAAAAACTGTGAAATGACCAACAAAATATTGAATTTGTCTCAAAAAAAACACTAACAAAAAAATAACAAGGATAATATCAGAAATTGATTTTTTTGAATGCACTTTAATATCTCTGATGGGATATATATTTTTTTTTAAAAAATTTAAAAATGATTCAAATATCCAGTATAAAAATTTTTCCAAAGATCAATTCAAATATCTTGAAAAATTAAAGCGCACTCTGATATGTG